>CM076584.1:1528279577-1528879577 GCA_034641835.2 Pinus albicaulis | reverse complement strand
GGGTGACCCATGATCTGTTTATCTTTCAACTGTAGAGGGTTAGCCAACCCAAATAAGAAATTGGCTCTTAGGCGTTTATTTATGTTAGAAAAGGTGGATGTCATTTTTCTTCAAGAAACATTAGGGACTCGGGAAGTTGTACACAAGTTGTTCTCTGACCTTTGCCCAGACTGGTCTTTTTCAGACCTTGGATGTGAGAGGGCATTCACGGGGTTGTGCCATAGGTTTCAACAATCGATCCATCCAAGTTCAAAATATTAGGGGGATAGATGGGATACTTGGTGCGGACATAAATGTATCAGAAATTGGCATCCCTTTCAGGATACTAAACATTTATGGCCCCTGCCATAACAGGCCTGCTTTATGGGATCCTCGATCACGAAGGCGGATCACATCATTATGGGTGGTGACCTATACTTTTCCGTCGAACAAGTTGAATCTTGAGGGTCCCCAAGCCATGCCTCACCCCCTATCGGACTATTTTAAGAAATTAAAAGACAATGTTGACCTGCTTGATCTGAACATGCCTAAAAAACTTCTTGCCTAGCACAATAGAAGGATAGGGGAAGCAGCACTTGCGCGTAGGCTAGGTCGTTTCTTGATAAAATCTAAATTAGCGGGCAGGGTGAACAGAGCTAGAAAATGGGTGGGAATGAGCGGTATCTAACCATCCGCCCATTTATCTTGAAATCCATGGAAAGAACAATATACCACACTCCCCCTTCAAGTTCAATTCCACATGGCTAGAAGACCCATAATTCCATAAGATAGTTTTGGAGTCTTGGAACCATTGTCAGCATGAGCATAATATAAAGCCGGCAAGAATCATAGCTAATAACTTGTCCAGGATCAAGGATAGGACTATCAAATGAGCAAGGGAGAAAAGGCTTCGAGATGAGGAAGAGTTGAGGAGGGTCGAAAGGGAGATTGCCCTTCTGAACAGAGCCTACTATCTTCTATGGAGAATAAGGAACAACTTATCCATTTGGAAATGGAAAGATTCAAACTATTAAGACAAAAATAGGAAACATGGAGACTTAAAATCAGGGCTATTTGGCTTGAGGTTGGTGATAACAACACCAAATTATTTCAGCAATGTGCTAAGGGTAGGAAGAGCATCAACACCATTTTGGAATTGAGGGATCGGGATGGTAGGGCGGCGAATACTCATCAACAGCTCTTAAACATGGGTATTAGACATTTCTCCCACATATACAGAGACCCGAGGGTGGCTAATATATCTAAGGTGCTCAGTATCGCGAGGAATATGCCTAGGTATGTGAGGGACGATGATACTGAAAATCTAAATGTTGAAGTGACTTTAGGAGAGATAGAAGTTGTCCTAAAGTGGTTCAAAAAAGACAAGAGCCCTAGCCCGGATGGATGTGCCATAGAATTGTATCTATCCTTCTTTAATCACATTGGCAATGACCTCCTAATTTTCATTGAGGAGTGCAGAGTTTCTGGCAGAATGTATGATGGATTCAACTCCACTTTCATTGCACTCATTCCCAAGGTTGACAAGCCTTTATCCTTAAATGACTACAGGCCCATTTCCTTATGCATCTGCCTCTACAAAATCATTTCCAAGATCATATATCTATCCAATTTTATCTCGTCACGTATCTAAGGAATAATTTGCCTTCCTCCATAAAAGGCAAATTCACGAGGCCATAGGCATTGCTCAAGAAGCATTGCATTCTATCAAACTCAAAAGCCTCAAAATCACCATCCTCAATATTGATCTGGCCAAAGCCTTTGACTGCTCTTGTTGGACCTATTTATAATTGATCCTCACCCATACTGGCTTCCCCACACACTTTCATTAACTAGATCATGTGTTGCCTTACCAATGCATCGCTCAACATCCTCATCAATGGGGTTGCATCTGATTTTTTCCATGCGGGACAAGGCCTAAGACAAGGATGTCCTTTATCCCCACTACTCTTCCTCCTGATCATGGAGGGTCTAACAAAGCTTATAGCCTCGGCTAGGGCTGAAGGAAATTTACTGGGAGTCAAAATCACTGAAACTATTCATTTTACTCATTTGTTATTTGTTGATGATGTACTCATATTTATTGATGGCTCCTTTCATGACTCCAATTGTTTCAAGAAGATTTTTTCTATCTTTTGTAAAGCCAAAGGCATGTTTCTCAATATAAGCAAATCAATTATCATGATGACAAGGTGAACCATACAAGAGAGTAGACATGCTCTCCAATAATTCCAATATGAACACCGGAATATAGAGGAGGGTCTCAAATATCTAGGGTTGAGGCTCAAATCCAATGATTATCGAATCAAGGACTGGAACTGGCTCATTGCAAAAGTGGAGAGAAGAATCAATATTTGGCAATAGAGATGGCTCTCTAGGGCTAGGCCCCTAGTCCTCATGAAGTCGGTATTGGAGGCGATCTCGGTGTACTCGATGGCGCTTGCTTGAATCCCTAAAGGAGTTACTAATAGAATACAACAAATATGTCGGTGTTTCCTTTGGAGGGGTAAGAAGGAAGGTAACACCTTTTCTTGGGTCAACTGGGACAAAATTGCAAGCCCAAACAGTGGGGAGGATGGGGACTCAAGGACTTAAATTATTTTTCCACTACATTGGCCGCGAAACTGTGATGGCAACTATTAATTTCAAAAAGCCTCTCGCAAGAGGTAACACATATGAAACACATTGCACCTATGTCCATTCTTTATTGGATCAGAGGACCCATTAGTTGCAGGGCAGGCTCATCCATTGTATGGCACACAATAACCAAATCGATTGTTGTTATCAAACGTGTACTTGCATGGTGCATTGGATCGGGCACACAAGTTAGGATTGGAATGGATGCCTGCTCAAGTAGTAGGAGGGAACACCTGCTATGCATGTAATTAAGAAAACAACTCAAGGACTCAGGGATCATATATCTAAGTCAAGTTTCGGATGGGGACAATTCAAATTGGTAATCACAAACTTGGAAATCTCCTCAAGATCTGAATATTCTGGAGGTTTGGAGTAGGGCATGGAACATATATATCACTGCTCTTAGGACATCCCATGTCAGGATACTAGAAAGAGAGGATGAATTTATTTGGGCTATCTCCCCAAGTGGCTTATACACCCCCAAAGATGACTACTCTACACTAAACGTGGCGCAAGAACCCCATGAGCTGAACTAGTGGTGGAGACATCTTTGGAAGCTGAAGGTGTTAGCCCCCTATAATTTTTTTGACAAGCAAACAGAGGGAAAAAATGTTTTTGAGCCTTCAAGGTATGCATTTCCCCTGAAAACACATCATCCTTGAAGCCTCTTTATGCTCTCTGCCCATTGATCACTCCCCTCTGCTGATCCCCATTATTAAGCCTCTCTGATTGTGACAAATTGTGTTTCCAAAGGCCCATATTTATCCCTTGTATCCCTGCAAAATGTCCATTTTTCAACCCTTTTTCCCCCTTTGTTAAAGTCCCCCATTTTACCTCCTAAACTATCCCCAAATCCCCCTTAAACCTTATAAGTCACTTTCTTTCCCCTCTCCAAACCTTTAAAAACCCTTATTACCTCTACCGTTACCCTTCCCTGGCCTTGAATCTCACTAAAAATGGGCCAATCAACCATGTTTCCCATACATATGGGTCCTAGCCCCTTTCGGCCAAGCCCCCTGTATCTTTTTCCTCCACGTGACCCAGCGCCAGGGCAGGAAGCGCTTATCTCCTATGTTCATCGGGCGCGTTTTCAATCGTTGATCTAAACAGAGTGGACGGTGATCGCCGCCCCCGCAGCAACCATCGTTCAACCCGTTCACTGCCCGATCAAAGATCCGTCGTCCATTTGAGCGATGATCCGACGGTCCATATTCTCCCATCCGCCTGTGGTCCCCGCGCCCGAGCACTGTTCAAAACCGCCGGTCTCCATTGCACCGCGTTTGGAGGTCGGGCGGTATTTTCATTTTCAGAGCGATTCCATACATCGTCAGACGCGTGGCACTAGTACGGCTGGAAAACCACCCTCCCATCGCGCATTAAAGTTCGTCCGTGGACGCGGAGCAATATCACTATGCGTCATCCGATCTGGGGCGGGCAATCCAACGGTGATCGCTCCACGAAGCTGTGCACGCGATAATCCGAGGCATCCGTACCCCTGGCCCACCGTCCATCGCCCCCCGACGCGTCCTCATCCGTCGATCTCCTCATAGGATCGGACGATCCAGATTTGATTCTCCCCCCCCCGCTATTGACTGTCCTGCCATCTCCCGGTCTGCCACGTCACCACTCCACGTGTCTCCACCGTAAATTCGCCCGGCCCCGCTATATATATTCGTTCCAAGGTCAAAGTTCAATGTTTTTACGTTAAAACGTCTGCCTCGGCATTTTCCACTGTGCCATGTTTTTCCTCCACAGTGGCCTCCGCAGCTATCATCCTCGTCCACGCCACGCTGCCATTGTCACATTCATCCATACCGCCCTCCCCATAAATGTTTTCCGTAACCGTTTTCGTGTTTTGCAGGTTTATCAGGTGGTAAAACTCGCCATAGTCCATACACACTATTATTATGGCATAGAACGCAGGAAAAGCCGTGTGCAAAGGCTGAAAAAAAAAAAAAAAAAAAAAAAAAAAAACTAGAAGGAGTCATGACAGGATGTGCATTCAAAGAATGGGGCTAAAACTTTGTCAAACCTTTCAGAACCATTTAAAGCACAGATTTCACAGTCAGAGGCAATTGTGGAAGCGGCAAAGAGTATCAGTGCATAAGCAGAGTGTTTAAGGCTTGTAATTGCAAATTTTGAGCCTTAATCCAATTATTAGAAGGCGAAGGTACCAGATTGAAGACACCATATCACACAGAGGGTACAACGCGCAAAAATTAATGTGTACCAGTAACACCATCAGCAGAAATGTTCCTACCCAAGAAAGGACGATGTGCCCATACAGTTCTCATCCTATGTCGTGTTCTAGAGAGATTTTCCAGCCCTGACAACAGTCATATGCTACCAGCGCATTAGTTATGCAGCATGGCAGACCCTAGCATCATTATTCTGCCTTTTTGTGCAGTTCACCAGAACACTGCAGCAAGTACATCAAAGACATACCTGGAAATAAATTACAGCCTGACGAAGACCATTATTCTCATCCAAAGAGTACCAGATATAAATGCTCATAATTTAAAACAGAACGAGGCTTCGGCTCCCTTCCTCTTCTGAGTTTTAATGCTACATTTAAGTTTTCATATACTCCTGTTATTCTTTTATCCTGTAAGAATCCCGAAGAACATTTTGTAAAGGTTGTTGTTCGACTGCTGCCGTTGCTGTTAGAGGGATTCATTCTGACTGTTAGAACAGTCTTGGGAGGGAGTAGCAGAGTAGTTGTATGTAGTAGGCTGGGAGGAGAAGTTTGGATTGTAACAACCATTGAGCTCGGTGTATGTGACTGGTTTTGCATCAATTAATCAAGCACATTTCTTTGGATCCTGGTCTATTACTACGGGTGATGTTTTTCTTATCTTATCGTTTAATTACATTTTCATGTTGTCCATTAGTCTTCTGGGCTTGCCTCATAATATTGGCATAGGATTTACCCTTGTTAGGTACCCTATGTTTCTTGTCTCCTTGCCTTTAATGTTTTCTGCTAAATGTGTTACCTAAGGATTAGTTTCAGTTAATTTAACCAGTGCAGTAGTTCCTTATGCTGCTAGCTGATGTATGAATTGATGAAATCTATCTTTAGTTGTTCTTGTTGGGTTTAAGCTGGAGGATTTGGGAACACTGGGGATTAGAGTTAGCCCTGTCCACTAGGATCCTTATGCGACCAGCTCGCCTTTCTAAGATCTCTCTGTTAAACTTATCTCAGTTTTTCTTTGGAGCATGCTAAAGCTGACCTGGAGTTAAATGACCTCTGGTCCGATCTATAAGCTGCCCCTTTGTCCCTCTTTTGAGAGTTGCCTATGAGTATGTCCAAGCAGGTCTGGAGTTAAATGACCTACGACCTGATCTATAGACAGAAAATTGGGTTGCTTTCCTTCTCTAACTGTCTTTCCTTAATGTTCCATCCCACCATCTAATCTAAAAAGACACTTTAGTATTAGATGACTTGCCCTCTGAAAGCTTTGGCTAGTTGTTGCATGTAATCACCTTTAATGACTCCATAGCCCAATGGATGGCACTCTCTTGACCTATCCTCTTTGCTGAAACATCCTGCTATTTTTTTCCTTTTATCCCATCACTTTCTCAGTCTATTATCTCATGACCAACCCAGCAACCAGCCAACCAAATCATTTTAAACCCCCCTTTGTGCTTCATACCTAGCCTAACATCTCATTTTGAGCTTCAAAGATATATCATTCTTTGTTTTATTATAGAGATCCCTCTCTGGACCCAGGAGGGCTAGATCCCGAGGTCTGAAAGTGGTTATGATGTTGTCTCATCTTTTGGTCTTGCCAATCTGGCCAAAACATGGGAACCCAAACATAATGGCGACTCCGTTGGGGACTTGAGTGCATTTCACCTTAAACATTCAAAGGCACTCAAAAGACCCAAGATATCTGGTTAGATTGGCATTCAATTGCTGATGGTGGACAACATCCTGCTTCAAACATCCATATACATCCACCTGGAGACTCCACACTCCCTACGATCCAAATACCAAATGACTCCACTGGTAGAAGACTCTGAACTGGTTGAGAAGATACAATGACCTCTTTCTGATTTACAAACATGCTTCCACGCATACAGAGAAGATATGCCCCAATGAGTAGGGAGCATATCCCTGGATTCCCACACAAAATGCCTGAAGTGGACTGGTTGAAAAACCTGCCCACCTTTCAGGGTGAAAACGCTGATGACCCCTTGCTACATCTCATCAAGTTTCATATACATGTGTGGAAATTTAAAGTTGAATGGCATGAAGACTGCCTAATGAAAAATTTCATGGCAACATTAGAAGGAAAAGCTAGGGTCTGGTATGAATGGTTAGAACCTTGGAGTTTGTTTTCTTTAAGGGACGTGCACCAAGTATTTTACAGGAATTATAAAGGAAACTCTCCATCCTTATCATGGGATTGTTGTGATCAATCTCAAGATATCATACAGTACCTATTAGATATTGATGAGGATTTGGTTAATATGCATCCTGAAGATCTGTTAACAGCCATTCAAGCATTTCATATGCACCCTAGCTATCACAAGAACGCAGATAAATCAGATGAGGAGAAAATTAGTCAAGAGACTGTAGACATTCTTCATGATATTCCTAAAAACTAAGATGCTGATTTATCATCCCTTATAGTTGAGGCTCAAGATGACATCCTACCTCAAATCCAGTCTTCAGAGGAAACAAAGAGCTGTTGCACTTCTGCACAAAGGAACACAAGACCATCTTCCCCTTTGACAGAAGAAGAAATGGATCAGATCGTCAATAGACAGCCAGCCTCTAAATTTTTTTATAGATCATACATCCTTGTCCATTCATATGATGAGCTTTGTTTTAAAGAGTTGGAGAGCTCACATGTAAATCGGAATGAAGAGAAATCTGCTGATAATCTAGTATGTTTGGTTGGCAGCATTACTTACATTCATGATTTTCCTATTTTTGATCTATCCGATGATGATGTTCTCCAAACAGAAGATGATCTTGCAGAGTCATCATTAGTAGATTTATGGGAGGAAAATCAGTCCCCTTCCTTCCAGAGAGTAATGAGCCAATGCAGGCTATTTATGATATTGATGAAGAAAGTTTTAAGAGTGCAGAAGAGGGTGAAGGATCTCTGGATCTTTGCTTCACTCCATTACAACTCATCAGTAATGGTTTTCACATGATTGGAGGTCAGCAGCCTTTCCTCTCAGAAGATGAAGAGGAAAACAAGGAAGAGGTTTTTGAGCAGTTTGAAAGCAATGAGCCTTCTCGTGAAAAAGATGAAGCAATGGAACAAATCACTGCTCAAGAATACATGGATCTCTTCACAGAGCTCAGCGCATCAGAGTAGAATATATCAGAGCTCTAAGAGGACAACACTGCCATATATGATGAGTCCTCCAGTTCATAAAATGAAGAAGATGAGGGAGACTCTATTTCTCAAGAGAGTCTTATTCTTGATCCAGTGGAAGAAGAGGAAATCCTGGTTGAAGCCTGCCTGGCAGATATTCATAACCAGGTATAATTTCATGATCCTTATGTTCATTTCCTGCACACATTTGAAGAAGGATCAAGGATCTTTTTGAGCAGCTTGTTGCAAACAGAAAGAACATTTTTCAAAGCTACTGTTATTGAACAAAAAGAGTGGGAGCTACCCTGCCTATCCAGCCTGCTCAAGGAGCTGAGCAGAAAGTACCAGTCATGGGATCACTTGATGGACTGGTTGCATTGGAAGACAATGTTTGTAAGCTAGACTTGAAACTGTTATAGTTAGAGTAGGGTAGGTAGGAAAAGCTCAAATAAGCTCAGTCTGTGAGCATGTAGTTAGTTGTTTTTAATTCCTGAAAAGTCCGGCAAGTTAGACAGTCTAATCCTGGCTTGACTGTTTTCAATTTCTGTCTTAGAATGTAGAGAAGAAATCTGCTAGACAGTGTAATCCTAGCATATGTAGTTTAGGTAGAGCAGTTATGAGGTCAACAATTTAATATGGCCTCATGGAGCAATAAGGGTAGAAATAGAATAGGTTTATTTTCTCGTTTGTAAAAAATAAATGATGTAAAGGGTCTGCCAGTCCAAATGCACCCTGGAAGAAAAATTGCTAGGATTGTAGGATGGGTAGGTAGATAGTTTGGGAGAACTTTTCTGCTAATTGATGTCTTCACAATGTGGCAGCTGAAAATCAAAGAAGAAAGGTGGTTCAAGCAGCAGGCATCTGGCCTACACCAAAGATTTATTTTTTGAATTCTTGACTCCTTCAAGAAGAAGCCATCCCCATGTGGAGCCACTATTAGCCCCCTATAAATTTTTTGACAAGCAAACAGGGGGCTAAAATGTTTTTGAGCCTTCAAGGTATGCATTTTCTTTGAAAACACATCATTCTTGAAGCCTCTTTATGCTCTCTGCCCATTGATCACTCCCCTTTGCTGGTCCCCATTATTAAGCCTCTCTGATTGTGACAAATTGTGTTTCCAAAGGCCCCTATTTATCCCTTGTATCCCTACAAAATGTCCCTTTTTCAACCCTTTTTCCCCCTTTGTTAAAGTCCCCCATTTTACCTCCTAAACTATCCCCAAATCCCCCTTAAACCTTTTAAGTCACTTTCTTTCCCCTCTCCAAACCTTTAAAAACCCTTATTACCTCTACCATTACCCTTCCCTGGCCTTGAATCTCACTAAAAATGGGCCAATCAACCATGTTTCCCATACATATGGGTCATAGCCCCTTTCAGCCAAGCCCCCTGTATCTTTTTCCTCCACGTGACCCAGCGCCATGACTAGGCGCCAGGGCAGGAAGCACTTATCTCATATGTTCATCGGGCGCGTTTTCAATCATTGATCTAAACAGAGTGGACGGCGATCGCCGCCCCCGCAGCAACCATCGTTCAACCCGTTCACCGCCCGATCAAAGATCCACCGTCCATTTGAGCGATGATCCAACGGTCCATATTCTCCCATTCGCCTGTGGTCCCTGCGCCCGAGCACTGTTCAAAACTGCCGGTCTCCATCGCACCGCGTTTGGAGGTCAGGTGGTATTTTCATTTTTCGGAGCGATTCCATACATCGTCCGACGCGTGGCACCGATACGGCTGGAAAACCACCCTCCCATCGTGCATTAAAGTTCGTACGTGGACGCAGAGTGATATCGTTGTGCGTCGTCCGATCTGGGGCGGTAAATCCAATGTCGATTGCTTCACGAAGTTGCACACGCGATAATCCGAGGCATCCGCACCCCTGGCCCACCGTCCATCACCTCCCCCCCCGGACGCGTCCTCAGCCGTCGATCTCATCCTAGGATCGGACGGTCCAGATTTGATTTCCCCCCGTTGTTGACTGTCCCGCCATCTCCCGGTCTACCACGTCACCACTCCACGTGTCTCCACCATACATTCGCCCGCCCCCGCTATATATATTCGTTCCAAGGTCAAATTTCAATGTTTTTACGTTAAAACGTCTACCTCGGCGTTTTCCCATGCATTTTCTGCTGTGCCATGTTTTTCCTCCACAGTCATCATCCTCGTCCATGCCATGCTGCCATTATCACATTCATCCATATCGCCCTCCCCATAAATGTTTTCCGTAACCATTTTCGTGTTTTGCAGGTTTATCAGGTGGTAAAACCCGCCATGGTCCATACACACTATTATTATGGCATGGAACGCAGGAAAAGTCGTGTGCAGAGGCCGAAATTATTAAAAAAAAATCCTGGAAGGAGTCATGACAGGATGTGCATTCAAAGAACGGGGCTAAAACTCTGTCAAACCTTTCAGAACCATTTAAAGCACAGATTTCATAGTCAGAGGCAATTGTGGAAGAGGCAAAGAGTATCAGTGCATAAGCAGAGTGTTTAAGGCCTGTAATTGCAGATTTTGAGCCTTAATCCAATTATTAGAAGGCGAAGGTAGCAGATTGAAGACATCATATCACACAGAGGGTACAACGCGCAGAAATTAATGTGTATCAGTGTCACCATCAGCAGAAATGTTCCTACCCAAGAAAGGACGATGTGCCCATACAGTTCTCATCCTATGCCGTGTTCTAGAGAGATTTTCCAGCCCTGACAACAGCCATATGCTACCAGCGCATTAGTTATGCAGTATGGCAGACCCTAGCATCATTATTCTGCCTTTTTGTGCAGTTCACCAGAACACTGCAGCAAGTACATCATAGACATACCTGGAAGTAAATTACAGCGTGACGAAGACCATTCTTGTCATCCTTGTGCGACCAACTGGCCTTTCTAAGATCTTTCTGTTAAACTTATCTCAGTTTTTCCTTGGAGCATGCTAAAGCTGACCTGGAGTTAAATGACCTCTGGTCCGATCTATAAGCTGCCCCTTTGTCCCTCTTTTGAGAGTTACCAATGAGTATGTCCAAGCAGGTATGGAGTTAAATGACCTCCGACCTGATCTATAGACAGAAAATTGGGTTTCTTTCCTTCTCTAACTGTATTTCCTTAATGTTCCATCCCACCATCTAATCTAAAAAGACCCTTTAGTATTAGATGACTTGCCCTCTGAAAGATTTGGCTAGTTTTTGCATGTAATCACCTTTCATGACTCCATAGCCCAATGGATGGCACTCTCTTGACCTATCCTCTTTGCTGAAACATCCTGCTGTTTTGTTCCTTTTCTCCCATCACTTTCTCAGTCTATGATCTCATGACCAACCCAGCAACCAGCCAACCAAATAATTTTAAACCCCCCTTTGTGCTTCATACCTAGCCTAACATCTCATTTTGAGCTTCAAAGATATATCATTCTTTGTTTTATTAGAGAGATCCCTCTCTGGACCCAGGAGGGCTAGATCCTGAGGTCTGAAAGTGGTTCTGATGTTGTCTCATCTTTTGGTCTTGCCAATCTGGCCAAAACATGGGAACCCCGACAGAAGGCACCCCCAAAGGCCAAGTTATTTATGTAGTGCCTACTCACAAATTGTGCTCCTACGAAGGACAACCTTGCAAGGAAATCCTTTCATGGCCCATCCGGGTGTGGTTTATGTAAAGAATAGGGAGAGGATATTGATCATCTATTCCTTAATTGCCCCACAACCTGCAAAATATGGTAGATGAATACTCTAGACCTAGGCATAACTTATATTTGGCAAGGGGAGTCAATATCTATGGCGTGGTATAATTGGTGACACTCTAGTGCATCATCGAAGTAACGAAACCTGCCCCTCCTGGTTTCTTGGGAATCTGGCTGGATCGTAATCTCTTTACATTCCAAAATGACAGGATCTGTTGGCCTCCTATTTGCAATTCTGTTGTTGCACTCTTTCATTTAGAGGATACCTCAAAGCAAGACATGATATTGTTGCCCGAAACTATTGAAAAAGCACATCCTTGGGCATAATTTGATGGGGTTGCAAGTATTGTTGGTTGTGGTGGTGGGTGGGGGGGCATCATGCATCTCTCTGACACTCCTTTTATAAACTCAAGATGGGATTAGGTCCAGGCACAAACAATTACTCGGAACTTAAGAGCTTCAGACTACTCCTTATTTTTTCCCTTGAAAAAAGGTGCAACATGATACAAATATTTGGGGACTCTAAGATTATAATTAATTGGTTCAACAATAATGCGAGATGTCATGTGCACACACTCAGGGGATTGTTGGATGAATTAATGGCACTAATAACACACTTTGACTCCATTATTGTAACTCATATTTACAGGGAAAAGGAACCAGATGGCTGACTACTTATCCAAAGAAGTTGCGCCTCTGACATGGGGTCATTGGCACATCACAGAACACAATTTACTGGAAGCTTACCAGCATTATCATGAGCCGTTCATCGAAGATACAAGAATCTTGGAGCCTGTTGATCAATCCGACTGATTCGAGGCTTTTTGGCACTACAATTTTTGGTTACTTATTTTGATGTTTTTTATGTTTATCTTGACATACACAGTACACTGTAATTATTTTAAAAAAAAATTGTTGGATCGTCCTGAAATTATGATAAATTATGGAATGAACACATAATTTGCATTAAGCAATTTACAGCTGATTCAACATGTAATTTTCTTTATAATTAATGAAAAATACAATTTTTTCCAAAAGAAAAAAAATAAATTGTTTTTAAGATTAAGGTAGTAAATTAAGATTCGAATAGTTTTAATGAATTAAACAGCTTAAGAAATTAATATTATGACAAATGTTCTCAAATTGAGATATAATTTATAAATATCATTTATTAGATTGAGATATAATTTATAAATATGTTGTCTACTGTTGGAAATACTCAAAGGGGAGGTGAATCAGTATTTCTTAGCAATTAGCACTTTATTAATCTTTTTCAGGGCATTAGCTAATCTTCGGTTATTATTATTATTATTCAATAAGAGGAGTAAACAATAATGCAAAAACAGAGAGAGTAGGAACAATATTTTTCGGTGGAAAACCCCCTCCAGGTAAAAAACCACTGAACACTTTTCTAATAAGTTCTTTAATCTTAAGCCCCAACTGAAAATAAAGCTACAACTTTCTAGAACTCTAGAAAATCATTCTTCTCTAGCTCGCACTAGAAGGATGCCCCAACGCCTTGGTTTTATCACCAGCCAGTTGAAAGGATGCCCTAAAACCCAAGTGAGCCACAATTCACCCTCGCACAAACCTACCACACTGAAGTGTTTACAAGCCCCAACCTAAAGGTGACTTCATTCACCAGCCTAGCACCACCCTACCACCCTATTGAGACAAATAAAATAAAAGTGTGGACTCCTGTACCAGGGACAATGATCCACGTTACAATGATTTTTTTCAAAGATTTTTTTTTTTGATTGACCAACAACTCCAGGACCTAAACCCTTGTCCCAACAAAACAAGAACCCTTGCTCAATAACAACACAAGCCCTTATCCCAAAACAAATTTGCTTTCTTCAACTCCACGCAATGACATAACTTTTTACAATTACAATGTTTGACTTCAATTTACAAAAAGGACTATAAGAATTTTTTTACAGTATGTATACAAGACTGTTGTTGATCACTAGTACATTTGGGGGAAATTCTGACACTTGGTTCCGACGCTTTTGACCAAATGTCGGAAATTTCCCCAAAATTTTTCAATCTCGCCCGAAACCGTCGCTATACCGACGTTTAGAGAAAAGTGTCACAATACTGACACTTAGACAAAGTGTCGCAATTGCGATGTTTGGAGGAAGACGTCGCAATTATGACACTTTGCCCTAAAGCGTCGCTATTGCGACGACTGCCTCCAAACGTCGCAAGTGCAACACAATGTCTAAGTGTCGCAATTGCGACGTTTGGAGGCATCTGTCGCAATAGCGACGCTTTGTCCACCGTTGGTATAACGACACTTATATGCGCGCTACATAAAAATGATTTTATTAAAAACTACATTAACAGCTGATATCACGCACGCATTCACCCTTCGCTCTTGCAAAACAGCATTCGCCCTCAGCTCTTGCAGAACAGCGTTCGCCCTCAGCTCTTGCAGAACAACATTCGCCCTCAGCTCTTGCAGAACAACATTCACCCTTAGCTCTTGCATAACAGAATTCGCCCTCAGCATTTTGCCCTCAACATTCACCCTGAGCTCTTGCAGAACAACATTCGCCCTCAGCATTCGCCCTCAGCTCTTGCAGAACAACATTCGCCCTTAGCTCTTACAAAATCTTAAGTTCTTACTGCAGGCCCTTCCTCCTATAGTAGGGTTGACTCTATTTGGGGTTTTTTGGTCAATTCCATTGGATTGTGTTAGGCTATAGGGTTGTCTCTAGATGTCTTCCAATGTTCTTTCGGATGAGTTTCAAAGAGGATGTGTAAGATGTGCTTGTGCTTGCATGAATTTGACCCCACCAGTTTCATGAAGTTTAAGATATGGATTTTAGTTCGACAAACTCATCCATCTCAACACCCAGTAACGAATTGCCCTTGGTCTGATCTATATTGAAGGTGAAGTGCAAAGTGGTAGAAAATGGGAGATCGAAAGTCATCAACTTTATCACAAGGGTAGTACTCTAGATCGAAAGTGATGAGCTTTAGTTCTCCAGATTTGGGGATTTTCTGATATTTGGGGATTTTCTGATGACATACCAAAGGTCACATCCATACAACCATATCAAGGTCAATGTTGAGATCATTCTCATATAGATATAGGTCACTGATATATAGGGTTAATATCATCATCACTATCCATGGAAATCGAATGGTTACAAAATCTGTGATTGTGGTTGGCTCATTTATAATTATCACCCATTTACAGTAGAGCACATAAACACTAAATATGGCCTGAGAAGAGCCTTTACAACAGGCAATGGAATTGCAGCTGCTTCATCAATAACCAATAGCTCCACTTGAGAAAAAATTTCATAATCTTGGGGCTGGATATACTGCAGAGCAAACAATTGTAGTTATCATTCATGCTCCAATATATTAATATACTTTTTACATTGAGCTGAAGAAAGGGAAACAAGAAAATGCTAGCCATCATACAATGCTTTGACATAAGAGTTTTGAGTGACATACTTAAAAAAAATAACTCATCCACTGATATTTATAATCATTTGAGTTATTCAAGTTAAACACAATGTCAAGAATCAAGATTCAATACCCTCTATTATCTTCATCACCCAATAAAAGATTTAAAATTTTCCCAAAGAAACGCTTATTAAATTGGCAGCCATTATTTCTCCCTACTTTAAAAGCCCTAAATTTAAATGAAAACAAGCATTGCATTTCAACTACAAAAATCTATTAGTGTTCAAATGTACATGTGTGCATGACTTGTGTTTCCTTTTCCACTTTCACATTATCCAAGAATGTGTGCAGTATAGTTCTTATTTTTTGTGATTTAGATTATCTTGAAAAAGGAAAGGTAAATTATTTCCCATGGAAAAAGAAGGTTTTCCCTTTTTACTACTGGAAATGGTACAACAAAGTTCCATTTCTACCTGAAACTCCTATGAAACAGGAAACAAATAAAGGCCATGTCCTCAATGGACATCATTTGGCTTTGAAAATGGCCATTGCACCGTGTTGTTTCTTATATTACATCACGATAGTTTCTTAGGTCAATTCTTGTTTCTTGAGATGAAAAAAAACCAAAGAAATTGTGAAGATCCTTTCAATAAATAAATGACCATTTCTCAATCATATCTCAACTATTTTTTATTTTATTCAGTGGTTGCTTACTTTGAGAGAAATTTGACACTTTTATAAGGAATATAACATAAAAACAAAAAATGGGAAGGAATTGATGAGGTATATGACCTTTAGTTGTTGTCAATTAAGAACTGATAATACACGATGCATGTTCTGTACTACAAACTAGATTCCTTTCTGGAGTTAGGACACAAAGTATTGAATCAAAGTTGTAGTTTCTAACTTCTTGTATTGGTTCATCAATCTTGAAATTCAGACATTGCATGTCTTCATTGCTTCATGTTTGAATAATTTGCATCATATCGTACAATAGGAAATTAGGAATTATAATTATTATTACTTTATGGATCTGTTAAGTTACTTTTAAGTTTGCATGGTTTAGTGTGAAATTATTCTAGTGTGCCCCTAGGCCCAGGTGAAGGAATGCCAAGGACTGAGAACCATAGTTTTTAAATGGTATTGTTTCTTATACCCAAAAACCCCTCAACATCACTTCTTATTAGTTCTTAACAATAGTGTTGTAAACAATTTGAGAATTGATATAGAAAAATCTCGCACTTCTCAAGATAAAGTCCTAAAGCTAAAGTGTGATGTCATGTGTAATTAAATAGCCCCATTGTCACCTCACCAACCTCTTTTCACTTTGGGCTAGCTCTCCTCCAACTCAAGGGGGTTTCTCCCTAGTAGATGTTAGGGATCTAATGGCCCAACCAAACCAAGTCAAGAGCCCCCTAAATCTCTATTTTTACTACTATCAATCAAAATATTGAACAATAGGGTCAGACATGCATCTTGAAGATAAAATTGCCAGGGTATTTTTGGGTAATTTCAAAGGGAAAGTCCCCAAACACATATAATCAAGGAATTATAATGTGATTTCAAACATTAAATATAAACAAAATCGTTTAAAGGATATTGAAAGGAAAAAGGTGATGGAAGATAGAAAGTGCCTTACTTAAATGCTCTAAGGATTTTTCAATAGTTGCTCCAAAAGCTTCACTTCAAGGCCCTTGAAGATCGTCTCCAACAATGCTATACCATCAGCTTCAACAATGTTGCTCCAAAAATGTCCTCAAGGTCTTCACAACAAGTTTACTAGAAGTTTCTCCAACAATATATTCAATAAGGTCTTCATTGTCGACTCGTCTCTTGTTTGGGTGCCTTAATGTGCAATGACATGTTTCCAGGACTGAATTCAATGCAAGGCATATTTGAAACTCTAACTCTGTCTTCTGGTGTCTTATTAGAAATTATTTGAGTTTTCATTTTGTGTTTTCAAGTTAGATATTGTTTTCAAGTTTTTACATTTATAATTTTATTGCAATGTGGCAGACTGATCAGAGCAGTGCAGGAACAACCCCGAGATGGGATGATCGCGGAAAGAGGCCAGCGGAAGAACATGTAAAGTGCCAACATTGCTCTATCTTCAGGTATTTTAGTTATTTACATAATTGAAACAATATTAATTTTGTTCAAATATGCAGACACCTAGCCATGGTACACTTGATGATTCCCTCTATGAGGAAGAGCTTTCTTCATCCCTATCTCCATTGCTCTTGTTGCGAAAAAAGGCACGAGATGCAAGGTCGGAATTTAATACTTTGATAGACGCGCCTCAAACACCTGAAACAGAAGAGAGGATAAAACAACTTATGACCCAGCTAGAAACATATCAGGTAATAATAAAAAGTCAAAAGGATTTTTTTTTTTGTTCTGCATGAGATGAATTGTGATAGTTTGATTTTTAATTTTTACATTGACTAAACTAACAAAAAGTTCTTTTGTATGTAGCGTTTTCTGGCACTTTCTGAACCCGGTGTTGGTGGTAGTGGGACACAAGGGTAAGAGATTGCCCAGCAACCCTCTAGTACACCTTCTACTCCTTTAGGTGCCAGCCAAGAAACACACCCTATCCAAGCAGACACCCAGCCAACCGCTAAATGTGTTGGCAGTGATGAGGCTGATATGGCCAACTACATTATTGCGTTTCCTGGAGCTACACGTGTCAACTCCACAAGGACCATTAATGGCACGTTGTTGGTGAACGATGAAGGTGTCCCTATAAAGCACGTACAACTCCGAGGTAAATTTTAATATTTTAACTATTTCATGAACTCTATCTAAAACATATTTATCATGATTTTTATTTTTAAATTAATGATAATATCTTCTTCTTCTTCTTCTTTTCTTTGTAGGAAACAATGAGTTCTACAAGTTTTTGGAGAGCCATGTGTTGGTAATTTTTGGCCCAACCATACGCACAAGGTGGAATTCCCAAAATTCCAACCTAAAAAAAGAACTTCTAGATTATTTAGAATCCCTTTTTGGGGTCGGCACATTTGACAGAACAACGATTTCTCGGGTAGCCGGCAAATATTTGAAATATACCAGGGACACCTATAGGACGCAATTGAAATTTAACCCTAGATACAAGCGTCCTCTCACAGTTCCAGAGAGTGAGTGGAGAGCAGTCATCCATGACGGAAAAGAGAAAAGGGCAAATAAAGAAGGAAAAATGCCAACTGGACCCGCAAGGTAAATTACAACTTTAATTCAATAGCTTTAATTTTATCCATGTCTAAAGTAAAAGTGTGCTACGTCATATCTGACTTCAATATTTTGATGCTAGGTTGCATGACACCTCGAAGACAACCAAAGCTAGGATTGAAAAAAGGGCCATCACAAGCTAGGACAGGGCGTCTACTTGAAATTAGCCGCAAGAATTGTGATTAAGTAGTTAAACATCTTATAATTAATTGTATCTCCTTCCAACGTTTTTGTAATCCTATCAAATATGATTAAAAATACACAATCGTATGTAATGTAGGGTGATGACTTCAGAACAGAAACTACAGAGGAAGAAAAAAATATCGCTTTCCATTTCGACTATCAAGCCGTAGTTGAACGTCGCAGAAGCTTGGGGCAGGTCCCAAGATCCAAAATGCCTGATAAGGTAAAACATTAACCTTTCAATATGTTTGTTTTCGTCCATAAATTTAATGTCTAACAACTTTGTTTAAATCAGGGGAGCAACACTACCGACGAGGTAAATAACCCAGCTTTAGAGCCAGATGTAGATGATCCTCTCGTGCAACCTGATCATTGTAGTGGGGACCAGGCCGACAATGCTGCTATCAGTGAGGGCCGTGACGGTAATTAATTTCCACTTATAATTTTTTCTAATTATACCTCGATGGTTGTCCTTATAACGTTTTTTGTTTATATGACAGAGAATGTTTCCCTTGAGGATCTTACCACCAGAGAGGAAGACAGGGCAACAGTCCCAACGGCGACAACTGGTGCACCAGGTAAATAATCTCATTGCAATTTTTTTTATTAATATTACCGAACTAGTTCAATGATATTTAAAAACTTACAATTAAAATTTAATATTATCTGTTTTTGTAGGCGATGCCCCGTCACTGGATGAGACCAGACATCGTGACTACGCAACTAGGTCAGCAGTGCGGGTCGAAAGGCACGAAACAGGAGCAGAGCATGATGATATTGATGATGTAATTAGGAGCTTTAGAAATAGGAAGAAGAAAAAGAAAAATTGATAATGTAAAATATTGTATTATTATAAGACAAACGTTACCATACTTGGAACGTTTTTTGTGTTATATAAAAAACTCATTTATCATACTATTTTTATGTCAAGCATTAATTTCAATGTTTCCTTGCGTACTTTTTGTTGAATTGTGTTTTTATTAGTTATTGAATATTTTTTTTTATGCTCATGAAAGTAAAAAATGAAATATAGATTGGGTATTGGGGAATTGAGAGTTATGTAAGGGGGGGGGGGGAGGGGCCATAAGAGCTTAAAACTTCATGTGGTTGGCCCTGTTTAGTAGAGAATAATTTATTGGAGTGATTTAATCTTGGAGCAAACCTCCCTCGATTCAGCGTAGCAACAAAAAAGTCACTATTGACTTAGTTGCTACTCTTTCAGATCGTGGGAGGCTTGTTCCAAGTTCATGCGACGCCAATAAATTGTTCTTCAAGCGAAGAGAAGCTTATTCAGGTATGTTTTGACATTTTCAACATATGTTCTAACATTATCATAAGAATGCATCTTAGAGTAAAAAATAGTACATCAATTACTTTTATTTATTGTATAGATAATGATGGATTTTGATTGACTTGGCAGTGCAGGTACAAATCCTCTTGCATCATGAGCAATACAACTTGTCAACTAGGGTCATGTCCAGGATATTTTTGCTTGTGCGCTTGACCAGGTTCGTAATGTCACATTTGTAAGTTCCTTTACAGTTCATAATTCAATATTAAGCTTGTTCATGATTATTATCTAGGTTTTTTGTATGTGTTTTTTCATCTATTTGATTGTAAGCAACTCTGCATGTTTCCTGTTGTTCACTATGATTTCTCCCATTACCACTCCCAGGATGAATCTGACTTTATTGCTACATAGGTTACTTTATTGTTACTATGATTTCTCCATTTTCAATTTCATAGGTTACATCATGTAAAGTTGTCAATCTCAGGTTGGTGATGAGCTTTAATTCTCCAGATTTGGGGCTTTTCTGATATTTTCTCCCTCGTGTCATTCCCGCATCACCTCGTTGTTTGAGCATGCCAATTCTTCCCAACTATATTTATATGTTTGTAATTTTGGAATTTGATTTAAAAAACTAGTACCCAACTTTGAGTTCAACTGGTGTTCGTGTAAGGTTGTTTGGGCTTTGGGAAATATTTCTGGAGACTCTGCAACATTTAGGGATCTTGCCCTCAGTCATGGAGCTCTGAGGCAGGTGCTTGGCTAGTTGAATGATACTGCCAGAATTTCAATGATAAGAAATGCTACATGGGCTCTGTCAAATTTTTGCCGTGACGTAAACCCCAACCACTATTCGAACAAGTAAGCAGAATACATTTTCTGCCTCTTCTTCTTAGTTCGCAGATACTGTGGATTTTTTTTATAGATCTTGGTGCTTGGTAGATTTTGATGTAATATGGACCTAGGCGCTTGTTCATTACAATGACTCTGTCATCAGGTTTTAGAAAATGCTCAGAAATTTGGGTTTCACAAGGGGATTACCCTTGCTTGCAATTATCGATTATCAATCACATTCAAAAAAATTCTTTCATAGCATTGTTGAGCTCTTTGTAGGTGAATTTCCGAGGCAATTTCACAATATCTGAACTAAATTTGTCTGTCCTTTTCAATACTCTGCGCTTGTAACAGAACCAGACAAACAATCTAGTGGCTAATGCAACAACAACAACACCTCCTGTTGCAATGCCTGCAATTCACCCTCTCTGCACGCATGAATGACTATGGCACCCTCTTTTGTGAACAGGTACTGGAGCTGAAGGTACTGGTTTCCATTAGGATCGTGGAATTCAACATCCAAAATAGTATCAAATTCCACTGCAATAGTATTCCCCGACGAGGACAACAGTTCATTGAGACCTATTGGACTCGTCACCCCGAAATAGCCTCCAGGGCTACCCAGAGTGTGATCATCTTTGTTGCTGAGTATTTTTATTTTATTTTATTTTTATTTTTATTTATTTATTTATTTTATTATTATTATTATTATTATTATTTTATTTTTTTTAAATTTATTTTTTTATTTTTTTATTTTTTTTCAGTGAGAGTTTAAGGTTTCTCTAACATAGCTTCAGAAATCCGATTCAGTGCCTGCTTGAATATCGTCACATAATACTCATGGTTTGGATTGATGAGCATGTTATGAATGGGTGTTTGATTCATAAGAACCACCCATATAGTCATCTTGAGATATTTCAGAAGTTTTCTCGGGTTTCCTTTTTCACCGTTTCTAGTGGGTGGGATGGTGTGGGGTGATCCATCAATAATGGTGCTCTTGTAGTAGGGAATTTGTTTTTGGGGATATAAAGGAGCATTTGATGTAGATATCCCATTGGATGCATTCATATATGGGCACGAGAGGTCAAGAATTTAAATTAAAAATATGCAACCTCTAGCATGGCAACCTGAAGGCCGCGAGAGACACTGGTTAAAGATTGTTTTGTGCTGACCTTAATATAGTCGTGATTTCTTTCTATTATCTTAATGCAAATATATAGTCCGGTCTCATTAAAATGAGGATTGTGGTTGTATTTCTCTTTGGTTGTTTCTCTCTTAATGCTCCAGAAGTTGCCAAAAGTTGCGATAGTTGTTTAGTTTGCCTATTACAACTTAAAAGTGGTTTTTAGCAATGGGAGTCATGTTTTTTTAAGGTTCATACTAATATGAAGATCTTGTAATTCTATATTCAGCATAAGAGAAGATGGCCTCTGCTTTGGGCAGTATGACAAAAATTGCCACATCTACCTCATTGGGTAACAATGGAAAGGGGAAGAAGTTAGGTGCAATGTTTGATAATTATGGCAGACAATTGTCTTCTCTTTCAGTTTTTTCACCCATTTCCTTTAATCGCTCAAGCAGAAGAGGGACTCTGAGATTACGCGACCGAGAGAAGGTAGTTAATACAAGAGCTATGGAAAAGGAGTTGTACTTCAACAAGGATGGCTCAGTGACAAAAAAATTGCAGGTCAGAGAAAAAATTATGTTTAAAGGAAGGTCACATGCACGTGAAACTTCACTGCGGTGGATCTTTCCTTGTCCACTTATATTTGATTTTAATGTGTTATTTTAATTTTTCATGGAGGGTTGTTTTGGCATATGGTCTAGCATTCAATTGCACACTTACTGAAAGCATTGTCAATTTGTCTTGCAGGCGGTGTGAACAAACTTGCTGATCTTGTTGGAGTCACCCTTGGGGCGAAGGGAAAAATGTTGTCTTGGAGAGCAAGTATGGTTCTCCGAAAATAGTTAATGATGGTGTGACAGTAGCTAAGGAGGTAATTTGTAGATGTGTGCTCTGGTTTTCTTTTTAACGTTGTATTAGTTCTCCCTCTTAAATGTCTTAGATTTGGTAGGCATAATTTGAAAACTCAAAGGTGAAAGGAAACATATTTGTTACCCAGTGGTCTACTTGGCCTATGGACTAGCCACAATAGAGTAATGCATAAAGCTTTTCACAACAATAAAAGGAAAGGGTTATGGCTGAGTCAAATTTTATTTTTATTGACAGTGTAATGAAATGTATCTCAATGCTATGGTTTTGGCTTTTTTATTGGTTGAATTAGAGGACCCAGTTGAAAATATTGGGGCCAAGTTGGTAAGGCAAGCTACGGCAAAGACAAATGATTTAGCTGGGGATGGAACCACAACATCTGTTGTTCTTGCACATGTTGGAATATTGAAAAATTCCAGAACAATGAATGGAGAATAAATCTCCTTTCCTCTAACACAGAGAAAATAAAAATTTCTTTGACAGGAGACAGAGTTTCAATACTTTGAAAACAAACTTCTATTCCCTTCAATAACTCAAAAAAAACTATTACACTACTTCCTCACTGAGAGGGATTACAAAATTATGACTGCTACAAAACGCAGTGCATAAAACCAACTCACCGTCTGTTCAAAACAAACATACTCTGTCTCTAAAACACTCTGCTGTGTTTTTCACTTTCGCACTGCTGTGCATACACACTTAAAAAGTTACACTCAGTCTTTCACTTTTTACACACTGCTGTGTAATAAAAAATTTACGTACTGTCTATAAAAAAAAAAACTACCAAGCTTTTTTGTCCTTTTTATTTTTATATGCCGTAACATATAAAACATATTATAATAAACCCTCTTTTAAAAAAATTAAAATTAAAACTAAATTCTATGGCCCACCTTTCATTTCGCATATGATATATATATATATAACACGTGTTTAAAACATGAGGAAGGAGATAAGCGAAATGAAATGGAGACTAGGGTTTTGTCGGCGACTCCTTCTTCTGCAACTCTCGCGCCGCACCAGATTGCCTCGAACGACATTGACCCTGCACCAGGTGCTCCGCTCAGTCCTTGCTATGCGGATCTGCAAAGGCAAACACAACATTCAGAGAAACAACGACAGATTCAACTTTTCAAGGGTCCCTTTCGCCCCTCTGCAGCTCTTTATGCTGGTAACCTCAGCATTTATCACGGTACAACGGCTCTCTCCGTTAGAGTTTCAGCGCCGAGTAGGCTTGAGTTTCAGACTGTGGCTGATCCCGCCCCAACTCCTAATGTTCAGCAATACCCCCACTCTGCAGCGCTGGTGCCTACGCCCCTAATCATTGGCCGGCTTCTTCTCCAGCTTGCTGGTGGCCTCTGCAGATATTCTGAAGACTTGCTTGACAGCCGCCCAGACTTTTTTCCCGCGACAGAAACCCTGGACGCGCTCCAAGCGTTGGCCTCTCTCGATTTACTCCAAAAAGGCAGTGAGGCAGGGGTTTGTCTGATGCAAATGATTATTCGGCCCCTCTACAGATCTGCAGCCCTATCCTTTGCAGCGGATTTGGGCAGGAGCGATAGCTTCCATCTGCAGAAGCTTTTTCCTCCCCCGCCGCCTCTAGTTCGTCAGGAGATTGGAGACCCAAAAGAATCTGGCACTGTGTCGATCCAGAAAGCTTTTGAAAATTTCTCTGCCCCCTTTCAGGTTCAAATCTCACAGCTCTCAGGAAGGACCATTCTACAATGGGTCCACCCTTCAGACCTGGTGCAGAATCTCAAGGTAAACCTGGAACGCCGATTCGGGATTCCCTCTGCCCTACAAAGACTTCTATTTCAAGGTAAACAACTCGATGATCCTCTTACCCTCTCTTCTTACATCATAAAAAATAATAGCTCTTTAGTGTTTTCCCTTCGTTTGAGAGCCGGCGCTGCAGGACAATCTTCTTCTGCTCCTCCCTTCTCCTACAAAGATGCAGTACACTCTGAGATTCCCATTTCCCCTGAGGTTCCCAAACCCAAGCCTTTTCTGGTTGACAAGTTAGAGGAGATTCCCTCTATTGAGATCTCCCACCCTGGCCTCGCAGATGACCTTCAAAAATTTGCTGAAAGGGCCATCATATGCAGATTCAATGGGCTTTGGCTGCGCTCTAAGGACCTATATGACTGGATCCATGACAAATGGACTCACCATTGCAAGGTCAGCTTCTGCTCAAAAGGATATTTTATAGTTCTGTTCGAAAATCCTAAGCACTATGAACAGGCCTTCGAAGAAGGTCCTTGGTTTATGGGTACAGCAGGACTCTTCTTAACTCCTTGGTTCCCAGATTTCGACCCAGCAACTGTCGTCATCACCAAAACGCCTGTTTGGATCAAACTTCCAAACTTACCACCTCACTTGTGGCATCTAGCAGTCTATAGGGGCATAGGCAACACCTTGGGCCGCTTTTTAATGGGAGATTCCTGGCAGGAACATGAAGGTCTCTACACATATGCCATAATATGTGTGGAGCTAGATCTAAGCAAGGGACTTCCAGATCAAATCAATCTCAAGACCAATGACTTTGTTTGGACTCAGAACCTGGATTACGAGAACACTGCATTTCGTTGCCGCCACTGTCACCTAACAGGGCACCTGCAGAATTCTTGCCCATCGCTCACTGCAAAAACGAAAAAGGACAACATTGCAAAGACCAAACCCAAGAGTTGGACCCCTTGTTCTCCGCCGCCAGCAGTGAGCTCTGATTTCCCAAGCTCGAAAGATAAGGGGAGCGATGCAGAACCGGACCAGGCACCTTAGACGATGGATCATTCCACTGATACTCCTGCGCACACCACTGTCACAGCAATCAGACAGAAACGCGTCCATGATACCTCCTCTTCTGAATCAGATAAGGAGATTCCCCTGTTGAAGAATTCCAGTCTTCAAGTTCTTTTAGCTCATACTCCCCAGGACGGCTGGATAAAAGTCAATAAAAAAAAAGGGAAAAAACATCGTGTTGAGACTTCTGCCCATGTGGGGTACTAGTCAGTCTTTTGCTTTCAAGTTACTTGATGTAGCTCCGTGCATGGTTCATTCCTTCTCCGGAACCGAGGTTGATAGTTTCATCATTTCCGGTCGGCTGGTTTCTTGTCTCTCTTGATTGTACTATATTTCACTCAATAGAAATAACTTAATTTTACTGAGAAAAAAAAAAAACATATGTATATATTAAAGCATACATAAAATTAAACTATCGAAACATTAAAGAACCCTTTCCGTCGGACTTCAAAAGTCTGAATAGATTGAATTTCAAACCAAATTCGCGTTCCAAAATGGGATGCTGACGTCTGCCTAATTTTAACTCGAATTCTCAATCCAATGTGCCCTATAAAAATTCGGTCCTATTTTTGTGAGTCCGATCTAATTTCATGCGATCCAATATTAATGCTCCACGTGTCCTCCTTTTGAATTTACAAAACTGGGGGGTAAATTTCTGCTTGTTTAATTTCTGGTTGGTGAATTGCGTTAATGCTGGTTGTTGTGTTTAAATACATTAAATACAATCCTGTACAGAAATATGGTTGCGGCCGTCTACAAAAAAAACTTGCAGGAATTTTAAATGCTGAATTAAATTTATGGATGGCGTGCAAGCAACCTCCAAAAAAAAATGTTGCTGCTGCATCCGTCCTTCTGCTGCAGCAGTTGAAGTTAAAATTCAACAGCACAGGGTTTAATAAGTGAGGGTGTAAATGTAACTTTTTGTCGATAGTACTGGATTAAGATCATCTATTCATTTTTGTAGGGTCTTATGGTGTTTGGTTTTTTAGTTTTGGGTTGGGCTTATTGAGTCTAAGATAGTTTTGAGTGAAAAAATTGCTATCAGGTATTAAAAAATTTTGGTTCTTTTGTCAAAATTTATGAGCTTGTTAGGAAATACAAAACTGACAATGGTTGTATCTTAAATTTGTGGAAAATAATTTGAAATGAAACCTTTTTGTTTAGGTTGTTGCAGCAGGTGCAAACCACGTTCAAATTACTAGGGGCATTGACAAGACAATAAAGGCCCTTGTTTCAGAACTCAAAATTTTGTCAAAGGAGGTAAACACTTGCCTTTTGAGTAGGCTGGTTTTCCTTTTTGCTGATGGTTTGGTGTATCTAATTGAATTAGTTGCCTAAGGTATTTTTGGTTGCAAACTCTTTTTCATTTTTCATACAGTATTGGCCTTGTGGAATACATTTGATTGTGTGGTCTTGTTAGATCTACAACATTTGTAGTTGTTTAGTCTTATGGTCGAGGTGCACTTTTATTATGGAAATAGTTGATGCAATATTGTCATTTAATCCTTACTACAGGGTAGCATGTTGAGAAGTTTCTTGTGAAACATTTGGTATTCAAAATGACACTTGATCCTATACAGCATCATGCACTTGACTTAAAAATTCATATTCAAAGTGTGCCAGACAATTCTTGCAAAATTTCAAATATTTATGTTTTTTTAAACCATTATCTTTTTCATGTATTGGATGATGAAAATGAGAAAAAGACTTTGGTATGAAACCAACTGGTGAATAATTTCCAGCAAAACAACCACTTCCAAGACATGATTTAGAAGTAGAACATATGTACTTATGAAGCATAGAAATATATCATTGATGCATTGTCAATGTTTGGCTAGGGTTATTTTTGGAGAAAATAACTCCTTATTCCTAGAATAGTGATCTTCAATACAAGTAAATGCCAGAGAAGAGAGATCATCGTGTGATATAAACCTATTAACAAAAGTGAACAGGGAATGATTATTAATTATGGCATACTAAGTTGTCAGTGATTTTGACTATTTGTCTTTAACATGTAAAAATGTTAAATTCCAAACTTACATAATCATGGTTTGGCATCATGAGCTTGACTAATTGTCCACCATGCTCATAATTTCATTGTTGTATTCATATCTATAAACAACGTTTCAAATAATAATAATAAAGTTCTATAAGAAAAATCCAAACCTCCATGTTGTTGCTCCTTATGAGACAAAGTCAAAATTGCATTACACAATCTGACACATAAGAATCTCCTATATCTCGATGGTATGTATCCAAACTCTTATAATAGTGTCTTCAAGACTTATGTTGACATTGCCAATGAGATATTTAAGTAATGAAAGATGGAGCCTTCTTCATTGTTGTATATGTAACAGTCTTTTATTAATATAAAGATTGATGGTTTTGTCTTTCTGAAAATGAAATGTAAAAATAATTTATTGTGGTCAATTGAAATTTTTTTTTTTTTTAAAGCTTTTCATTATGGAAGGGCGACATAGATATATGCCCTTCTAATTGAAATTCGGACCTGCCCTTCAAATTTGATCACTGTGTGGGACCTTAACAAACAATAAAACTATTTCGCCACGCGTTATATAAAACATATAACAAAACCTTTGTCAAAACTTCAAGCGAACCCTTTAGCCGTGGGTATTTCATCACGAATTGATCATTTTACCATGTACATTCTTCTAGAGGAATATTCTTCCACTTGATTAGGTACTTCATAATGGTTATATGTCAAAGAGATACAGAATGTTTATCTATAACTTTTTGTGGTTCAAGAATCAACTTTCATTCTTCATCTAATTTTGGAATTTCTATTTACATTGGCATATTTTTTCCCAAAACCTTTTTTAGGAAAGATACATGAAAAACCTTATGAATGCAAGAAGAAGGAAAATATAACTTCTATACCACTTGTGCAAACCTATGAATAATTATTTAGGGCCATAACATTTTTGAGCTAATTCTTTATTCTTCTTTTTCTTGAATGAAGATTGCTTATAATGCTATAATCTAAAAAATACCAATTACCCTCCTCAAATTATCTTTCACTTCAATGTTGTTCCCCTTGTTGTTTTATCATGTTTCATGTCATTTGAAGGTTTTCCATAATAATTTTCAAAGTTTCTTTAGTATTTTCCATATGTGACTCTGTTTTCTATACTTTGGACTTATCTTGCAAAAAGTATGAGATACTAGGAGTTGGATATCCATAAAGGGCCTTAAATGGGGAAATTTTAGTAGATGTGTGATAGGTAGTATGATAGTATCATATTACCATTCTTCCTTGAGGAACCCACTTCATCCATTAATATTGCTTTTCTAAAGAGTAACATTGTAGATAACCTTAAAAAAATTTGTTAACTATTTTTGTTTGACCATTTGATTGTGTTTGATATGTAGAACTCATGGCAGCTAGTGTTTCTCCACTCATATTAAATAATTATTTCCGAAAGTTTCTTGTTACTATTACTTTAGGAAAACCATGAAGACTATGAATTTCTTTCACGGACACTTCTGCCACTTGGCTTGTTGTTTATGTACTTTGAGCTCTACAAAAAAATCTACAAAATTTGTCTATATAAATGACCACAAAAATGTAATACTTACCTTTATATTTCAGTAACCCTGTAATAAATTTTATTGATATATCTTCTAGTCTTTGAATATGTATGTGGAATGGTTGAAGCAACCCTAGAGATTTTACTATCTCTCTTTTATTTATTATGCAAACCTGACCTTCTCTTACAAAATTTTGAATATCTTTCTTCATTCCTTCCAAAAATATATTTTTTGATCCTTTGAAATGTTTTAAGGAACCCTGCATCCTACCATCAGAGAGACATGGGACTCCCTTAATATTTGTTTATTCAAATATGCTTGCATGCATAAAAATATTCTACATTTGCACCAAAGTATATCTCTCTTTCACTCCCAATGCTCCATAGAGTTCATCCCATCCTTTATAAATTTTAGTTTTTTGTTTAGTACTATTGTCATTTTTCCATTATGGCAAGCTTCTTCTAGCCACCTAGGAATAGAAAATGTAATTGGATATAAATTTGAGGCCTCTTCTTTTTTAGAAAGAGCATCATGTACTAAATTTTCCTTACCCTTTTTGCAGATTATCTCAAAATTAAAACTTTGCATTTTTTCTCCTCATTTTTGTTAATCTTATAATGAAAATCATAGCTTCAAAAAATACTTTATGCTATCATGGTATATCTTGACTTTAAAGTACCTCCCAATGATATACTATCCCCATTTTTTATTGCATGTAATATTGCTTCCATTTATTTTTCATACGTAGATTTCACCAAATATTTTCTTTAAATTCCTTGCTTTTAAAAGCCAATGATATCCCTTATTGTGTTAATGTTACGTAAATTCCTTGTCCTAGTGCCTCACACTCTACTATGAATGTTTTACCAAAAGTAGGTGCAACCGATGTTGGTGTAGAAGACATGGCATCCATTAAAAGAGAGAATGCCAAAAGTAGCCTCATCATTCCATATAAATGATATTTTCTTCAAGAGATATGTGAGTGGACTTGAAATGCATGCATAATTCTTAACAAATGATCAATAATATCATGTAAGTCTAAAAAATCTTCTAAGAACCTTGATTTTCTTAGGAATAGGTCATTTTGTAATAGCTTGCATCTTTTGAGACTCCAACTTCACTCCTTCCTTTAAAACAATATGAACCAAATACTCAAATTCTTATTTCCCAAAAGCACATTTGGATATTTTTACATAAAAATTATTGTTCTCAATAATTTATATAACTTTTCCACATGTTTAGTGTGGTATTCCCATGATTTATTATAAATATGTGTATTATCAAAGAAAACCAACACAAACTTTATAAGATGGGATCAAACAAAATTGTTCTTAAGTCGAGCCCGCCGGACTTCAAAAGGCTGGCGTACGGAGGGAGAGTTGTGACGCGAATTTCTTATCAAATTCGCCCTAATCGTTTTCGGGTCCAGATTTCCACTGCGCGAGCGGCCCAAACAAAGATCCGCTCCAATCAATTTCTGCCACGTGTCCTCAATCAAAAGTTTCCCTGTTCCTAGATGCGGGTGCATTCGATGGCGTTTAAAGCGATGGGACCTAGAAATGGCGATTTCATATCAATCGCATTAAGTTTTAACACTGTTCAATTAGCCGATATTTAAGTTCTAAGGTTTTCACATCAAATTGCATTAAGTTTTAACACTGTTCAAGATCGGACCTCCACTCCTGTTAGCGATTCCACATGCTCCAATATGATCCGGCCTTCGGCTCTCATTAATGAGAGATTAATTATGACGGGCGTTCTTCGATTGCATTGCAGTCGGGTCGATAAAATGGTGTTTCGCTATGGTTTTTCAGACGAGCCACAACCTTTGAATTGCATATGCTCTCCAGAAGCTGGGTTACACTGCCTTCTCACTGTGACGAGAAGGAGAAGTGGCCAGCTGAACTGTTGCTTAGACCTTGGTGCATATCTGCATTTCTCTCGGTCTGGTCTGTGTCTATCTTCCTCGGTTTCTTGGAATCCTGCTTCTCTGTCTCGTCTTGTGCCCACTGCTGAGACTACATCCATGCCTCGCCTGCGTCAAAGGATGCGTTGCCGCAGGAGGAGCACTAGAGGTCAACCCCTGCGCGCTCCCTCCAGCCCCTCAACCGAGTCGTCTTCCTAGTTCGGTGATTATTCCGTAGGTCGCTATCCAAACACTAGAAGTGGGCAGGGTCGGGTTCTAGGATCTGGCCACCGTATGGGCTCCCCTGCTCCTCATTTCCCCACCGCTTCACCTTCTTTCACGACGCGCACTGCACTTTTTTCCTTTAATTTCTCTCTTAACCGCCCACGAATCAGAGCTCCAGTCACCATGGTTTTCCGTGAGGAGGCCCAAATGGAGGAACAATGCACCCGTCCGGCGGGTCTGAGCTCAGAAAAAGCCGGCCAGCATTCGGGCCTTCAGGAGGGAAGCGGTGGTGTGAATGTGGAGATATCACCTGGCGATCCTGGACCTTCCGAAGGATGGTGCCGAATCATCTAGGAACCACCGGAGGAGTAGTTTGGTTAATTTGGTTTTCTTGCTTCGCAGGCCCACTTATTTTGGCATGTTTTAGATTATATTACTGTGTTGGACCTCTGTAATATTTTTGAATTCTGTAAACGTTCAAGACTGGTTTCCCCGTATGAGGGCAGTCTTCTTTTTTGATTTTTTGATGACAAATTTGCCATAAGTCTGGGCAATGTTTTTGACTAAAGTCATGCTGTAATTTTATTCCCACTATTAATAGATTAACTTTACTTAGAAAAAAAAATGTTGCCCTGTTTCTATTTTAAACTTGTTTTTTGAAATACAGAGCCATGTTTATATGATTGTTTATAGTCGAAGCGCTGCGGGGTGGTTTATTATATTAATATTTCACGGTCGAATTATGTTCATAACAATTGGAAAAAAAAAATGTTGCCCCGTTTCTATTTTAAACCTGCTTTTTGAAATACAGAGCCATGTTTATATGATTGTTTATAGTCAAAGCGCTGCGGTGTGGTTTATTATATTAATATTTCACGGTCGAATTATGTTCATAACAATTGGAAAAAAAATGTTGCCCTGTTTCTATTTTAAACCTGTTTTTTGAAATACAGAGCCATGTTTATATGGTCTACGTATTATACTCTTTCTCTGTATATCTACAGGAACCTTTTTGCTATGAATAGGGTGGATGCTGTAGCGGGCTACTAATGGAAACAAGTGAGCCTGAACCTTACATCTCGGATGCAACAGATGGTTACCAATTTTGGAATCAAGCGAGCCTGATCTTACAAGCGAGCCTGGGTTTCTGCAGATGGTTTTTATTTCCGGGAACAAGCGAGCCAGAACATACAATCGACCCTAGGTTTATACATATTTTTTCTCTATCATGGATGCTTTTTGTGTGAGGCGTATATCAACAGTACATGTCTCTACACATTTCCTATATCCGCTTTATGATACTATTCTATGTGTTGATAGGTTATCACTCTGCCTTCAAAACTAGCGATGCTATTTTATTGATATGGTCTGATGGTCTTTTTATATTTTGGACATATCACACTCCTCACATGATTAGCGTTTTTCTCTGTTCAAGGATTTTGGGTACTTTAATTTGTCTTTGGAACAATGGACGTCGGTACTCTATCTGTTGCTTTACTATTCTACATACTGCTATTTCACTTTCTTATAGATGCCTCGGGCATATTTGGATGCTTTCTCAGATTGCCGATAATCTCCATGTGGACCGTTACTGGGTTTTATATCATGTCCCTGTATGTGACATGGGGTATTTTTCTATCATTGTCTAGGGTGGGACTTCCACTTTTCTGGATGGATATTTGGGTTCCAATCTTCAGAAGTGAAAATGTAATGACTTCATGGACTGTTTTTCTTCATATAATATATTCAAAACAACGTTTTTTCTCTTGTGGAAAAAAATATTGTTTATAGTCGAAGCGCTGCGGGGTGGTTTATTATATTAATATTTCACTGTCAAATTATGTTCATAACAATTGGAAAAAAAAAATGTTGCCCTGTTTCTATTTTAAACCTGTTTTTGAAATATAAAGCCATGTTTATATGATTGTTTATAGTCGAAGCGCTGCGGGGTGGTTTATTATATTAATAGTTCATGGTTATTGGAACGCCCACAATTCATAACAAATATTGGAGATTTACTCTCCTGTTTTAAAGTTTCATTTTTATTTTTATTTTTAAATTGAACCCTCCGTTAGTATACCGACGCTTTGTGAGCGTCAGTCTTCCGACGTCTTGAACGATTTCCATTGGTCTTGTGACATTCGTCGATATTGCGACAGTTCTTCCTAGGGTCGGTATTGCGACGCTTTTGGAATGCGTCAGTATTGCGATGCCTATGAGACACGTCGGTCTTGCGACACTTTTTCAATGCGTCGGTCTTGCAACACTTTTGTATGCCGTCGGAATTGCGACAGCTTAAACACGTCGGAAGAGCGACAATATAAAAAACGTCGGAAGAGTGACGTTCAAAATGTCGGACCACATTTCGTCGGAATTGCGACAGTTTACAAATGTCAGAAGAGCGACGTTCAAAACGTCGGACCACATTTCGTCGGAATTGCGACAGTTTACAAACGTCGGAAGCGCGACGGTTTGGGAAATGTCGGAAGAGCGACGAAAAAAGTGTCGGTAGTGCGACACTTTGTCAGTGCTTTAGAATTGCGACGTTATGGCAAACCACGTTTTGCGCGTCCTTGAACTGTCGCTCTTGCGACGACTATGTGTCGGAATAGCGACGAAGTGGCCGTAGGAAATTGCGCCAAATTTTCTAGTGGATGAACCTTGTTTTTGCTTAGTTTGTATTGTTGTCACTTTTGCCTTCTATTGTTATGAGGCATTTGTTGATGTTGCTTCTGCTCCTACTATTGTAGGAGAAATTGTTCTTAATAAAACATGTTATGTTGCACCTCTTTAAATAGCATCCTGCCACCTTCAAATGTTCGAGTAGTGAAACCTTAGACCTTGTTACTTTGGCCTTACTACTTTACTATTGTAGTACTTTGTTCTGCCTTTAATAAAATAATTCTCTTTCCATAGTGCCTTTTCTACTCATATCTTCACAACTATAAGGGACATGGAGAATTTGTTCTTTGGAGAAGGTCAACACCTCCAAGAAGATGAACCCAAGTGAAAACCAATACCAAAATAAAATAAGAGTATATAACTCCTTAGCATAAGCACTTACCTTTGCCTACAATGGAGATTTGGTGCAACAAATCTAGAATGACTTGTAAAAATGATAAACACAAAGACACACTGGAGTTATTGAGGCTGTAATAAGGTACATATGATGATTTAATGTAAAAATGAAATTAAGCACAACAATACTTACTTGGACCCTGCTTGACGTCACCGATATCTTTAGTAATGCTTAGAGTTTAACCAATCCTTGATGCCTTGAAGCAGTAGCCCAAAATGACCGTAACATTGTGATCTTAACTCGACTTTAAGTGATGCCTAAATAGACCTAAATATTGAATTCAATGAGACCAAGAAATCACCCTACAAGACTATATTATAAGCCAAAACGGAGCCCAAAAACATACAACAGTTGAGACAAATCAAAAGAATCTTTTGAAACAATAGATGTTTAAGCGATGCACTCTATCGTGAGTTTGATTCACAAGTCTGTATAACAAGGGGCCGAAAAAGGAATTTTATTGTTCCCCACTCCTCTTGTAAACATAGTTACATGCAAGAGAAAGCCTTCAAATGAACGAACGTAGTATGAAATGGCTTTGCTGCCTTAATTGTCAGTGAGACTATCTTGTATTAACTGTTGTAGGTCTCTTTGTAAATGAGATGGTCTCCCCTTGGTTACTTGACTTTGAGATTTTGATGATCGTATAGAAGAGATTAGGGAGCACCTTAAGACCTATATTTTGTAACCGCAAATGAGAGACAAATATCTTGAGTTATCTTGCTAACTGCAATTGCAAACAAAACTCTTCGCTGCCTTTTGAAACTAAACTACACTCCAAAACAAACCTAAGAAAAGGCTTTCCCAGACTTCGCTCTCCCTTAACAAGTAGCACTGTAATAAGCCCAAACAAATTACCAAAAAAAATAAAAATACAAAATACAAATAAGACCTAACCCAAACTTCACTTTCCTTTTTTTCTCGGTAATTTCCAAAGAACAAAACAAACGAACCCTATTCCTTTACAGAATTATGCGTTGACACTCGAGGGCCAAAATTTCAGAGCAAAATTCTTTGCAAAATATTTGTTAAGTTATGTCTCTTGGAAGGAGATAAACATCCCTTTTATAAGAGAGCCTTAAAGGTGACCATTAGAAAATATGAGGAGCTTCAAGGATTAGACGTGAAGATTTAGGAGTTAAAGGATTCAACGTAATGTATGCCTTGTAAAAAAATTAAAGAGGGTCATTGGTATTTAGGTAGTCTTTTTTTCTCTTTTTTAAGTGATAAGAATGACATCCTATGGATGGAGATATATAATGATACCATACCTAAATTAATATTATGTCAAAAATCAATAAGAACCTTTTAATAATTAATAAATAATAATAACTAACCCTTAGGAGCCTTATTTAATATTTGAAATCAATGATTGGCTTAGTGCATACGATCCCACCAGGTTGTGAATTAAATGATTGGTTTCCTACATTTGATTCTTAGAGTTATGTAACTTATACATGGTGAGATTAAAGTGATTAACATTGTCATATATTGACAATCGTAGGAGGAGGTGTCATGTCACTATCCCCTGGGGTTTTAGCCCACAAAACTGGGTCTCCAACTTTAAACTCAAATTTCTCTCAAGCTAGAAGGAACCACGGGGCGTACCATATATCAAAGGAAACATCTCATCGAGGAGAATCTATCAAGAAGGATCTTGACACAATATTCCATGAATTTCCATGTCAAATTTTCCATGGAAGATCGGGGTAGATCCTGATGTTGCTTGGGTTTACATCAATGACAACCACCTATCAAAAATCTCTCACTTTTCCATTGATCGAAACACAAGTACTCCCCCCACTATCATAACTCCCCTTGACATCATGATTCTACATGTCCTAATGCTTTATCTCCCCCTTTGACATCAATGGCAAAGGGTAACTCCCCCAGACATCCTACCTCACCTGCAGACCTGTAACCTGCATCAACCCCCCCTATCTACTTGAATAGATAAATAATAGTCTAAAGAATCCCAAGCTTTTGGCGAAGATACTCAAATGCCTTGCGCAGTAAAGGTTTGGTAATGATGTCACTTATTTGTTCTTTCATCCCAATGTATTTAACCTTGATGTTTTTTTCTCGAAAACCTGTTCTCTAACAAAATGGCACTTGATCGGAAAGTGTTTCATTTTTTAATACATCACAGGATTCTTGGAGATATTGATGGCACTGGTGTTATCGCAGAAGATTGGAATGGGCTCATCAAACTTCACTTGAAGATCATGCAAGGTTTGTTTCATCAAGAGGACTTGGGTACAACAATTTGTTGTTACTATGTATTCGTTTCTATGCTCAACTTGCAACCTATCACCATTGGGGTGAGAACTCACTTGAAATATTCCATTTGAAATTTATTCGACTTTTCTTTGATATATTTGGTTTGACAGATAAATATTCATTTGTCTTGCTGAGATATCTAAAGTCCCAAAAAGTATGTCAACTCACCAAGTAGTGACATTTCAAACTCACTCTGCATATTTGCAACAAACTTTTTACTCAACCTGTTATCATCACTCCCGAATATTATATCATCCACGTATACTTCAATAATCGTCAGAATATCTTGTTCAATCCTTACATAAAGGTTTTTACCCACACTTCACTTCTTGGATGCTTGTTGTTGCAAATACCTATCAAGACGGGCATACCATGCTTTAGGTGATTTTTTGGGACCATACAATGCCTTCTTTAACCTGCAAACATAATCTTTCTTGTCAGTGAGAAAAAATCCCTCAGGTTGTTCTATATATACTTCTTATAATTCTCCATTTAGAAATGTTGATTTCGTGTCCATTTGATAAACTTTGAGCTTTCTTGAACATGCATAAGCCAAGAAAATCCTAATAGCTTCCATTCTAGCAATGGGAGAAAATTTTTCTTCAAAATAAATTCCTTCAACTTGTGCATATCCTTTATAAACCAACCTTGTGTTGTTCCTGGTAATTTGTCCATCCTCATTTAACTTGTTTCTGAAAATCCATTTTGCCCCAATGACTTTTTTATCTTTTGGTCGTGGGACCAATTCCCAAGTGTCATTGTTCCCAATTTGATCCAATTATTCATTCATAGTAGCTACCCAATGTTCATCTTGATTGGCTTCTTCAATTTTTTTTGCCTCAAATGTAGCTAAGAGAGCAAGATGGGCTTGTTGTGGTACACAGAGCTATCAATTTCCTTTACTTCCTATTCCTTCATTGATATCCCTAATGATTCGATTTGTTGGATGATTCTTCCGATACCATTATTTGGTGGCTTTTAGGGGTGCTTCTTGTTCAACCTATTGTTTGTCTCTTATCTCTTCTTGGTTAGTAGTTGTTTCCTTATTAAATCGTGCTTGCTTTAGGACTTATTCTTTCACCTTTTATGGTTCTGACTCGTGTATCTTTAATTTTCTTGAAGAGGAGGTTTCCTCATTAACCTTTGAGCCATAATCTTCATTAAATGTTACATTGATGCTTTCAACTATTTGTTTAAGTCTCTTATTGTAACATTTATAAGCTTTTCTTTTGAGTGAATAACCAACATAAATACCATCATATACTCGAGAATCAAACTTTCTTGTTTTCTGATCTTCTCTTTTAATGTAACATTTGCTTCCAAATACCCGAAAACATTTGACATTTGTTGGTCTTCCTTGCCAAAGTTCATATGGATTCATATCGCAATTGTTTCTAAGCAAACTTCTATCCGAAATAAATACAATTGTATGAACTGCTTGAACCCAAAATTTGTCATCTAATTTTGAATCATTTAACATTGTTCTGGACATTTCTTGTACAGTTATATTCTTCCTTTCAGCAACTCCATTTTGTTACGGTGTTCTAGTTGTTGAGGATTGCCTTTTTCTTCACAAAAATGTTGAAAGGCTTTGGAGGTGAATTCGTCGTCGTTATCTCAAACATTTAATTTTTAAATCACTTTCATTCTCAACCATTTCCTTGTATATCTTGAAACATTCGAATGCCTCATACTTTTTCTTCAAGAAACTAATAGCTGCCATCCTGGTATAATAATATATCATTAGCATGAAATATAATTCACGATTCAATCCTTTAGTCCTCATTGGTCCACATAGATCGATATTTATTAATTCCAACGGTTGTGATGTGAAATTTTCTTTTTTCTTGAATTCGACTTGCCATACCGACAATTTTCACATACAACGTTGGTTGGTTTTGAAATCAATGACATCTCTCTCACAACTTATTTTTTGCTAATTCTAACAAGGTTGTAAAAGTTTATATGTCCCATTCGTCTATGCCATAGCCAACTCTCATAGCCAAGGTGTATATGTCATTTGGAGCTCTACTTGCAGTAACCACAAGTTGACCAAATTTTTCTTTTCTTATTTCACATTTCTTTGATTCAAATAACATTGTGTGTCCTTGATCAGACATTTGACCTACAGTAAGCAAACTGTGATTCATATTTTCAACAAAAAGCACATCTTTTTTTATAGCATCCTCACTTCCAAGCTTGACAGTACTTGTTCCTATGACATTTGAAGATCCGTCATTTCCAAAGGATATTGTTCCAACTTTTCCTTCCTTTAAAGATATACATTTATTACTATCTCGAGTCATATGTGTAGAACAACTGCTATCGACATACCAAACATTCTTTTTACTTTGAGACTTTAAGGCAAGAGCGCACCTTTCAATTTCTTCTTCCAGAATTTTTTCATTCCAATTTAGTTGTGATTATCTGTAGGGGAGCATAAACCTGCAATCCTTAGCCAAATGTCCAATTTTTTTGCATTTATAACAATCTACTTCATTTCTTAAATAGTCAAATATGTTGTAATTTTGACTAAACTTTCTTCGTATTTTTTGAATAAATATTCCTAAAATATATTCTAAAGTTTCTTTCATAAGTACGACAATCTATAGCTCTATGCCCCAACTTTTTACATGAATAACAAAAGCCATAAAAGGTGGGTTGATACCTGGGAGGAAACCTTCTTCGTGGAATTGCTTTCCAAGAACCTTCTTATATATCTTGAACCTTTGATTCAGTTGGGAAACATCCTTGCTTGGTAGATCCTTTAACATTTTCACCTTAGGTTTTATGTGCATTTTCCCTTTCGGTCATAAAGGAGTTTGAACCCTTTTCAACAATTTCTTTATCACTGTATGACCTTTGTTTGCTAAGGAGCTCATCTAAAGTTTTAGAAGTGTTAGAAAAATTTGCAGAACATTTCCCCTTTTTACTTATTTTCAAAGAGATACTATTTGGGCTTCTAGTTTTTCCCTTGCCTTGTTTCTTTCTTTTAACTCTTTCCTGAGTGATTTTTCAATTCTTTTAGCTTCTTATAACTTTACTCTAAGGTTGATGATTTTTTCTTCATTCCTTTTGTTGATTTTTTTTACATCCTTCAATTCGGTTTCCAGAGAATTAACATATTTCCTTTCTATTTCGAGTTCTTTTATAATTATGAAAACTTTATTTTGAAATTTGATTTCAGACATTTCTTTTTCTTCATCCTCTTCTTTGTCAGATGCTTCCATCTTGTTATGCTTAGACATAAATAATACTCTTTCTTTATTGTATTCATCTGATCCAAGTGGATATTGGTGGCCACCCACCTACTCCACTTGGACCTCCACCATTAATTCTTTCAGTTTTTCATTTTCCTTAATTGTAGCACAATTTACTATTTTTGGTAGTTTTTCGGGTCCTGAACTTCGAGAGCTGTTTTGAGGCCCTAAATGATGTTTTTTTGGGAAAACCAAGAGAAACATCCATATATGATTAACGTTGGTCACTCGAAAATTGTATTCCTTGGATATATATTTCTAACAAGGTATTGTGCACGTTAAACGAAGATTGTATGCCAAAGTTACAACCTCGGAAAGTTGATGTACCAATTTATCGAAACGGGCCCCATAGTTTTGACGCTTCATCTCCTACGGTTAGGTTTTTGCGTGTTTAGGGTTTTCCGTTGTTTCTAAATAATAAATAGGCCTTCGAGCCTCATTGTAACATAGTTCATAGGCATGTAGCTGCCACATTTCTTCTTAGAGATAAGCTACCATCGTCCTAGCTAGTTTATTTCCATTTTGTATGTAAGCACATTTTAGTCTTTGATATTAATGAGATGAAGTTATATTTATGTTGCATATATGTTTCTATGTTTATATTTGTATTATTTTGCGTTCATGCATAAATTTGGATTAGTGGGGTCAGAGCTGTCTGTTCTTTCTTTGTTTTTCTTTGCATGTCCCCAACGAGGTCAAGGTATAAAGAGTTAGGGTTTGATCTGGTTGAACCCTTGCATGATCATCCTCGGGTACCCTTGCATTGTCAGGTCAAGCATTCGATCGATTTTACTCCCAAATCTCTTCTACCCAACGACCGATATATCACAGCTCCATTCTGGAAAATGAAGAGATCAAGCGGCAAAATCTGGGATTTGCTGTAAAAAGGGAATATCCGAGCAAGTTCCTCACCTTATGGGAGCTTCGTTGTACTTTTATAGAATAAGGATGGGACCTGGAGGCTCTACATTGATTACCGGGCACTAAACAAAATCACTGTTAGGAACAAGCATTCAATCCCATGAATTGATGACCTTCTGGACCAACTCAAGGGGGCCAAGTATTTCAGCAAGATCAATCTGAAGTCTGGCTATCACTAGGTTCCATTAGAGCCCACAGATGTATGGAAGACCGCCTTCAAATCCAAGGAAGGCCTTTTTGAATGGTTGGTTATGCCCTTCGGGTTGAAAAATGCCCCTGCTACTTTTATGAGGCCAATGGATAACATCTTGTGACCCTTCTGTAACTCATTCATGGTTGTTTATCTGGACGACATCCTCATCTTCAACGAGAGTTTGGAAGAACACTTGCAACATATCTGATAGGTCCTTTAAACCCTTCGATGATAATGACGTGCATTTGGATTCGACTAAGATCCAAGTCATTCAGGATTTTCCAGCCCCGACCACTGTAACAGAGCTTCGTAGCTTTTTGGGCCTTGCTTTTTATCAGAGGTTCGTGTTGGGATTCTCCCACATCACTTGGTATTTGAGTCAAATTACTGAGGGCGGGGCGAAAGAAAAGTTTTCCTGGTCTAAATCCCAACATAAAGCGTTCTTTGAGTTGAAGCACCACCTCTGCTTTGCACCGGTACTTACACTTCCAGACCTGCGGCAAGCATTTGAATTTGAGACAGACGCCTCCGACTATGCTATTGGTGCAGTCCTCACCCAACATGGGCATTTAGTGGCCTACCATAGTTAGCCACTTTATGATATAATTCAAAAGTACCCCACCTATGATAAAGACATGTATTTCATGGTGCAAGCTCATCGGCAATGGAAACAATTCATTATGGGGAAGGAGACAGTCATCCACACCAATCGTCACTAGTAAAAAATGGCTAATTAGTTACGAAAAAAATGACTAAAATTTGCATATAAACGACTATTTTTCGGTCGGCGACCAATAGTAGCTAATTTACAGTATCTTATAACGCGACCAACTTTTAGTCGTTTTTAGCTTAGTCATTAATTGGTCGTCTCAATTTTGTCGTCTAGTAGTATATTTGGTCATTAATTTGGTCATTGGTTTATTCATTGATTTGGTCATTAATTTAGTCATTGAATTGGTCATTGAATTGATCATTCATTTAATCATTGATTTGATCATTAATTGTCACAATTAATGACCAAATATATTATTAAATGATCACTTGAGAAAACAAATTAATGACCAAAAAATATGACCAAAATGTTGGTCGTGTTATAAGATACTGTAAATTAGCTACTAATAGTCATATATATGCAAATTTTAGTCATCGTTTGAAACCAATTAATGACCAAAGAAATATGACTAAATTTTAGTCATGTTATAAGATACTGTAAATTAGCTACTAATAGTCGTATATATGCAAAATTTAGTCATTTGTAATCACAAATTTATCATTTGCAATAGTCATTTATTTATTTTTTGGTAGTTTAATATTCATTATATAAATGACTACTTTAGTAGTTTATATTCATTTCATTTACTTTCATTAACAATGGTCATAAACAACTAATTTAGTCGTATATTCATTTTATTTGTGTTCATCATTAATAAACATAAACTGTCTATCTAGTACTTTTAGATTGATTTTATGTGTTTATTATTAATTAACATAAATTAATTAGTATGATTTTGCAACTAATTTTTTTTTAAAATGAAATATCATATAATGCACATGTTCATCTATTATGAAAATGCAAAGTTACATATGTTAATTACAATATTAAGTAATATCAAGTGAAACTATAAATAATTCGAACAACAAATTATATTATATAAAATGTCAAGTATTACAATATGAGTTTCCAACTTAATATTGGTTGGAGTACAATTTACACAAAATATTGTTTCATCACTTCAAAACATTATCATTGTGTTGCGAAGACATTGCAAGTGAATTCACCAACTCTAAAGATTTGACCATCTGTCTCTATGTGTGTTTTATGCAAGATATTGGCTCTACAAGTACCACTATACCAGTTCGCTCCTCTCTCTCTTTAATTTGCATTTTGTCGCTCTAGTGTTATTGTTCTCCTTTTTCTTCAATTTCTGCTTCTTACCATTAATACTGAGTTCATTTTCTGCAAAAATAAAAATACAATACAAAGTATAAGACACGAAAGTCGATGAACTCTGGAATATAAACTAAAGTAAACTATAAAGGATTTATACGATATATACCTCAACATAAACTATATTGTTAATGTCATTTCTCACCATAAAAGCAAGAAACTCGAACAAGTTTTCTTCAATTGAGAAATAGTGGCCACTATCTGGCATAAACAAAGCAAATAAAACGTCACCATAGAATAAATTTTGAACCTAATGTGTTCTTAGTGTACAACATTTGTTGATGAAATGTTATCTTCAACTAAAGTAATAAATGCAAATAGAAGCACACATTTTTATCCCAATATTTTGAATTCGCATGCTTATGGTACATTGCGATTTTGATTTTATCCTACATAATCAAACACATCAGAGCTAGCAATTTCTACTAAGAATGTCCCATGCTCCACTTTTGTAGATGTATCGTTTCCTCTAGTTATCTTTAAGAAGCAGTGACACTTCAACAATAAAACTTGTCAATAAAAATCTAATGGGTGGAGCAAAGTATTGATGACAAAAAATTACAACAATAAACTAAAAAAGAATAAGACAAGACTTTGTAAATTGCGATACTAACCGGGAATATAGCTTCAATATAACAATATGCAATTGTCAACATACTATTCCAAGGGAAAAAGAATCCAATTCCCAAAAGCCAACAAATTATATCTAGAAAAAAACTAAACATGTTGGGCCCACATTCAAAGGTAAAGTAACTGGGGACTAGCTATACTAGATACTTTTTAGAGTGTATGAGTAGCTACTAACACCATTAAGAAGAATTTTAAAATAGATCTACCACGTATGACCTCAAATGTGGCAACAAGTTTGATATATGCACTACATATATACATTTTAAAATGCATTGCAATGATATAAGAGTATCAAAAGAAACTGCACATAATTACATATTCACTATCCACTTTTATTCCAAAACAACATTCAAATAACTGCTATAACGTACCTGAAAAATATGTTGAAATTTCCATTCATTGTCATGAATATCCCTGTCTGTCAATTCCTGGGAAGGTGGTTGCTAAATGAAATCCTGCCCAAAACAATCAAAACTTAATAAGAGAAAAATACGACAAATACCCTCACCTTTTGCTCCTTTAAAGAATGGCGTCTTCTCTTAAAAAAGGTCTAAAAGTCTACGCACTTATCTATTAAATCAAAAATAGAACAACTATGGGAAAATAAGAACTGCACAAGTGGAGGACAAACTTTTTCCATAGTGCGACATGGGACATAAAACCTGTCATCGGTACTAGTGTTACTTGTAGTTAAAATTTTACAAAAATAATTATTCAGTTGCTTGCTTGGTGTGCCGAGATCAGAACCAAGATAACAATCTATTTTCTCTTGTTGCACAATATCATCAATTTTTAATTCCCTACACAAATGGAACTAGTACCAAAGCATTTCTCACCAAAATTGACAATTACGGCAAATCACAAATAATGAGATTGAAAATGTCTTACAACATTAAGAGGTTGCAATGTCATTTGAGCATATACTTCATATGTTTCCAAATATGCCTGGCAGTCAATAAGGTGTTTATTAAATTTTAAATCTTGTATATATAACGATATGAATGAAAGTGGTTCACAACCAAAACAAGGATGAAATGCAGAGAACCCACATGCATTGTAACAGTTGGAAGTTGGCAAATTAATTGAGTTGGAAGATTCGAATAATTCGATATATGAGCCTCAACCTCCTTGTTTGTTGAAGCAACTAACGGAAATCACATTGATTATGATCAGTTTCATTACGTAACATTAAAATTTCAAAATACTGGGGTCACATTTTATGATGAAAAGAAGATAAGCATTCATTATTTTCAGTCATTTGTATCCAAAAGAAGATTGCAAATTAAAAATTAGTGAGAAACCACCTCACCTACTCACTGTGACCCTGTGGAAAATAAACAACCTTACTCCCAACAACATGTAAGAACACAAGCGGTCTAGCACGGCCAGGCCAAAGCTCTGAATTAAGGCATCTCCTTTCCCTTGCTTGATGTGACATGAACAAACAAATTGTCAATTGGATATTCCTTTAGAAACCTCTTGACATTCCAATAGTAACTGTGTAAAGTAATATGATATTATGATTGTAAACGTTGCAATATAAAGCACAATAACTTGACAAATATTCCAAATGACAATGTTTTCCATAGACAGTTTTACATTAAATATTTTTCTAAGGTGTCACAATTTGATATGATGAGTTAATTTAACATTCTAGGTTATCTCAATTGCATCTCAATATGCAATTCTAGAATTTAAAAAAAAAACACTAAAACGCAAAATCATTCTAACTAGAGTAATGGACGCATTAAAAAGGTAAGAAGCGACATTTGCATGTTTAAGCTCTTAGAATAATTTAAGCGGCAAGTCACTACATTGATATCTTTTATTTAACATTCCATGAAACTTCGTGGCCATATGGGACAAAGAAAATCTTACATCATGCGTGACATTTTAAAATAAATTAATGTCAAAAATGGCAACAAACAAAGATAGAGGTGAAAAGACGGGAACCAAATCTTGGTCCTGACCTACTCATCCAACTAGACTGTTAACCAATTCATAATGCTCTGCAACTTATTCAAGAAATAGCAAGAAAGCTAATATATGAAGGAAAGTATAAACCAATTCTGAAATAAAACTTTTTCCCTGAAACCAGCGTACTCTTATAACTGATTACACCCTAGTAAAGTTTGATAAAACCACATATGATAACATATTCGAGTCATTTTGTCTAAACACAATAAGGTGTGAAAATACACTATACCTAGGAAGTACATAATAACGCTTCTTTGTGCATACAATGTTCAATGTTTTTCACTCCCCCTACTGGTATGCTATGGTTTAGTCCATCAATAATTTCCCCTAATTGATACAAAATCCATGGATATGAAAAAGCGAGAACTGTATTAATTAGCAGCATTTTGTAATTAATTAGCAGCATTGTTCTGAGGAGACTTGCCCTTGGAACCTGATTGTGATTCTCCACTCTGCTTCCTTTCTCCTCAAAATGGCAGACTTCAAACATGCTATGGTGTTGTCCAAGGCTCCTAAACCCCTAAAGGCAGTTGCAGTAGGATTACTATAATCCATAGAAGCCTCAAGAACATGCAAAATAGCTGCTACCAAGTGTATATGTTGTGGATCCAAATCTTTGAGAAGAGGGAGCAAATTTGGCATTAAACCCATGTCCCATAATGCAGTGCAGCGAAAATAAGAAGAAACTAGAAATGTTACAAGAGAAAGCAGTGCCTCTACTAAAGATATCGAACAATAGGATGATTCACTGGAAACTTATTTCCATTGAGCTTAGGGGGATATTTGATATCGTTGATGCAATATTGAGTATAGTTGAGAAGAGAAATATTATTACAAAGGCTTACCAAAACTCCACTCCCAGTCCTTCCAAAATGGAGCCGACAGTCCAATGTTTATTTTCATTAGATCTTGTTGTGGATCTACCAACTCCGTATTTGAATCTTTATTAGGGTCGAGAAGGTCATTCTCTTGAGACAAGCACTACCAATTCATCTAATATCAAGTAGTTTCATCTGACATGTCTCCCCAAAAGAGGATGCCTTTCTTGTTGAATGTGTGAGCTTGAAGGTGGGGCAACTATTGAAGGAAATCACCCTATGTCTCCAACACCAAATGGAGTGTGTGCCAGATCCCAATTTTTCTTTCATGTTCCATCTAGCCAAGCCCACAATTGCTTTCCATGCTACCCAATTACTCTAGGAAATTCAAATAAGTGAGCTTGAGACCTGGAATTTGGTGTGTTAAATTTTCTTAACCCTAGCAACTGGAAAATGTAGTTTCTAGTAAATTTCCTTGCTGTAAATTTATTAAAGTCTCAGCTTACTAAATAAAAAGCATTGTTGGTATTTAACAGGTAAATAAAATAAAATCAGCAGTAGAAAATTGGGCACCAATCCCACACATGCATACATAGAAAATCTGCGCATCAAAATTTCGTGTTCATTAAATAATATCTTACCATACAAGGGTTTCCTTACTAGGAACATGGTCCTTTGTGGAAAATTACAATCTCCAACAACTATAGAAATTTTATGGGCTTCTGTGCAAGCTATACTACCCGAATTCTCCTAAGCACCCACACAACTTGCCATATGCTCAACCTGCAGTGCAGCCTTTCTGTCACCTGTGTGGTTGTTTGAACCCCTGCCCACAGCACATGCAACAGTTTACTGCTTCCTATGGCACTTGTGACTGCTCTGCTCACTTTGCACAGCACATGGGGCCCTACTGCAGCACACATGACTATTTTGAACCCTCCACACAACTCACGTTTCTCTCTCAAGATGAGTATGGCCTCATTGTGCCACTGTTGTTGGCTGATCTACACAATTCTGTTGTACAACCTTATTGGGAATGATCCTTGCTACAGAAATCACTCTGCAACAGATTTCAAACCATATACACTTGGATGAAATACCATTTTCATCCAATCACATGTCTAGACACTCAAATCTGTTCGGAAGTACCTGTCCAATGCTACTATCATTAACAGGTCGAGGATGAAGGAGATGATATCACACAAAGAAAAATCCCCCCTGCACTTTCCCCACTTGTTGACATCATACTAGTAAAAACAGAACATGCCATGGAGCATCACCCTCTACACCCCTTGACACTCATATGTAGCCAAAATAGACACTTGAGTGGGAAGTTTGATCAAACCAAGCCCCCTGACATCCTTGGGGATAGTAACACATCCCAAGGGGCCAATGAAAGACCCTTTTGTTTGATTGAGACCATGGTTACAATCTCAAAATATGCTCTACTATTGATATCAGGCCTTGCTATGCAACCAACAAGACACAAAATATATTTGCAAGTCTAGTTGGATTGTGCAACCATGGTCAACTTCCTCGTAAAGGGAAGGTCTTGATGATGCTAAACAGGAAGTTTCCTTTGTAGTTGCTGAAGTCACCAATTGTACATGGATATTGGCAAAATATCTAGACTAAAGAGAATACCCAAATATCTAACAACCAGCCAGGGTGGGGTAAATTTCCAAGCTGAGGGATTCTAGTTAGGAAGAGAGTCCAACCCCCCCAGGAAAAAAATAGATTGTTAGTCACTAAACACATCACTTGATGCCAGGTTGATTATGTCTAAACAAGCATGAGCATCATCAACTAAACTTATCTAAGCACTATTTGGTATATAAAAGCTAATGTATTAGTGAACAATGTGTTCTCCATAGTCACACATCTAGGTCCAAACTCCACAAGAGCCAACATATCAATAATGAAGGTCCAGTCCACTCAGTCAAAAGCTTTGTCAAATGAATTTCAAATAAAAGGGGTTGCTTGCTAGTTTGTGTGCACATTTGAAGGTTTTACATGTTGAAACCATGGTATTGAGATTACTTGTTTGTACACAAAACTTGTGTTATTGTTAGAAAACCTAACAACCTTCCATGGCATTGACTAGATCCTTAGAGTCTCTGTTTTAGCCATGATCTTGTGTGCCACACTAAGTAATGAAATTGGATGCCAATCACCAATTGTGTTTGTGGCTTCTTTTTTGGGAATGTTTTTGCCAAATGACAAAAATTGTCACTATTCATGGCTCATGGCCTTGTAAAATTCACACATAATGCCATCTAGATTCTATACCCGGAGACTTGCCATTCCTCATGTAGCTAAGTGCTGCAAAATCCTCCTCTTTTGAGAAGTCATCGTTCTTCAACCTGCTCTAGTCACCAATAAAAACCTTATGAGGATTGACCCTACAATAAGCATTTCTTGCAGCCACTACATGATCCATCACGGTATAAGGAGAAAAATATTTTGAAATTGCAATTTGAACATACCTCTAATGTCAATTGGAGTGCCGAAAAAATAACCATTTGCATGGAGCAATCCAAGATCCTCTTCATTGCCACTTTTCTTTTTAAAAATTCAAAATAGAATTTTGAGCCCTCATCTCCCTTATGAATCCATTGTAGCCTGAAACAAACTCAGGCACCCTTGGCAATGTATTCCCCTCTGCTTCACCTCCCTCTGAACCATTATGTCCTACCATGCATCCTCACCATAGAGGGACACATTATGGAGATCCTCTTCAATAGAAATGCACACCTACTGAAGTCTACCTTGCTCCAACTCCTTTCTGTCTTTTGCGGGCCATCCTCCTACCCCAACCTCATGGATTTGAAAATACAATATCTTTGGTTATAGCTTATGATCCAAGTAGATTGAAATGCATTTTTTACTGTTTCTCTAATGGATGTATGTAATGTCCCTAGGTAATTTTTGGCCTTGGTGTTCAATCCTTATCTAGTGTTTTCAGCCAATCATGAAAAAAATCATAACAGTAGTGCACATTTATCAACTCAGATAATGGTAAGTACCCTTCTATATAATTCACTAATGATATAAGAGACATTTAACAGTCATATGTTTCTTCAGCAAACCACCACAGGTTAGGGCTAACTGCCTAATGAACAGTAGACCTATACAACCAATAATCCACCAATATAATTCTGACTGTAATGTCAATATTCAATAGATCAGCATTCCAACTGTAACCCGCCTGGCTAATGAACTGACATTGTTGTAAAATTAATCATTAGTCATGTGTTGCAATGCAAAATTAATCATTAGTAGATACTTGCATCACACCATGCTCTAAATGTTGTATACATAAGTGGCAAGCATGGCTCTTATTGTCTTTGCCATATAGTCAAGTGTGTTTGAAGCCTTTAAGATCTTTGTTCATGCATTCTCAAGCAGATATGGGGAAACTGTTAGTTAGTATCTTCGTAGTTGCAATGACACCATATGGATTATCAACAAGTATGGAACTTGTTTGTCTAATTAATTTGGTCTTTCTTAGCATATTAAGGAAAACTTTGGCAAGTTCCTTTCTTTATGGGGAAACCATTGTGAAAGAGAGCCTTTTCATATGTATGACTATTTGTGGGACAAGAACACAGGCAAGTGGCTGTCATGGCAAGCTCTTGTTATTCTGAAAGACTTCAAGAAATTGATTGATTCTTCCGCAATATATTGATGATTCCCAAAGATTGTTTGTTCAAGCTAAGTAAATAATCTGGATATTCTTTACTCCATTTGAAAGGATTGGAAATGGTCTCATGAGATACCATTTATGGGCACTATTTAACCAAGGAATTATATGACAAGAACCAACAACTCATTCAGTGGAAAGCCATCTCAACAGGGAGTGGAATGTTTGAGACCATGAGTCAAGGTGGATCTAGAAGTGTCATGATATTGGAAATCCCATTCGTATTTTAAAACTGAAGTACTTAGATTGTTGGTTCTTCACAATATTTTGGTGATAAGGGATGAATTGCATTTCATTTGTCTAACAAGTGGTTATTGTATGGCATGTTGCAACTTTGAATCTAATATTAATCTCTGTTTTAATCTTTAATTTTTTTGTTTCTTGTGTTCATTGGAATAATGCTCTATTTGGGGGCAAATGGATGGGTCAAGAAGCATGTACAACTGTGGGACGTTATCTGTCTAACAATCCCTTCCTACTTATAGAAGTGATACAGTTGGGCAACGTTTCATGAGATGAACACTTTGTTCAATTTGGAAGAAATTTCTATATTTACTATTTAGATCAAGTTTGACTATGTAATTTTTGCCCAACATTGTCCTTTTTAGGTAAGATGTGGACAGTCTTTAAGTTGGGGTCAAGGAGTGTTAACTGTTATTTCTTTTGTAGGCAAGCAGCTCTTATTTGACAACTTTTTGGCTCCTGGCTATAACAACTGTAATTCTTAATGCAATATCTGTGCCATTTGCCCCTAAAATATTGTTTTAGGGTGTGTATTACTTGCAGGTCTAATCCGTAGGTGTGAGAAGAGGTTAAGGGTGCAGCTGTATTTTCTTTATGGTAATTATCTCTCTGTTCTGGGCTGCAGTAAACAGTAGGTTGTGAAGGAAGTCTAGAGGGCATAGAGACCTAGTCTAGGGTCTCCTTACTTAGCCGCATCCACTAAGAAGCCAACGCAATTGGATCAAAGGTTGCACACCCTTGGACAGAAGTTATGATCCCTGACAGAGGATTATGATCCCTTGCTGTAGCGTATCTCTCCATGATCTTCTGTTGAACATCTTTGTTGCAGGACGCAGACAGAGGACCATTACTACAGCTAGTTGTTAAGTTGTTTGAGAGAATGAAGGCATGGTTAAGTCCTTCTTTCTAGGCCTCACATTCCCAGGCTTTAATGCAGGCTGTAATGGAGAAAGATGGAAAATTCAGGCAGCCCTAACCAGTATTCCGAATTGCAGTCTAAGGTCAGATCTTCTATTTGGCAATTCAGTGTTGACTTTAAAATCATTGTACTCTCTCTCTCTTTGCTGAACATTTGTTTATGCATAATAAGAAGAATTGATCAAGGGTTTTCCCCGACTTCGGGTTTTTCCCTGCCTTGCGCCATATCCGTGTGTTATCTTGTCTTGGCTTGTCTTTTGCTTCGATCATCTGTGTTCTTTCTTTAGTTACTGTTTATATGATAATGAGCTATGTGATTGCTAATGGAATCTAAATGGCTTATGGGATAGTATGTTTAGTGAACTAACTAAGTAAGAACATGCTCCAAAATTAACGTGGTTTCAGAGCCAGATAAGGTCAATCCCAAGCAAGAAGGAATGCAATGACAAGGAATGTAATCAAGTTTCCATCAAGCAAGGGACTGTTAGAATTCCAGTTTGGGAATATGTCAGAGTTGGTCTCAATAGCTCATAGGGGCTTCAAACCAAATTTTCAAACCATTATTGCAGAGTCCTCCTTCAACATTTAATGCAAGCAGCCAACAAGGAGGAGAGCAGAGTCAATACTGTTTTGGGCAGTGTCTCTCTTGCTAGATCAGACCACAGGTTAAGAGGTAAGTATTTATGGTTTTTCTGTACTTTTTTGTGAAGGGTTTGTCTCTGTTTACAAGGCTGCTGGAAGGTGCTGTTACAGTTGTATGAGGAGAAGGATTTGAGAGGGCCAAGAGGCCTAGAAGGAACCTCCCGCCCTAGCCACAGTGATCTCAAGAGACAGTGCAGGTAAACAGGGGCAGTTCCTTATCCTAGAAGGATATTCTCATTCTGCTCTAGGCCACAGAGAAGGGATTGTTTCTGCAACAACTCGGAAAATTCTGTTTTGAGGCCTAGATTAGACCGCAGTCATCCTAAGTTTCAGTTCAGTTAATATCAAGTATATCTTGGTATATATGAAGACCTTGATGTAGCAAACACGTGAATTGTAGGAGGCTTGAGGAGGAGCCTTAAAGCCCTTCCAGACATGCTTTGAATGTATAGTATAACAACATAACGGGAAGCATAGTTGGTCATGAAAGCACAGTGATTTGAAGCAGGGCTCAGCAAGCTTACTTTTCAAGGAAGTCTCTCAGATCTTCACTCTTGATACTGCACCTATGAAATAATTGGACATTCATTATATAGCTATGGTCTTGGTATGATTTGCCTATAATGTCATATGGCATATGCTTCAGTATGATTCTTTGCATTATGACATTTTGTCTTGCTTCAGTCATATATTTGTTTCTCATATTACTCTACATTGGTATGGCTTCCCATATTGGCAATAATGGGTATCAACCCATTCCTATATACTCTCAACTTTGTGTGTGGATGTCACTGTGCAACAACTCCAATATGGTATTGCTATTACAGCAGTATAAGCTTGACCTCAATTTCATCAGCTGTATATGAATGATGATATAGTACATGAATATATGGAAGTTCATCCATCCGTTCAGATATGGATTCTCTGCTCTATTCGTATAGTATATTCCCACTGTCTATATTCATTGAGTTTTGCATTGTATACAAAACAGTAATATTACCCTATATATGGTGTCAGGAATCCTATTCGAGAATGATGTTGCAGTGGAGTAGCTGCAATATCCTCCATCTAAAATATCAATGCTTTCGATCACTTTGGGTTGTATTGATTGTGTTCACAGTCATGTTCCTTCAATAGTGTCATCATTCATATATACAGTCACAGTCTGATCTTCTTAGCATCAAGCTTATCGATCCTTGTTCAGTTTCAAGAAGAATCATTTTTTCACTTTGAAGACCTATAGTAGCATCATTAAAGGAAGCAATTCTGTAGGTATCTGAAGACCAAACCTCCCTTGTGACAGAAATCACTACAAGAATTCAGGTTGAACATTGGACATTCCATTAGCATAAGTCAAGGATGCAACAAGTATTCAGTCTTTAATGACAAGCATCAGAAACTGGAGGGAAGAAGATAGTTCTTCTTAACCAGTTTAAAGTGCATTAACTATTTGCCACATTCTTCTGCAATAATAATGAACCTTGGAATAAATTCAGTATATCAGATGTAGTATTTGTGGCTGAGAAGAAACTTGGCATAATTTGAAATTTCCTTGGTCTATCTAGATGTTAAGATCAGGCTAGAAGCCAGTATCCATGGCATAATCAGACTTGGAAATCATTCCAAGGTTAAATTCAGAGTAATTCCCTTGGTATCTTTAATTTCAGTCATTCTTGCAATTTCAATAATAAGGTTCAATTGATATACTGCTATTGAGATCTGTCATTTGAATAGGCAGAGCATGTGAGAGAGTTCACCTATGTATTGATGAGGTTTGGTATTCTAACATGTCATCTTAAAAATAAGGAGTAGATTGATAAAAGGCTGAAGCAAGAATTAAGAGGGAGCAATATTGATGACTTTGGCACATGGACCAAAGGAATAGTGACTGGAAAAGTAGCAGGTTGCAGATAGCTCTATGACTATAATTTTGGCAAGGTCACTTTCCTTATATTTAGAGGGAGTTATGGACAAGCCATGATGATTGGATTGTAAGGATGCAACTACTTCTAATTGATGACACTCTCGTTTGTCAACGTAAGAGGGAGTTGACTTTCGAAGTCAAGATGTAAGACCTAGCCTTGATGCACTATTCCCTACACTTAAGGATTGATGGTAAAATGGTATGCATATGTATATCTTGTGGGATACCTGATCACCAACTAATCAGACATATGTCTCGCTATGAAAGTTCTCAAGTCAATTTATGGGTGAGCCCCATATATTGGACAACTACTTATTGAGATATCTCAGTGATTCTACATCCTGATGTACACTACTGAAATCTAAGGTTTCATGAATATTTTGATGATAACTCGGTTGACAATATGATGGATGGAAAGAGCACATCTAAGTGTTATATACTCCAGCACTACTGCAGTCGGATGTATAAATTTAAGAAACCTCTTCAGTTGTCATTGTTGTATATTGCAGAATAGGATTCAGAGAATCCAGTGTTTCACATAATACCACTTTATATGGTACAACAAAGGACATTCCTATTTTATGTCATGTTTGAGTGATCTCACATTGAGCAGGATGCGTGATGTACACTTTTCTTTCTAGAAAGACAAGCTTAGGCTTGTGATCTCCCTGGGTAAGAGGGAGTAAGATCAGTTAAATATTTTATTCATCAAGATATGCAAGAAGCAGAGGATTGCTACATGATGCCAAGATCTTTGTTGGATGTTTTCTACCACTTTTTATTTATTTTTAAGGATCCAGACAAGGAGAAAGAACCCTTGAATTTCAAATGACTAATGAAAAAACAAACAAAGACTAACAATGACAGTTATTCCATGAACAATTGATTGACACTTAAAATAACTAGTAACAGAGCTTCATAACTTGATTCTTTCCCGATGACAAGTATTTGTGTGATGTATGAATTCAAATTGAGATCAATCACAGACATGCTGGGAATTAGAAATAAAACCTACCAAAACCACACAAAAACTAAATTGTAAAGATAAACCAAAAATCTAGATGTTTGAATTTTTATACTAAGGTTTGTTTGGTGGCCTCCTGTCTAGCTGCAATGATCAAATAAAATGTACATTGTGGAATCAGGGAAGATTGTGTTGATAATGGTAGCCAAAGCAAACTTTATCAAACAAGTAACTTGTCAAAGAAATTTTGTGGGGGCAGTATGCAACAACCCTTTTGATGTATGTACACAATACACATGGAATTTGTTAACAAGAAGTCATAATTTTGGAGTCTCTGGTATAACAGACAATACATGGAACCTTCAAAATGCCAAAATCTAAATAGAAGTTGAAGATTGAAACAGGGGACTCAATTGGAGAGAAGGATTGATTTCACATAGTTCCTTCATGTGAATAAATGGAAAAACAATTGCAGGCCGATGGTATCAATAACAACATAACACCAAAATAAGTAATATTGGAGATGAAACAAACCAATGCAAAATAGTGATAAGTTAACAAGGGGAAAATGAGTTTGCTTTGGTTGCAAGACAAGGTCATTTTGTACATTCTCACAGACTTAACAATATAAGTCAAAACAGTGAAGGATACAGGTATTTGCACAAACATGCCCTGTTATCACTTGGACTCTTCAATGCCAATTTACCATCCATCCATCTATCTACATATGCTTGAGTGTGTATGCATAAAGACACGGAAAGGGCCTTAAAAAAGGATTTGTACCTAACATCGTCGGATTCTCCTGTGATAGCAGTGACACCCTATCTGTCCAATAGAGTTGAAGGGTAAGTCACATGGCAAATTCAAACCCAAGTACAGGCACTTTTAGCATATTGCTTGTTTAAAGTTATATAGATGAAACAACTGAAAATGAAACCTGCCAATTTTTTCAGAACTAAAAGGGAGATGTGGTGAATTTGAAGGAGATGAATAAATTTAAGTCCGGCTTGATCAACCTCTTATGGGTTTCTGCAAGTCTGTTTGTTGCTTGTGGTGATATTGTTTTGGGGATTTCCAAGGGCCAATGGTTTAGCCCTATGAAGAAATTCTCACGCCATTATGATTGAAAGATGTGGCGCAAAATTCAAATGATAATAATCCTTATAGAAGTAAAACCATGACGACAATTAAGTTAAATTTAAGAGTGTATAGTTTCTAACTTGAAATTAGCAGGAAGACGACCTTTGAAATAATTTTTTTAAACTAGTAGGTTGAGGGTAAATTGAATAGAAGGATTTTTTTTTTTTGAAAAAATGAAGGGGGGGGGGAATTTTTATGGTTTCTAGGTTTTCGCACTTTGTGCATTGGGACGATCAATCGCAGCGGTCACTGTAGCTCTGATGGCTTATAGGAACTGCCTCACCACTTGTACGCACATGCAGGGTCTTCATTAAACGCTCCTCGAAATCGTAACCGGTCTCCCTTCGAACTCCTATTTAACACTCTCGATTTTTGGTTTACGCATTTTTTAGTTATATGTTGCATCGTTGTTCCGTTTTTGCATCCTCCCAGCGTAGAAGCCAGTCCAGCGTTTGAGACTCTCCCTCACAGTGCGGAGTTTGTAACAATTTTGTGATTCATCTCTCTATGGTCTCAATATGGTTAGCCCCAAAGACCATGTCAACTTAGAACCGAAACCGGAGGACATTCTATCGGTCTGGGGGTTGGAACCAACCCAAAGAACCTAGAGAAGGTCAAAATGCCAACGAGGTCTCCACTTGGCAAGCAAGGTGTTGTTGAGCTGGACTGGGAAGTCGGATTTAGGTTTTTGGAACATTCAAGAAGCCTCTCATCAAAGATGGTATCCTAGTTGCAAGCAATGGAATCTTCAATCGGTTTGGAGAATGCAGTTTTACAAAGAGATAAAGGTTGCGTTTCCCCAACGAATTTTTGAGTAATATCTTTATGTCTCTCTTATTCCTTAACCAGTGGTATCGAAGACGTGGTAAAGGGCAGTAGTCTGCTAAGGCATGAAGGTTTAAAATCTTGTTTAATTGAGGAGGTAAAGGCAGTGTCTCTGGGAGTGGGTCAGCATTTGGATAAGACTCGAGGATGCAAAATCCCGCTAGTTGTTTTCCTTGGTCTGGTGTTTGAGCAGGCTTTGTTTTCAGAGCGTTTTGGTGATAATGAAGGGTTGTTTGGGGAGAATCTGTGTCAAAATTGGGCAACTAGGTCCAAACTCCATGTTGTGATGCTCAGATGAAGATACCAATATTTTTATTGGGTTCCTCTTTCGAAGAGGTGCAAGATCGATCTAAAGATCATATTGATCCGATGAGCAGAACATTTATTTTGAATTTATTTTCTAATATATTCAAATATGTGCAGGTCGGCTTTAAGGTTTTGTACCCCAGCAAATGTGTCACACACCCTCAGTGATGGATATAAATAAAGTCAACATTGGAGGACATTTCACTCATCTCCTATCACACATATTTCTCTCTCCACTTCTGATTGGTTCGAGCTACTTGGAGGCAACCTGCGGCTCACACGTGGGAGAAGGACAAAGACATCTTCTGCTGCAGCTAGGGTTTCCACTGCAAGTTTGACCAGTGTTGACTTTGGTCAATACATGGTCAAAAGGAGCTGAATTTTGGCATAGACTTCAATTTCTGCAGTCTATACATTTTGGCACAAGAACCAAGGTCAAAGGTTGACCGTAGACCATGTTGCGTTGACTTTTACTTCTTGTTGTCCTACGTTGACTTTTCTAGGCAGCGTTGACTGTTTGGCTGATCTGAGGGTTGTGTGACATTGTTGGTTAGCTGACCAATTGAGACTTTGTTGGTTGAAGCATCCTGTTGACCGCCGTAATGCACCAACACACTTATCTATTTTTGGCTTGTCTTTTGTCAATCTACTGGTATGTTCTATCAGCATTTTACTTAATGATTTATGTGATTGTTGTCTATTATTGAAGAGAAACTAAAGTTGCATCAAGCATAGAACATCTTCATAAATTTACATGGTATCAGAGCTAAGGTGAAGACAAAGCCCTAATTTGTAGCAATCACTGAAGAAGAAAATGGGTTCCACAAACTATGGCTTCAAGGAGGATGACAAATTGACTAGGAAGGATGACTTCCATGCTTGAAAGATGACATTGGATCTTAAATTGGAAGACCAAGATGTCATGGACTATGTACAGGGTAAAATCCAATAACCTCCATCCACTGCTACTGCAGCTACCAAAACAAAATATAAGAAGGGGGAGATCAAAGCAAAGTTGATGATCAGGGACTCAATTCACCAAAGTCTGGTTGCCTACATCTCTGAGCTGGGAACATCCAAAGTTGGTCCACATGTTCAAGGCCAACAATGCGAATCAAGTCCTATTCTACAAGAACCAATTGAAGAATCTGAAGAAAGGCAGGGATGAGTCTGTTCAATCATATTTTCTGAAGCTGACCGAGATCAGGAACAATCTACTAGCTATTGGGGAGACAATAGCTAATCGAGAGATGGTACTCACCGTACTTGGGGGGCTCTCATCCGAATGGCATGTGTTCAACACTACCATTCTCAATAATAATGTGATACCTGACTTTGACGAAGTACTATCGAGATGCGTTCAAGAAGAGACAAGAATGAAGGAGTATGAAAATGAAGGAAATGCTGCCTACGTTGCTCACTCTAGAAAGAACTTTGGTGGTCAAAAGAACAAAGGAAGAGCAGGGGCCCAAGGAAAGAAGGGCAAGTGTTACACTTGTCATAGGCCAAGTCACTATGCTAGATAACACCCTTTCAAGAAGGATTCTCCCAATGGTGATGACAACAACAACAATTAGAGGAATGGCAATCAAAGGAACAACAAGTTCAAGGGAAAGAGGAAGGCTCCCTCCGGCATAAATGGTCAACCTTTCAAAAGGTCAAGAAACTCCAGGTATGAGGAATGAAATGTTGTTGATAAAAGAAATGAATACATTCTTGTATCTGCCCTCTCTGCTGCATCTCCACCCGACACTATGGATGTCTGGTTGATAGATAGTGGTGCCTCAAGGCACATCACTAGGTTCAAGGAAGCACTCTCTGATATAGTTGAGAAGGATACCAATCTGGAAATTATCCTTGGAGATAATGCCACATATCCTATGAAAGGGACAGGGACTGTGACCCTCCACTTGTCTCAAGATCAAGTCTTCCGCTTGCAGGATGTACTCTATGTACCAAATTTGAAGAAGAACCTTGTGTCTATATCAGCCATGGAAGACAAATGTTTCAATGTGGCATTCATTGATGGAAAGGTGCACATGTGGAAGAAGAGCTTCAAGGAAGCTATCACGATTGGGTTTAGACTTGATACACTTTACCATGTTGGAGGAAGTCCACTGGGAGCAATGACATGTGATACTATCTGACAAACTGAACTATGGCACCAGAGGTTTGGACACCTTCACTACAAGGCCCTTCCCGAAGCAAGGAAGGTGGTGACAGGGATGCCCGAGATTTCAAATAATCATGAAGGTGTATGTAAGGGTTGTACCGAAGGAAAGCATACAAGGGGACCTTTCCCCTCAAGTGTCACAAAGACATCTGATGTCTTGCAATTGATCCATTCTGATCTATCTGGTATGTTACCCGTGACATCCTTTGGAGGATGTTCTTATTACATGACGTTCATAGATGAAATCTCTCTCAAAACCTGGATATACTTCTTAAAGAAGAAGGATGAGGCTTTTATGTGGTTATGTACCTTCAAAGCCTTGGTTTAAAATATGACAAGGAAGAAGATCAAGATTTTGAGGACCGATAATGGCACTGAATATGAGACAAACGAGTTCAAGGACTTTTGTAGAGAAGCTAGCATCAAGAGGGAGACCACAACTGTCTATACTCCTTAGCAGAATGGCGTTGTTGAACGAAAGAACAAGACCATTGTGGAAGTTGCCTGTGCCATGCTATGTGACCAATGTCTACCAAAGTTTCTATGGGGAGACGCTGCGAACACTACTGTGTACATACAAAATCGATGCCCGCATTCTGCTCTGGACTCCAAAACTCCCGAAGAGGTTTTCACTGGTAAGAAACCTGATGTCTCACATTTTAGAGTTTTTGGATGTCCTGTTTATTTTCATGTGCTGAAAGAGAATAGGAGCAAGCTCGATGCTTCTGGGAAGAAAGGAATGCTTGTGGGCTACAACGAAACTTCGAAAGGCCTATAGAGTCTATGTGCTTGGTCAAAGGGAAGTGGAGATATGCCACAATGTCACTTTTGGCGAAGATGCTTCCCTGAAGAAAGTAGTCAATCTTCCGAGATCTGAAGAAGATCATGAAGCAAGGCCTGGAAATCAAGAAGAACCGAAGGATGAGACGATGCCTGATGTTGAAGAACCAATGGACCCGATTGATCCACCTCCTTCACTGGGGAAGAGACCATCATGGCTCAAGAACACTCTCAAGGATGCTGAGGGACATATGGCCCCAAGGGGGGCATTCCGTGAAAGCAAGAAGCCGAGTAGATTCCAAGGGTATCTAGCAGCCATGAGTACTATTGTACAATTCGAGCCTGGATCTTTTGAGGAAGCCATAAAACATCAAGTCTGGAAGGATGCTATGCACAAAGAGTATGAGTCCATAATGAAGAATGGTGTCTGGGATGTGGTTCCAAGACCAGAGGACAAAGCAGTTGTCACCTCGAAATGGCTCTACAAGATCAAGCATGGATCTGATGGAAGTGCTGAAAAGTTCAAGGCAAGATTCGTTGCCCGTGGTTTCTCTCAAAAGGAAGGCATAGACTATGATGACATATTTGCACCTGTGGCATGATATACCACCATTTGATCTATCATAGCCCTTGCTACTACGCAAGGGTGGAGTCTTCATCAGATGGACGTGAAGACCGCATTTCTGCATGGTGCGATAAAGGAGGAGGTGTATGTAGAGCAACCTTTGGGGTTTGAAGTCCAGGATCGAGACACCCATGTCTGCAGGTTGAAGAAATCCCTTTAGGGGCTGAAGCAACCACCCAGAGCTTGGTACGAGGGGATAGATAGCTACCTGATGAAGTTGGGCTTCACTCGTATTAATGTTGATCCGAACCTTTACTTCAAGGTTGATAGAGAGAAGCCTCTCATTCTGGTGTTGTATGTGGACGACCTCTTCCTGATAGGTGGTGACCCTCTCATTCATCAGTGCAAGAGGGAGCTCGCTGCTGAGTTTGAGTTGAAAGACCTAGGACTGATGCACTACTTCCTAGGCCTTGAGGTCTGGCAGAGAACTGGCGAGATTTTCCTTTCTCAAGGAAAATACATTGTGAAGCTTCTGGAAAGATTTAGTATGGTGGACTGTAAGTCCGTGTCAACACCGATGGAGCTCAACTTCAAGAAGTTGAGTGGCAGCGCTGTTGGGCCCGTATTAGCAAATCCTACTAAGTATCGTCAACTCGTAGGGGCCCTGATGTTCTTAGTGAACACCCGTCCAGATATATGTTTTGTAGTGAACACTTTGAGTCAACAGATGGTTGAGCCTCATCACACTCACTGGGTTGGTGCCAAGAATCTTCTAAGATATCTTTTGGGCACGATAAACCATGGGCTGAGATACACTGCTGAGAGTGTGACACTCCTTGGATATACTGATGCCGATTGAGCTGGCAGTGTGGTGGATTGAAAAAGCACATCAAGATGTTGCTTCACACTTGGATCTGCTTCTATATCATGAATGAGCAGGAAGCAGAAGTCGGTGGCTTTGAGCACTGCGGAGGCCGAATACATTGCAGCGAGTATGGCCTGTTGTGAAGCAGTTTGGTTGTGAAAGCTCTTCAGTGAGCTGTTTGGGCATGTGCTAGATACCACCATGATACTCTGTGATAACCAGAGTGGGATTCCCTTGTCCGAGAATCCCGTGTTCCATGATCGATCCAAGCATATTGATATTAGGTACCACTTTATCCGGGATATGGTACATCGAGGCGTCGTAAGGCTCGATCATATAGGAACTAATGAGCAGGTCACAGATATTCTCACAAAGCCCCTGGGGAAGGTCAAGTTCCTAACCTTCCGTGAGAGTCTTGGTATCGTGGAACGACCCTATGATGAGGGTCCTATTGGACGATGAGCTCTGGGAGCTCTAGGGGGCTTTGGGGATAGCTTCTCGGAGCTATAAGCAACCACAGGGCTAGGCTTGCCGAACCTTGTTGGTGTGCTTGGGCCCCACCATTGTGATGATTGAGTTGGTTCACCTCTCATTATCTGTGCCCCGTATGCATCCTACCCATTGAGTTCAGGGCTCATGGGAAGTACCTCTCATTTGGCCAATGAGGTGGGAAAAGCTAAAGACTAGTAGAAAAGACTGATGGATGCATTAGATATTGCCATACTCTCTATCTAGGATGGCACGGTCCAACCACTTGATCTGGGATCAAGTCTAGTTAGGTTTTGGACCTCGTACTGACTTCGAGTCAGATAAACCGACTTCGAGTTGGTATGAGACTCTTTGTGAGTCCTGTAGAGGTTTCGGACCTCTGGGCTGAATCTGTCAACCGGAAATGATGTCTTTGTGACTGACCCACTTCTGTTCTGAAATAAAGAGCCAACAAAGCAAGTTACGAAAGGATGATGCACGATGTTGAGTTACACAGGTGGATGGAGTTCTCCCTAGTTGAGAGGGAGTGTTTAAATTGGAAAACTAGGTCCAAACTCCATGTTGTGACGCTGAGATGAAGATACCAATATTTTTATTGGGTTCCTCTTTCGAAGAGGTGCAAGATCGATCTAAAGATCATCTTGATCCAATGAGCAGAACATTTATTTTGAATTTATTTTCTAATATATTCAAATATGTGTAGGACAACTTTAAGGTTTTGTACCCCAGCAAATGTGTCACACACCCTCAGTGATGGATATAAATAAAGTCAACGTTGGAGGACATTTCACTCATCTCCTCATCACACATATTTCTCTCTCCACTTCTGATTGGTTCGAGCTACTTGGAGGCAATCTGCGGTTCACACGTGGGAGAAGGACGAAGACATTTTCTGCTGCAGCTAGGGTTTCCACCGCAGGTTTGACCAACATTGACTTTAGTCAACGCATGTCAAAAGTAGCTTAATTTTGGCATAGACTTCGATTTCTACAGTCCGTACATTTTGGCACAAGAACCGAGGTCAAATGCTAACTGTAGACCATTTTGCGTTGACTTTTACTTGCTGATGTTCTGCGTTGACTTTTCTGGGTAGCGCTGACTTTTCTGGGTTGACTTTTGAGTTGAATGTTTGGCTGATCTGAGGGTTGTATGACATTGCTGGTTAGCTGACCAATTGAGACTTTGCTGGTTGAAGCATCCTATTGACCGCCTTAACGCACCAACACACTTATCTGTTTCTGGCTTGTCTTCTATCGATCTACTAGTATGTTCTATCAGTATTTTACTTAATGATTTATGTGATTGTTGTCTAGTATTGAAGAGAAAGTAAATTTGCATCAAGCATAGAACATCTACATAAATTTACAATCTATTTAAAGGATTCTCGATTTTGGAGGAGTCATATACAAATTTTCGGCCTGCAGAAGAAAGTAGGTAGGAAGGTAATATCTTCTCTCATAAAATCCAAGGAATAGATAATGACATCTCTCTGGGGCTGAAGGAGAACCACCCGCTTCTTAACCCCAAGACTCAGTCTCCAGGAGTCGAGGCACCTCCTCAGAGCGGCTGGTCGCCGGTTTCTTTGCTAGAACAACCCCCTGAGGAAGAACTACAGAATGATGAAGCTCTCAACACTTCTTTTGGTATTGGGCAGACCTTTGGCTCCAAGAGAAAGAAGGGGAAAGTAATCAGGAAGGAGCTTAGGCCAAACTTGGTATTGGGAGTGGAAATTCCGTTAGACAAGGCCTTGGCAACCTCAGAACTTATCCCGGTGGGGCGTGCAAAAGGTCGTCAATATTCCTCAAATTATATCGCAGAGTGGATACATAAGTCTTGGAGTGGAGGTCTGACCACTCAAACAGAGGTTATCATCTTGACCAGAGGTTGGTTTATGGTCAGGTTCACAAATGAAGAAGCAGTGGAATGGGTTCTAGAAAGGAACTGGGGCTTTGGCAATTCCCCAATATTCTTCAAAAAATGGATGCCATTATTCGACGCACAAAGAGAAAGGCTCGAAGAAATACCGGTTTAGGTGCGTCTGTCGGCCCTTGCGCCCCAACTCTGGTCGATGGGAGTGCTCAGAGCCATTGGAAATATGTTGGGCACATTTCTTGAAGCGGATATGTCATTCCTAGTGACAAAAGAGAGGAAGGTTGCTCAAATATTGCTTCGGTTGGACCCAAGAGAAGGGCTAGCAGATATGATGCAAATTCAAGTGCATGGCCACTCTTTCTCTCAGATTCTAGATTGTGAGCAGTTAGCATTATTTTTCCATCATTGTCATAAGTATGGTCATCTGGCAAGGGATTGTCCTTTAGGCTTCCGTAGACGCAAGAGACATTGGGAAGAGCCCGAACTTGAGGGCAGTATTAGGGAAGAGGTGGAGGTCGAGGTACAATAGGAGGAGTTGGATACTCAGCATGATGGCTTCATTGATCCCATGGAAATTTAGCTGCCACCACAGGGGAACAGGCGAAAGCAGTAGACACAACTCGGGAAAGTCAGGGCGAAGTGGAACTCACGCAACCGGTACCTCTTCCCGCGAGTACTAATACTCCCCCTACTACTCCTATGTCTGTTAATTTATTTCCTTGGTCTGTTTGTCTCAAGCTTAGTCCCTCCAGCCATAAACCTTTTGAGTCATGTTCCCTTGTTTCTAATCTTATAGCTCTTGAAAGTATCATCTCTGCCATTCCTGAGTTATCTTTATCCGACATTCCCCTATTACCTGAAGAGCATCCCTCGGGCACTATGTGCCCTACTGAAATTCCTCATTATAACCTCAAGCCGAGAGACAAAAAATATGGTATTTTTATCCCTATTGGAGGTCTTGGGATCCACTTGGAACCCTCTATTCCTAATAAAACGAGAGGCAGAAAATCAAACATCTCCAAAGCAAAGTTGAAAGAAAAACTCGATATTGATGATGGCAAGAAATTATCCCTTAAAGGGGCGCTTAGAACAGCGATGTCCCCTATCATGGTTTCTTGATGATTTTGATGTCCTACAACTGTAGAGGGCTGGCCAGTGCCCACAAAAAACTGGCTCTAAAAAGTCTCTTCAGTTTAGTGCATTGCGATATTATCTTGCTTAAAGAAACATGGGTGAAGGGGACATGGTGATGAAGTTTTTAACCCAAATTCTTCCTAGGTGGTCTTTTTTGGCCCTTGATGCATCTGGGAAATCGAGAGGATTGGATTTGGGATTCAGAGATTGGAGCATCAAACTTCTAAATTCCTGGGGGTCTGATCTGGCTCTCGGGGACGAGGTCTTTTCTTCTGATCTCGGGTTACAATTCTCCATTATAAATATCTATGACCCCTACCAAGATAGGGTAAGCTTCTAGAACTATTTCTTCTCAAAGTCTCTCATAAACAACTTTATAATAATCCTGGGAGGGATTTTAATGTCTCTTTGGGTTTGTCTGAGCCTTGGGGGCCTCACGCCCAAACAAATTCCCTAGCGAAATTTTTTCTAAATAAAATCAGGAGGGGTAACTTCATTAATATAGATCCAATCAAGCGTAGTTGGGTTTACCACTATATGTATCAATACAGAAGGTATTATTTTTGAGTTCAGAGTGATTGATTTATTTGTTTGTGGACCTATATCAGTTATCCAAGTCTCTTTTCTTTCTCCACTCTCTTCCTCACCTACAAATGGAATCCTTAGATTTAAATTAATATATGTACATTTCAGCCTATTGTGAAGGACTACAAGGTTTTTGTGGGAAGAAGGATGGCCTACCAAGTATTGGGAGTAGGTCACTATTGAGAGGGATCCTCTAACATCGTCTCTTGGAAAGGGAGGATCACGATAGTATTAGAGGATAATGGGGTGGGAGATTTTATCAAAAACACAATTCCACCACCGCAAGATCCCCAATAGTTGGCCCAACATAATAAGAATGACATCGAAGCCAATTTGATACAAATTTGATAAAATTAAGTTTTGATAAATATTGCTTTTTAATTTTATCAGGGAAAAAATTTTGGATTCGCCTAAAAATCTGCACTTGTTATGTGTATTGCAGATGTGGATTTAAAAATTAGAATATGATGAGTGTGGCCCTTCAATTATTCACAGGAAGTGCTTCTAGAATTTTGGATGTTTGGTAATTCTATCTAGAAGGAGAGTTGGATGCATATGCCTTGGTAGTTTTAGGTTCGATGGAGGAATAGCATTGTAAGGAGATGATTTCTGTATTTATTTATGCACTAACTTTCTTGAGTCGGTTTTTGGGTTTGGGTTGTTCATTGTGTTGGATTCATGAAATAATTTGAGCCTGTGCTAAAGGATTGCATTGGAATCCTTGAATTGGAAAAATTCAACTCATGCTAGTATTTTCTGCCCTATTGTGCTTGATTCATTATATTTTCTTACATATATTCAGATGGATTGGGAAATATTTAGCATGTATGAAATGTCTCTGCGCGATTATGATCATTGTAAGAGGATGAGCCGTTACCATGTTGTTGAAAACTTGTTGCATGTTTTGTTTTGAATTTCTTTGCACGATTGTAGCTTTGAACATAGTATTTAATTCTCACATCCTAATATTCCTAAAAATGACTTCTCCAACTCTGTTTAATCAAATAAATGCATCCCAACTAAATGGGTGCATAGTCATTATCACGAATTCATTTATTATCACTTTGAAAGATTGGCACAAAACACTTAATGAACAGATGGGTCATTTTAGATACATCTTAAGAGAAGAAGCAATGTATTCAATAGCCATAAGATAAAATCAAAATAAACAAGATCTTGTGAATCGTTGAAATGATAGACACACCTATACTAAATCTAACAAATTGCCTTGTGATAGAGATCAGCGATAAGTACCTTGTTCCAGTATATTTGCTATTTCATTTGGTAGCCCACGACCATTAATGTGAACAACATCATGATTACCAATAGATCTGCCCACATCAAGTGTTCTTCCAAGGATCTGCCCAAAGATAGAATATAGTCAGATATTGATACGTTGCAAGAGAGCATTATGGTGGACAGGCTGAAGTTGAACATAGCCAGTCTTTTTAATTTCAAGATATGTACATGTTTCAGGGATGGATTAATAACTTACTAAAACGTTAGTTTTGTACCAGTCACCGATAAGCATAGTTATATCACCATTAGGCGGAGGGAATAGAACAAGGATCAGGGCCCTGCTAGCTACATTTAGCCTTTCAAAGCCCCCTGCAGCTTTCTGCAGATACAATGATGGAAATTAATAGTATCTACCTATCTGATCCTTCACTTGGAACTTGTACATAAATTTATTTCCTGGTGGTATGGGGCAGTTTGTGCTAGGTACTCCATATTGCCACGAATTTATCCATTATCTGGTGGTCTGTGATCTTCTATAATAGCTAGGGCCTCACTAGGAATGTGCATGTACTGTTTGATGTGTTCTAGGTTTTGTATACTTTTAACAAACGATTTGTTCAATGATAGACCATAAGCGAAGGTCATCCCAATGAAACCTGCACCAATTAAAATTGTTAGGAATGATCATCTTATACATAAAAGCAATCAGTAACAGCAGAAATCACCCACAATTTACATTTAGTTTCATTTTTCATACCAGGATTGGAGTTGCCCTGTGGGAGTAGAACCATAGCAAGAGCAGAGGAGTAAAGACCAGTTGCATTTAACACCTCTAGACTCCGAATCAACCATTCAATGGATCAGAAAGTGTGGAAAAATGGGCTCGATTTTTTTTCAATAAGGTCTAAGTTCTTCTTCAAGAACTGATCCTCAACCATGAAAGCCCTAATGGTCATTGTTCTTACTATGACTCGCCAAAATGATTTACAATGGGTCATTTCGTTGTACCATTTAGTCTCGTCAGTTATAGCTGAAGCAAAATAATCTTCTCAAATACCACTACCTTGTCTCCTGAATTGTGCATCGTCGGCATGCCATTGCCCTCATTATTCCCGCCACTCTGTGCATCATCAACATGCCATTGCCCTCATTCTTCCCACCACGCTGTGCATCGTCGGCATCCCATTACCCTCATTCTTCCCGCCACGCTCCATAGAGGCCTTCCTCGGCTTTTTTAATGTGATCGCTGCTTCCTGCTAAACTGTGCATCGTCTGCATGCCATTTCCCTCATTCTTCCGGCCACGCTCCATAGAGGCCTTCCTCCTCAAATCATTTTTTAATGTGATTGCTACTTCCCGCCACGCTCCATAGAGGCCGTCTTCAAAAATTTTAATGTCATTGCTGCTTCCACAAATTAGGTGCGATTTTCGAACGCTATTAAACTCTCCGTGTGGTGGGATCCTCTAGTGCCTTTGACAAATAATGTTCACGGTTTTTATATGTGTTGTTTTCAAATCTGGTTTTCATTTAGTGATTTTTCTAACAAAATTTGAATATGTATTTTATATTTGAGTGAACAAAATAAAAATAATATTTTATTAAGGGTTGGAAAAATAAAACTTTTATGTGTAAAAGAGACAATTATGTTAGATATCATGAAGGGGTAATATTTATTTGTGGAGAAATTTTGACAAAAGCAATAATAAATTAGGGTAAAAAATATTATCAAGGGAAAAAGAGTAATTAGTTGGTTGGTTGGTTAGTTTAATTAATTATTATTAATGTTGTAGTATTTGTTTAGTTCTTTATTTCCCCTGGTTAAGTTCAAATTTTTGATGAGACATTTGCCCTATCTTTATAACACTGGAAAAGTAGAAGCCTCTAAAGAGTAGGACCACCTCGCAAGTGTATTTCCAAATGTCTTGACCTTTCTTACTAAATCACGTATTATTAGTATATACTAGCAACATATTGGATATACTTTTGGGTTATAGTGGCAATCATTCCATTTCATCTCAAGTATAGCTCAAATCACTTTGATTAATTACCAGTGTTGGATTTCTCTATAAACTTTTCCTAGAAGTAAAAAAGAACATGACTTTCAATTTAGAAGGGCAGTTTCCCCAAGGAGTGCGACCACCCCACATGTGTATTTAGAGATGCCTTGACCCTTTCTAAATCATATGTTATTATTATAGACTTGCAACATATTGAATATACTCTTGGGTTAGAGTGGAAGTCATTTCAATTCATCTCAAATGTAGCTAAAGTTACTCTAATGATAACTATATATTATTTTTTCTATTTATGACAGTGATATTGATTATGTTAATATGTGTTGTGGTTAATCATTTTAATAACAACTTCTATGTTGGTTTAGTAGTGACTGTATAAAAGTGTTCTAATTTTAGCATTATAGATGGATTCATGGACCCCTTTAAGGGGGTCATTGAATCCATCTACCTAAATTTTAACATTGCGGACGAGGGTCTCTAAATTTTAGCACTTCAGATGGACTTGGAGACCCCTTTGTCTCTAAATTTAACACTACATATGGATTCAAAGAAGGGGGTCTTTGAATCCATTTGCAATGTTAAAGTTTAGAGACAAAAGAGTATTCATAATTTTAACACTGTAGATGGATTCATAGACCCATTTGTCTCTAAATTTTAACAGTGCAGCTGGATTGAAAGACCCCTGTAGTGAAATGTAACATTTCAATATCAAAATTTCAATTTTCCATTTCTAGAGTGAGACAATTAAAAATTACTAACATAAATGACTAATTCATATACTTGTTGTACTTATTATTTGCTCATATTTTTATTCTTGGACTATAATAGTCATTTATGTTGATCATTATTAATTTGGTCACTTATTATCTAGTCATATATTCTAATCCTAGACTAAATTAGTCATTTATGTTAGTCGTTTTTAGTTTAGTCACTTATTATTTAGTCGTATATTTTATCCCTACACTAAATTAGTCGTTTAAGTTAGTCATTTTTAGTTCAGTCACTTAAAATTGCTCAAATTTAGTAGTAATTCACTTGAAATAACTGTGGTGACTAACTTTTTTAGTCACCTAGTCACTAATTTCAACATTTTCTACTAGATCGTCGACCTCTTTAGTTTATACAGACATAACACAAGTTGCAGAACGATTGCCATCAGAAGTGGTCTACATATCTGTAACAATTCCACTTGAACATTAAATACAAAAAGGGCAACACCAAGAATGTTGCAGACTGCCTCAGTCAGACCCCAGTTGCAGCACTAACTATTGTTCTCAACTCTTATGGCCACGAGACCTCTAGATGGCCGCAACTATACAAAAAAGATCCAGAGTTCACCTCCACATACCAGATATTAGTAGATGGAAAGAAAGTTCATGATTTCCACTTCCAAGACACATTATTATGCTACCTAGGCCACCTTTGTGTTTCTTCAAGCAAACGTGCCAAGTTGATTTGGGAGGCGCTCTAAAGTCAAGTTACAGGACAATCTGTTATGGAGAAAAGTGTGGTTGTACTACAAAAGTACTTTTATTGGCCAAAAATCTTAGTGGGTGTTGGAAAATATATAAGATCCTGCATTGCCTGTGCCATCGTCAAGCCAACCATCAAGAAGCAAGGCCTGTACACTCCTCTCCCTACTCCCATCCAGTCGTGGGAATCCATCTCCATGGACTATATGTCTGGTCTCCCTTCTACCAAGCATGGTAATGATTGTGTATTTGTGGTAGTGGATAGATTTTCTAAGATGGCTATATTGGTGGCCTGAAATAAGAGTATCACAATAGAGGACACTACCAAACTCTTATTTGAACGAGTATGGGTACATTTTGGGATCTCATAGACCATTATATCAGATAGGCATAACAGGTTCCTGAGCACATTATGACTAAGCCTTTTGACACTATTAGACACCAAGCTCACCAAGTCGACTACATTCCATCCCTAGACTGATGGCCAGACAAAGGTCATCAATAGGATGATAGTGAACATACTCTGCCTGTACAACTCCAAGTATCCATGAACTTGGGATGAGAGCCTCCCCTATGTGCAATAGAGTTATAACATAGCTCTCCATAGCCCGACTGGCCTTAGTCCCTTTCAAGTGGGTCTAGGATTTCAACCATTGTGTCTGATTGATGTTGTCATACCTCATGCGACTACATAGAAAAAATCTACTCATGTACTATCTAAGGCTGATAAAGAAACGAAATTTATTCAATGTATCCAGCACATCGGCGAGCAGGTTCACGACATCTTAGAGAATTCCAATTCCAAGTACAAGTAGCGACATGATCAATATCGGGAGCCACACAAGTTTCAGGTGGGCGACAAAGTTTGGTTGCGTTTGATGAAATTTTGGTTGCTCAGACCACTCCGATATGGGCCTTACACCACCTTTGATTGACTATCAAACATAGATCATGACTATTTGATTTGCGAGCTTGAGAGTGTATGTTTGGTTTGATTTCCCATTTCGAAAGAGAAAAAGTGAAAGTAATTTTCATTTAGAAATTTTGAATTGATTTGTTCTTCCATGGTTTTGAAAATAAAAAGTGAAAGTCATTTTCATTCAAGTACTTTTGGAACGATTTGTTTTTCGTTCGGAAAAGAGAAAGTGAAAGGAATTTTCATTTCAATTCTTTGTCTGTTTGGTTAGTTTTTCTTTGATTTGTTCATTAATTGCATTAGTTTGCATTTGAGCATCCAAAGTGAAAGAAAAAACAAAATATGTTTAGTTCATCTTAGTGAATAAAGAAGTGATTTCGTTTTTAGTAAGATTTCATTTCAGATAGTGAAAGTGAATTCGTTCTAGAGTTGCATTTCATTTATTTTGAGCTAGTTGGGGGGCATCATTGCTTGTTTCATTCTTGTTGCACTTCTCCCCGATTAGTTTAGAGTTCATCGAAATGAAGTGAATTCTTTTTTTCATTTAGATGCATTGTAGGGATTTAGGTGACATCATTATTGAGCCAAAATTGAAACATAATCAAAGATCAACTTTAAAATTTACTCCATTAACCTTAAGGAGCATTTGGAATTAACACAAACATCTAGAGGTCTAGGCTAGAGACGTGTTCTGGCGTCGTTAAGCATAGCATCTATCGCTAATAGCCTGCGTTGCATTCCGGGGTTGATATCTCATCCCACGTATGGAAGTATATAGGACTATGCTCCACATATAGTAAGTATATGGGGACACTCTCATCGAACAATTACACATTAGACAATTCTACTACAAACCAAGCTCCCACATACCATTGAGTATATTTTGGGAGACCCCACTAGGTTGCAAACTTGCCATAGATAACCAAGTTGATCACCTTGTAGATGTGATACACTGAACACAACATTCGGGGAGATTAGCTTCCTGTACTTCTTGGTTCGCCATGAGGTATTTTGCAGTTCAAAGATACATGTTAATCCCTTTTTCCTAGATTACCCTTTTTTATTTTTGTTTAATTCTAAAATTTCCCATCCATGGAATAACATCTTACCCATGCACAACTCCTTAACATATCTTATATTGAGCCTAATGGAAACAGTTCTTGAGTTTAACAATCAAGGAATCCCCTCATATGGGAATCTTGGTCCTTTTCCATCTTTTGGAAATGTTGGCACTCCCTATATCGCAATGTTGTCCCTTCTACGATTAACCATTGGTTTGCTAGTTTGGTTATTTTCAACCCCCATGGTTCCAAATGTCCAAGCTACTTATCAACTAAGTTCACCTCCACCTAAACAGTGTCAACCTCGTGTTGATCCTAAAGTTGACCCCTCATCTTCTTCGCCTGTTTTTTCACCCCGTTCTTCCTCTCTGCCTAGTTAAAGTCTGGATTCTAGTAACGAGGAAGCTAAGAAGAAGAAGAATAAGCAAAATTAAGCAAGAGGGAAACCAAGAGACCGTTACTATTGATGCAACTGATGTTGAAAATCCTTCCATTCAGTTCCGCAGAGCCAAATTCCCTTGCAAGTTATGTAAGGGTGACCACTTTCTTAGGGATTGTCCTAGAATTCCCAGGGTGTTAGAAGTGTGGCCCATTGAATCAAATAGACCTTTGTCATCAACCTTTGGAGATCATGCCAGTGATAAACCCTCAACTAGTAATAATAAGGCCAATGGGAAATAGGGTAAAGTCAAATTTCCGTGTAGTTTATGTGAAGGGAATCATCCCATTCACCTTTATCCTTTTACGTATGAAGCCACAAAAATGTTGGATAACCTTATAGCTTCTCAACCTTGTCTTCCGGTTGGTTATCGAAATATTTCCTCTGATCCTTTGTTAGTTTATCAAGTGATTGATCAGAAGTCATCTCTGGTCAATCCCAGTCTCTTTGAAAGTGAATCACACAAGTCTATTCTTGACCAACCATTGATTGAGAAAATCGTTGTCCTGATTCCACCTTCAATTGATCATACCTTTCCCATAGAGAGTGAACATCATACCACTCATGTTCTTATTGTTTCTCCATATTCTCTTGAATTGAAGGGAAATCCTCCCATTCCCACAATACAAGAGGGTGATCCTCCCATTCCTATAACACAAGGGGGGAATTCTCCCGTTCCCTCGGCACCCCCTCCAAGTTTTCTGGTAGCTTCCTTTGATTGGAGTCGACTGTCAGGAAATTGTCTTCCTTCTTATGTTCCCTCTGAGATCACGATACATTGTTACAATGTGTATGTACCTAGCACACGAATATATTAAGGCACATATATTAGTATTTTGTCCTCAACCGCTTGGCAAGATTTAGGTTCTCTGCAGCTTGTGCCTATTACCCAGATTCTGTTGGCATTTAACAGAGGACCCAATCAACCGTTATGCATCCTTCCTAGGTTTCCTATTACTTTGGGAGGAAGGACTATCTATATAGATATTATGGTTGTCTAAGTCCCCTTGGATTTTAAATTACTCCTTGGGCGTGACTATACTTATGTCATGGGAGTTCTTGTCTCTTCTCCCTTTTGCCTGATGTGTTTCCCACATGAAGGAAGAATTGCGACCATTGATCAGTTGTCATTCACTGGTCCTAATCTGGCTCCCAATCAACCATCATCCCTTAATGGTACTTACATTCAAGTGGTATCTTCCCTACCACAGGTTAATTATGTGGCCACCTATTCGATGCCCATGTCTACTGTGATTTGGTCAGTGATACAATGCGTCATGTATTGGGGGCATTAGACCTTGATTTCCAGAGTGTAGTTCTCCCATCTGATGAGAACCTCTTAGAAGCCATGACGTCTTATGGGCCATGATCAGGTGCCAGAGCATAGTTCCTTTTCTTGTTTCAAGCTCCTTAAAAAATGAAACAAGGTCTTAAGAGCATAGTTATTTCTCTTGTGCCAAGATCGTTAAAAAACAAAACAAGGTTTCATGAGCATAGTTCTATTACTGTGTCAAGCTCATTAAAAAATGAAACAAATCCCTTTTCACTTCGAGTTTTGATTAGATCTAGGTAATTTCCCAGTCGAGTCTTTCACTTGATCTCGTACAATGAACCTTCATTCCATCCACCTATTAGTAACCAATAGTCTACTTAGGTGAATGAAATGAAGCTGGGGGGGCATGTACCTCGAATTGAGACATTATGTTGGGGGCATGCAAAATTTTCAAGCATAATTTTTCCTCATGTTTCAAGCTTCTTCAAAGGTGAAACCAATTTCGAGCATAGTTTCCTATGGTTCAAGCTTCTATAAAAATGAAAACATTATGATCCTACCTCTTGTGCCATTTTATCAGCCTGTTTTTTTGCCAGATGAGCCTTGGTTTTCTCATTCCATCGTCAACATATGTTTGGCCAATCATATGCTTTCACTTGGTTGTTTACCCTTTCCCGAGGAACCGATGCGATGAGTGGTCTTGTTAGCCAGCCTCTTAACCTTTACATGTTTTGAGCAGTTCCACCATTACCGGAACCAGTAGCTACCCTTTATACCACTCGTTCCTCCAGGAGGAGTCATCTTTCAGCTCTTTTCTGACTCTCTAAACATGAAAATATTGCCGAGTCCCTTGTCGTTTCAATCTCGTTAAAAAATTAAATGAATCGACGTCGTCTTAAATATATATTTACACTTTTTTCAAGCCGTAGGCCGACTATTTACGAAAAAGGAATACCTTGATCGAACATGGTCAAGAGGTTCTCTCGAATATTATTTTCTACCTTTTCGGATTCGAGGGACGATTTACGAAAAGGGACTTGATGGTTTTTTCTTTTATGTCTCTTTTTCAAACTCCCTAAACATGAAAAAGACATCGAGTTACTCTTCCGTCGGACTCGTAAAACTTAAATGGCAAAAGACTTGTCACCATGACAAGACCGAGTTACTCCTTCCTGAGACACGTTAAACTTACTAGGATGGATTCATTCAAAGAATGAACATATACGCTAAGCATATGCTATCCTCTTCACGCTTGCTATCAAAAATAAAGAGGTACTCATTAGCAATAACAGGGGAAAATTGAAAGTGCAACTTCCCATGTGTTTTGAGGCAACATGTCGCTCATAAACATGACACTCGTCTGCATTTCGTATCGCGTTGGGGATATCATTCATTCCTCACTTGCCTTCCTAGGTTTGAGAAATCCATTTACGTCTCATTTGATCATTATCTATCGTCACCATGACCTTTGATCCCATTTTTGAGTCAAATGTTGCCACACTCCGGAGTCGAGTCACCAATATGTTCAAGAGAAGTCCTTGTTGTAAAAGTCAAACATCCTTTACTTATTTGACCCTCTCTGAAACAGTCCTGAATCACTCTTGTCATCTTGAGAAATCCTTTGTTTCGTGTCGATGATGTGGGCATCATTATGGCCCTCCTTAGACGGATCACTTCCTGTTGACTTCAGCTCATTATCCAGGAGGATGGTTTAGAAACTCCCTATCTAGAAACTCCCTGTCGGTACCTTGGAGCTTTCATACCTCAATGGCAAGTTCTTTGAGTTCGATGACGAGTTCACATCACTAACAACCAGTCAGATGATTACGCAAGTGTTTGAAAGCTTTAACAAATTCATTCAAACTTGTAGATTGTGTTGTCGTAACTCGAGGGCCATCGTCATTATTGGTGGTTTCTCTCGTGCACAGTAGCGGTTTTACATTATTGACACGTAATCGAGTGGTTTCTGCCATGTTCAACATCAACACATATATTTCGCATGGTTATATTCATACAATAACTAGATTGAGACGAGCGAAGACCTTGGATCATTTTTTATTATCTAGGATGCACAGGATGCACTGGAGTTTGTAATATTTCTAATTAGCACCGCTAATTGGAATATTCCTAATTTTTGTATAGTTTTGCCGCCTTTAGTTAAATTAATAAATAAAGTGAGAAATAGGGGGTCAACTCACTTAATAAAATAAAGTGCTTCCTAGTTGATGAACGTTGTAACTTAAAGGGGAAGGCCTTGGGGGTCCACATGCACATGAGGGGAGGCCTCACGAAGGCTCCTAAGGTAACTGCGCAGGTCAAGGAGGAGGTCAAGGACGCAGTTAGGGTTTTTGAGGGAGCTAGCACTATAAAAGGTGGGGTTTTCACTCCATTTGGCATTATTGATATGTTGATGATATTGAGAGCTAGACTTCTGTCTACTTCAGCACGCCGGTTGTTTAGTCGGTCTACAGCACTGTTTAGTGCGAACTGAGTGTCTCCGGTCGGAGATCTCGCCCTTGGCTCCGGGGGACTTCGAGTGCCTGCTCGAGCAAGGTATTTCCTTCAGTTTCTGTAGGTGATTTGCAGTGGATTTTGGGTGGACGTTTGTAGAGGAGCTGGCCCCTTGGAGTGACTGTGCAGTCCAGGAGAGAGGACGCAGTTTCAGCAGGGAGGACGCAGTAATTGTTGTGCAGCGTTGTTGTGAGGTGATTTTGTGGTGGTTTCAGCGTCTTTCAGCATTGGGAGGCTGTTGTTTCAGCCGGAGGTTTTGCAAGAGAGTTTTGGGCCCCTTTTCCAGCGTATGTCTTGGGCTTCTGCGCTGTTCCAGGGAGAGACAGCGTTTTCACTGAGGAGGGTTTATTTGGTGGATTTTCGGAGGTGGAGCACTTGCTTCACGGTTTCTGGGTTTTGTCCGGAGGGTTGAGTACAACTAGCCTTCCGATTTTCAGCTCATTCCGGTGTGGGGATCAGCCCCTAGTTCCAGCACATTGCAGCAGCAGTTTTCTACGGCAGTTTTCTCCAGCAGCTAGGACGCAGGGTCTCATAGTGCAGCAACCATTTCTTTTTGCGAGAGGGTCAACACAAGGTGCACTCATTACGATTATCTCTTGTACCCATATACATGTATTCTCGGATTCATAAAATGGCTTAATGGTCCTAAGTATTTTATGTGTATTTGTCCCATATTTTAGTTACGGCATTTTTGTTATATGGTTACTGTAGTTTTGTTGTGTGTATTCTTTGTTTACCTCTAGTTGGGATATTACGAGTTGGTATTCATGATTGTACACATGATCCTTTCTATACAAATGGTTGTGACCATATCGTCGATCCATTTTCATGATCTCTTTTAGACGGATGGTTGTGTCCATTTTGTGGGTTCATGTGTTATTTGATCCATATTCAGAGATATGTTATTATTTTATTATGCATGCTTATATCGAGATATGTCACATATTGTATTTTTTTTATTTGAAAAAGTCTCTTATTAAATTATTCGAGAGTCCTTTCCTTGGTTCGTAAAGCATTTCACCCATAACTCCATGTTCTGCCTTCATGCACTAGGGGGCATATGTTACACAGTAATTTGTCACCCCGATCACTTCCCAAACCTCATCCTAAAGTGCTCTAAGATGAAAATTTTGTAGTATATCCACCATGGAGAATACATCAATATATCCCTTGAAGACCAACAAAAAGTTTCCTTGAAGATTTTATGAAGAAGCTGAACTTAAAACCTAAATTTATGGGTCAACGCTCTTTACTAGTTGCTTGCCCATGCTGATGGCATGTTGCAACACTTTGACCTAGCGCTGCCAATGCACTTTTGATAGGAAAAAATGCGTTGAACCTCTTATGGCATTGTTTCCTCAAATGGAGGAGAAGCTTCATGCACTAGAAGCTTCCAGAACGACGATTTGGGTATGGTTCGATGTAGATATGCTCGATCTCTCTCATTTGGAGCTCTTAATCTTACCATTAGGGTTTTTCCCTTGGCAAGTGGGCCTTCCTTCTTTTATGGATCTATAAATCCCTCTCCCTACCTATAAATTGAATCCCATCCTTCCACTACTGGTTGGTCTTGCCTGATATTGATCCTTTACATCCGTATACTGTCATTATGCCCGAATTGTCACTTGGGAGAAGGATTGCTTTAAGAGCCTCAGTTTGGAGTTGGACATAAAAGCCACAGTTGTATGCCTCCTTTTTTCTATAATTAACAATACATATGATGTTTCACTTTCCATAATTGTCTAGATATCTATGAAAGTATCCTAATACTCCTTGATCTGTTAGGTAGTTTGTATTTGATGTATGTTATGTATATTTTCACGTTTCTTCTTGTTGCCTCTTTATTTCCTATAGGTATTCAAATGTCAGAAGTAGTGATGAGCGATCCTCAAGGATTGTAGAATCAAGTTCTTCACCAAAGGACTGGACGATAACATCAGGAAGAGGTAGGGTCTTCCTCTTCTTCTTCCATTTTGAATACAAACTAGGAAATGGCTGATCAATTAGTCTCATGCGTTGCTGGACCCACTCTAGGGCTAGAAAGACTGCCTCTATCCACATAGGGGATTATCTTCACAACAGTAATGTACGCAAATTATTCATTTAAAAGTTCTACTTCCTCTTCTTCCTCTTTGCAACAACTAGATCTAGGTTTGGATACCTGTTTACCCTTCCCGGTTTTCTTGGATACTGTGAATATTGTTTCTATATTAGATGAACCATCTTATTCTTCAATCCCCATTTCGTAAGTTGTAATTATCCCATGTAGTTCGTCCATAATCAAGTTTCCTAGATCTGACCTATCTTCTAATACCAAAACCTTCGTATTAAATCTTGATGGAAGAGTTATGAGGACTTTCTGAACAATGACATTTTTGTTAACTTGTTCTCTTAATCCTTCCAAGGCACTTGTTATTTCATCTACATGTTGAAAGTAAGTTGTAATGTTGTCATATTATTTCATCCTTGGTTGTTCAAATTGAGCTCTGTATATTTGAAGTTTTGCTTCCTTGACCTTCAAGTCTCATGCATATATATTTTGAAGCTTGTCCCATAGCTCTGTAGTTGTTTTAAAATCCAATACCTTAACATATACAGATTTAATGGGTCCACTTATTATAATATCTTTGATTTAGCATCATTTATGGTATTTTTCTTACCTTGTTCATCTGTTGTTTTTTATAGCCCTTTTCAACTATTTCCCAAACTTCATATCCTTGTGCAAGTAAATGAACCTGCATCCTTCTGCTCTATAGTGCATAGTTATCTCTATTAAATAGAGGAACTATATTATTAGTGTACTCAATGATCTCCTTCCAGTTTTTAAATTTCTACTTGTTGAAGCCTCGAAATTCGTTAGAAAAACATAGGGATGACCACCCGGTCTGGACCCTAAAGCAGTTCCTTTTCCATTTAGAATGGTGGTTTCGACTGGTTTAACTATGTCTAATTACCTTCTCTAAATTTCCAATGGCTTAAAATATAACTCTTGTCCACCAATGGAAAAGATACATCAGATTATTCCTCTTGCTAATTAGGCAAGAAAGTGATCCTTAAGCTATTTGGGGGCTCAACCAAGCCATAGCTAAAGTTTTGCCTATTTTGAAAGAGGACTTCAAGTAATGTAGAATTAAATCTAAAATGCAACATTATTCTAAAATGCAAGAAAAAAGGAAAATTATCCTAATCCTATCTCAATTAGGCAGATATAGATCTAACCAAACCGAGAGCAAGATATTTTAAATGATTGAGATTTAAATATGTCTGACTTATAAAATATCAAATTAACGAAATAGTTCAATTAACTGACACTATAAATTCCAAAACATATTCTATTTAGAGACCTCCTAACTAAGATAATTAACCAACGACATATAGGAAATAGTTCACAAAAATGATATTGATTGTTAAATCAATAATTCAAATAATTAAACAATAATATGAGGAAATAGTTCGCAACATAACATTGTTTGTTAAATTGATATTTAAAAGACAGATTTTTGAGTAAATAGTTACTCAGAAATCAAAATTTATCCCTTAAGAGCATAGATAAATAATAACATATAATTGATACACATTACTCATATCGACAATAGTGCACAAATATGAATAAAATGACCCATTCCTACTATCATAAAATGAAACCAGTATTTAAAACAATAGTATTATAAATACCAATTTATTGAATACGTTTCTCTAGCTTTGGTCTGCAATAGTCCTTTACAATGCTTGAACTTCTGCTTTTGAAACAAGAGCTGCAATAGTACAAAATTCGTCCTCCATACATAATCAGGCATGCAAAGTGTCGAGATTCAACAAGATGATGAGCTTAGTGAAAAGAGTCGCCTTCACTAAGTGGGCCCGCAGGCTATTTTTGGCGCAAGTCTATTTTTAGACATGGTGATCATATTTCAGAATTTGCAGGATGCTATTTGTGGATGGTTGATCAAGTTGGAAAAATAGATGAAATTCTATTTTAGAGATATTGAGGCAAGAGAGTACATTTTATAGATAGTTGATCTAAAAATAGATGCACGTCGATTATTATTAGCTCTTAATAATAATCGGACACTAAACAACAACTTATTCTCTTGGAGCACTTCGGTTCGGTGCACATATGTGGCACATCGGTGGAGTGAGGGAATTACACACAATTCTCCAGGGGTTGCGGAGCTAATGCATGGAGGACTAGAGTTAGAACTCAAGTGGCGGTTATGACACGTTGGAAGAAGTAGTTGGTGGAGTTGTATTTAGTTTAACTCAGTTAGACTCGGTTGAGCTAGTTGTATCTAGTCTAACTAATTGATACACTAGTGAGAGTGGTCTGAATTAATTAGTTAATTAATTCACTAAACAATAACTCATTAATCAACTAAATAGTAAATTATTTAACTACAGTGCATGGCAGTTTCAGTGGAGACCAGTGGAGAGGTAGGTGAAAGGGCAAGATAGACTATCTATTGTGACTATAGTGATGCATTGATTGCATCACACACACATTGGAGTTGCCAATGAGGATTGCACAGTCAAGGCAAGGGTAATTCAAATTCATTTAGAGCTATTCTTCAGTAGGGATTGCGCAATGGAGGTAGGCTAGCAGGAGTGAAATATCGGTGCATGGATTTGCAAGATTGTTCCTGATTAGTGTATGACGATTGTATTGTACTGAGAGCTTTATAAGATTTGTATGAGGAATGTCATATGATTCCATGATACATAATATATAGTTGGGGTTTTCAGCTTCAGGCTTTCCCGGTTAAAAACTGTGTTATGTGCGATTGATTATTTTTGTTTATGCTTCACATGTGTGTGCAATTAATTTTTCCGCAAAAGATTAACACGTGGAATTGATTCAGTATTTTGCATAAATTTAAATAGTGTGAGATCAGGTGAATCAAGGACATATGCATTCTTAGTGCATATAATTTCTACATGGTATCGAAGCATTGTTGATTGAAGATTGCAATTGTGAAGTGAGTTTGTGCTGGTGGACAATTCAAATTTGCTGCACAAGATTCTTGGTGCAAAAGTTGAGTATACATTGAAATGGATTTCAATGGGTTGCGATTGGATTATTCCCTTGATGGGAGCGCGAATTACATAGCCTGGAAGGACAGGATGGAGGCGGTGCTGGAGGATAATGGACTAAAGGAGTTCATTGATAGCGATGTTCCTAAGCCGGGATCTAGTGATGCTACATTACTTGATGCATGGCAAAAGAAGACAACAAAGACGAGGAGAATTCTGTTGAAAGGTGTGAAGGAACATATTGTGTCCAACCTTCATGGGAAAGCCACTCCATTCTTAATGTGGAAGGCTTTGACAGATTTGTGCCAAAGCAGAAGTGACCAGAGGAAGTTGGCGCTTAAATACAAGCTCAGAAAAATAAAAATGGAGAAAGGCGACAGTATTCCAAAATACCTCACGAATTTTGTCGACTGCAAGGATGAACTGGGAAGTGTGGGGGTTACTGTTGATGATGAATACTTGGTGAGCTTGGCTCTCCTTGGGCTTCCGAAGAGTTGGAATAGCTACGAAGACTCTGTCAATGGACAAGAGAAACTGCCGGGATGGGAGCGACTTTGGTCAGATCTTGTGCAGGGGGAGATAAAGCGGGGTACCAGGGATGGATCTTTGTCGAAGAATGAAGATGAAGAGAATTGCGCTTTGGATACGAAAGCAAGGAAAGGGAAGGGAAATAAACATCCTTCAAAATCCGATGGTAAAGGAAAGAAGCAGGATTTGTCCAAAGTGAAGTGTTTTCACTGTCACGAACATGGACATTTCGCCTCTAACTGTCCACAGAAGAAGAAGAATAAGAAGGTTGCTGGATCTGCAGCTGGAGAGGCCTTAGCCTCGCAATTTGAGCTTGATTTCTCCTTGATCTCTTGCTTGGTTTCAAGCTATATGGGATCGGTGTGGTATCTTGATAGTGGTGCATCTTTCCATATGACGGGAGACAAAGAGTTGTTTAGTGACTTGGAGGAGAAGGACCTCCAGATGCATATAGAGATGGGAAACGATGTTCGGTATAGTGTGACTGGCATTGGGACCATTACCTTTGAGAGGGAGTCCAGTAATCCATTCTTGTTGAAGAATGTCATGCATGTTCCAGGTCTGAAGAAGAACTTGGTCTCAGTCGCAATGCTCGAAAATAGAGGTTATGATGTTGTTTTCAGTGAGGGAAAATCCTTCCTTCGACATAAAACAACGGGTCAAAGCAAGAAGATAGGGGTTCAAATTAAGAATCTCTACAAGCTGGAGGTATATGGCTGTGATACAATGGTGGGCAAAGTAGAAGAAGTGGTGAGCGGGGATTAGGGCGAGTTATGGCACGGGAGATTGGGCCATCTTCACCATGGGGCTTTGAAGATTTTGCAGCAAATTTCTACTGGACTTCCCAAGGGTACTATTGTGCAGTCATATTAGTGCAAGGGATTTACTATGGGTAATTTTGTGAAGACCACTTTTCATGAGAAGGAGAACCGTGCTTCGGTGATCCTGGAAAGAATTCACACAGATGTGTGTGGACCTTTCTCAGTTGCTTCAACAAAAAAACACAAGTATTATGTGATATTTTTTTTATGCCTATTCTCGTAGATGCTGGATCTTCTTCATGCAGAAGAAGAGTGAAACGTTCTCAAAGTTCTATGAGTTCAAGGCATTGGTGGAGAAGGAGTCGGGGAAGCAAGTGAAAGCTCTATGGAGCAATAATGGTGGTGAATACATCTCGAACGAATTGAAAGACTTCTGTAGAAAAGAAGGAATTCAAAGAGAACTCATAGAGCCTCATAACCCACAGCAGAACGGGGTCGCGAAGAGAAAGAACAAAACGATCATGGGTGCTGCACAAGCGATGCTGCATGACCAGGGCCTACCGATGCACTTGTAGGCGGAAGAATGCAACACTGCGGTTTATGTGAAAAAACCGTTGTCCTCGTAGAGTACTTGGCATGAGTACACTCGAAGAAGCTTTTACTGGTAGGAAGCCTGATATTTATCATTTGACGATTTTTGGCTCCCCTGTTTACATTCATGTGACAAAGGAAGCCAGGAAGAAGCTGGAGCTGACTGCAGAAGTTGGGATATTTGTGGGGTACATAGAAACACCCCATAACTATCGTGTGTATTTTCCAGACAGTCGGATGACTGTTGTGCGACGAGATATAAAATTCAATGAGCTGAAAGCCATGAATTTGTCGCTTGAGAGGGAGCTACAATTGCATGCGGAGGAGGAACTTCTTGTTCCCAAAGATGAGCATCTGGATGTGGATCAACCATAGGAGGAGATTCATGGAGTGGAGGAGTCCACTCATGCAGAAGCAAACATCAGACAAGGCAGAAAGCGTACCACAGAAGCTAAGAGACTGAAGCTTGATGCGGCACAGAATGTAAGAGTCCCTACATCATAGCGCAAACAGAGACAGTCACCTGACCGATTTACTGGATACATGGCTCTTATGAGCAAGTGTATCGTGACAAAGCCATATTCTTTCGAAGAAGTAGTGCAGAAGCCCACATGGGTAGATGCCATGGTGGAGAAGTATGACTCCATTGTCAGAAACAATGCTTGGGAGATTGTTCCAAGGCCGGTGGGAAAATCAGTTGTAGGATCAAGATGGATCTACAAGGTAAAGCAAGCTGCTGATGGGAGTGTTGAGAAGTATAAGGCAAGATTTGTTGCTTGGGGCTTCTCATATATTGAGGGGATTGACTATGAAGAAACCTTTTCACCTGTCGCACGGTATTCTTCCATACGGACCATCCTTGCTCTCTCAGCGCAGATGGGTTGGCACATTCATCAAATGGATGTGAAGACTGTGTTCCGTAATGGGATAATTGAGGAAGAGGTGTACATTGAGCAACTTGAAGGATTTGAGATCTTCAGTAGCGAGTCGCATGTGTGCAGGCTCAAAAGAGCGTTGTATGGGCTGAAACAAGCACCTCGTGCATGGCACACTCAGATCAACATCTATTTCACTGGACTTGGATTCATCAAGAGTGAGGCGGATGCAAACCTGTACCAAATTGTGGTGGAGGGTAAGCTTTTAATCATTGTACTTTATGTTGGTGATTTAATACTAACAAGTGATGAGAAGTTGATACACTCATGCAAGGCAGATCTTGCAAAGGAGTTTGAGATGAAGGATTTAAGCCTCCTTCATTATTTCCTTGGATTGGAAATATGGCAGCGGGCAGGTGAACTGTTTGTGTCTCAAGGCAAGTATGCCAGAGAGATACTGGAGAAGTTTCAAATGCAAGGCTGCAAGCCTATCGACACTCATTTTCCTGGAAATTGGAAGAAAGAGGATGCTACATTGGCAGAGGTAGTGGATGCCACTTTTTATTGACAGTTGGTGGGTTCGCTCATGTGTTTAGTCAAGACAAGACCAGACATATGCTATGCGGTGAACCAACTTTCACAAGCGATGGCTAAGCCTACCAAGCTCTTTTGGAAGGCAGGCAAGCATGTCCTGAGATATCTCAGGGGCACATATGAGTATGGTTTATGGTACAGATAGACGGATGAGGTGAAGTTGCATGGCTTCATAGATGCATATTGGGCAGGAAGCCCAATAGACAGAAAGAGCACATCAGGTGGGATTTTCAGTATCGGATCTACGACAGTTTCTTGGTACAGTAGGAAATAAAGATCCGTGGCACTTAGTTCAGCGGAAGTGGAATACATGGCAGCAATTCAAGCTGCATGTGAGGCTATCTGGATGAGGAAGATCCTGGTTGGTTTGTTCGGTTCACATTTAGATCCCACAGTGATACATTGTGATAATCAGAGTTGCATTAAACTCTCGGTTAATCCTGTGTTTCATGATAGATCTAAACATATTGATATCCGGTATCATCATATCGGAGATTGTGTGCAACGGAAGATCATGTTGCTTTCTTACATTCCTACGGAGGATTAGGATGCAGATATTCTAACGAAGGCGCTCACCAGGAGCAAATTCGAATACCATAGAGACAGGATCGGGGTGGCAGATAATCCCTATCTTGTTGAGAGGGAGTGTTGAGATTCAACAAGATGATGAGCTTAGTGAAAAGAGTCGCCTTCACTTAGTGGGCCCGCAGGCTATTTTTGGCGCAAGTCTATTTTTAGACATGTCGATCATATTTCAGAAGTTACAGGATGCTATTTGTGGATGGTTGATCAAGTTGGAAAAATAGATGAAATTCTATTTTTAGAATATTGGGCGTAGTCTATTTATAGATCGTCAATCTAAAAATAGATGCATGTCGATTATTATTAGCTCTTAATAATAATCAGACTCTAAACAACAACTTATTCTCTTGGAGCACTTCAGTTCAGTGCACAAATGTGGCACAGCAGCTGATAGAAGGAAATACACTATTCCTGAGGGTTTATTGGAGCTATTGCATGGAGGACTCGGTTAGAACTCAAGTGGCAGAGTTATGACATAGTTGGAAGAAGTATTTATGGAGTTGTATTCAGTTTAACTCAGTTAGACTCGGTTGAGCTAGTTGTATCTAGTCTAACTGATTGATACACTAGTGAGAGTGGAGTGAATTAATTAGTTAATTAATTCATAAATAATAACTCAATAATCAACTGAACAATACAACGATTAACTAAAATGCATGGCGAGTTTCGGCGGAGACCCAATGGAGAGATAGGTGAAAGGGCAAGATAGACTATCTGTTGTGACTATAGTGATGCATTGATTGCATCACACACACATTGGAGTTGCCAATGAGGATTGCGCAGTCAAGGCAAGGGTAATTCGAATTCATTGAGAGCTATTCTTCAGTAGGGATTGCGCAGTGGAGGCAGGCTAGGAGGAGTGAAAGATCGGTGCATGGATTTGCAAGATTGTTCCTGATTAGTGTATGATAATTGTATTGTACTGAGAGCTTGATAAGCTTTGTATGAGGATTGTCATATGATTCCATGATACATAATATATAGTTGGGGTTTTTAGCTTTAGTCTTTCCTGGTTAAAAACTGTGTTATGTGTGATTGATTATTTTTGTTTATGCTTCACATGTGTGTGCAATTAATTTTTCTGCAAAATATTAACAAGTGGAATTGATTCAGTATTTTACATAAAGTTAAATAGTGTGAGATCAGGTGAATCAAGGACATATGCATGCTTAGTGCATATAATTTCTACACAAAGGAAAAATCCTCAATAATCCCCAGATCTGAGTTTTCTCTCCTCTACCCTACAACCATAAATCCTCTATACAATAGTGCCTTCAAGAATTCCCGAATTGCAGAGAAGAGGAGCCCTTAATACATGTTACAATCTTTTATTTATAATATTTACAAAAGAACTCCTTGATAGAAAAGTTAGAGTGGTTCTGCTGAATCAATTTTCATTGGCCCAAAAACATATTATTCAATTGTTGGAGCCTTCTTATTGATTGACACATTCTTTTCCTCATCTCCTCAACTGCTTTCCTACAAAAACAAATCAAAACAAAATTAAAATGAAAAAATAAAATCAAAATTCCAAATATGGAATTAAAACAAATCCAATCAAAACTTAATTAAATAAATAATTGAAAAGGAAATCTAAGCTTTCTATTGATGCTTGTGATGATTTAATTTGTCAAGGATATCATTGACGAATGGATCTGCACTCAAAAGAAGTTGTTGGCAAATGAAAATGCAGAAAATAAAACTCAAAAAATTAGTTTTGTTTAAAAATTCGGAGTTTGATCTTCTGTTGTATTTTAGACCCAATAAATGATCAAATCTGGAAATTAAACTACTTCAGAAATAATCTCCATGATTTATCTATCCAATGAGCCGTCTTGGGCCTCATTTCACTAAGTAAAACTCCATTTATGAGCTTCCAAAGTTGGTATATTAAAATTGCCAAAATTTTGGAAATTTTGTTCCTTGGGCTAAAAAAATCAGAAATTTTAGTAAAATACAATTCTAAATTAAATTACAATTACTAATTAAATATAATAACGCTAATTTAATTAATAAGAAATTAGTTTTTTTTTTTTTCATGGAAAAATTTGTAACTTTTTATTAAAAATAAAAAATTACATTCTTTACATACACCTATGCGGTGTATTCACTGTTTATATAAACTGCTTAGTTCTGCATCCCATTGGATGTCCACAAAAAATATTTCTGTGCATAGATCTTCTTTTAAGAGAGTTTTGAGTACTACTCAGATTGTTGTAAATAAGTACATATATATGTTATACAAAATAAAGATGTTGGTTTGTTCTGTTGCGTCTTCTTCATTCTTTTTATTTTATTTTTGAGACAAAGTATCAAAAAACAAAATGTTGGCCAATGCTTATCTGACCACTAATCATCGAAGGGCATGTGGTAGCATCTGAAGTGTTCGTGGGCCTTATATTCTTTTACCATTCAAGGGCCCCAATCGCAGATCACGACCTCCTTCGAGAGGGCGTTCGCTTCCTAGTTCCGTACCCTGTATACATGTGAGCATTGAAAAGAATTAAAAACCTGTTTCAATCGGTGAATTTACACAACAAAGGCAGTGAGAGTCACATTTCGACACTGTTGAGTTCCATTGGTCCAATTTATTACGAGTTTTGAGTCTCCAAAGATGTGTATATGTGTGCATCGATTTTTTATTGCAAAGTGGAGGAGCCACATGCAAGCTTGAAGTTCTGCCAGATTGTTTGTACCAGCACCTAATTGAATTTGAACCTCAAAATGATGAGTCAGATTCATATGTAAAATAAAACCACAACCACTCTATTGACCTTGATTTTGGGAGGCCCCGTGGAAATATCCCCATGGATTATTGTAGTTTGGAGTTTCAATAATTATCTCCCGGGTGGCAGTACCGTCTTTTGTCTGGGGAAAATGGCCAAGGATCGCCAGACACTTGGATGCAACCCTTTCTACTTTCGATACCTTGTTTTTAAAGATGGTATCATTTCTCTCCAGCCAAATGCCCCATAGAATTAGAAGCGAGAGAGCGCGATATTTCCTACATTTAGGATGTTTATACCATCATCTCCAAGATGAGGAGATATCATGACCAACCTAGTTGTGTTGTATTCTGGTTGTCAATTCTCACGTCCTCCAAGTAGCTAAGAAGAAAGGGCAGTTCATGAAAAGGTGGGAGATGGATTCATTTTCATTTTGACAGAGGCAACACCATCCAGACCCTATTGCGAATCTTTTCTGTAGAATCTCCCAAACAGGAACTTTGTTTTCCAGAACGCACCACATGAAGATTTTATTCTTTGTCGGGCATCGAGATTTCCACGAGGGTCTCCACCACCATTTAGGTTCAGCGTATTGACTGCAGAACTCAAGTATTGGTATCCCAACTTGGGTGCATACAGTCCAAATGGTGAGTGGTTCCATATTAAATCATCTGGTTGTTCCTTAAGGTGAATGTGGCTTTGTCGAAGGGCAACAACATATTAAAACCAGTGAACCGACAAAGCCTCGTCTAGAACCAAGTCATGTGAAAAATTCTAGCCTTTATGGAGTAGTGTTGTAGTCTGAGGATCATTGGCCTATGCCAATGAAGTGACTCTGATGTTCTCAAGGCGTTGTATTAGAATTATCAACATCCGATGTCCCTGGTTACTACCTGGCCATGGGTCCTGCCCTATCTGCACATGCTGTTCGTTCCTAATTTTCCAAGCCAACCCGCTGCCAATAATGTGGAACGTGTTTAGAATTGCTCTCCAAATGATTGATGCGTTGTCTCTTGGCTTAACCTGTAGTCTGATCCAATCCAAGAGAGAGCGGGGAGAAATGTACTTCTTGTAGACCACCTCAGTCTAGAGGCTATCCGTTGATATCAGTCTCCAACCCCCCTTGGCCACGAGGGCTTGCAAAAATAACTGCAAGTTATTCAAGCCCCAACCTTCCAGATTTTTTGGAACGACCATCTTCTTCAAGATTACCCATGTAAGTGTCTTCCTGTTTGCTCTCCCTGCCCAAAGGAAATAAAAACATATGCACCAAATTTTGTCCAAGATACCTTTGGGTATCCAAGCCAGTGAAGCCCAGTATACATAAATGGCTTCAAGTACTGCTTTGATAAGGACCAAACGCCCTGCACGAGAGAGCCAATGAAAACTGCAATGTTGAATGTGTTTTTCGATCTTTCCCACTAACCACATCCAGTCATTATTGTTATAGTGTTTTGGCTTCAGGGAGAAACCCAGATATTTTAGTTCATCATCGATGGAGGACATTTGAAAGGGGAATGATGTTCTCATAAAGTCCAGTTCACCCTTGTTCAATTCATGAGTTGTAATAGTTTATTTTTGCTGGTTCACCATCATGCCTATTGCCTTCCCAAATAGGGAAAGTACATCTTTCATCTACTGAATCACTGACCTGCTTCCATCAAAAAATATTAAAATGTCATCAACAAACAGGAGGTGTGTGATGGTGAGTAGCCTTACCTGCTGAATACCTTTGAAGTTTCCTCGACGAGTCTCCTCTTTTAAGAGTTGGCTCATACCTTCTGCTACAAGAAGGAAAAAAAGTGGAGAGAGTGGGCATCCTTGGCGAAGTCCCCTCTGTGGATGAAAAAATGGGGAAGCCGCTCCATTGATCAAGTCAACAAAGGAGACTGATTGAATACACACCATGATCCAGTTGATGAAGCCAATAGGGAACCCCAAATTAACCAGAAGGAGTTTGATGTAAATCTAGCTTACCCGATCGTAGGCTTTGGAAAGGTCAATCTTGAAGATGGCTCCTTTGATGCCCTGCACTCTCATACTATGAAGCCCTTCCTGATCCACTCTAATAGCTTCGTGGACCTGTTGACCCTCTAGGAAGCCAAATTGTTCTATGGATATATGTATGGAGAGAATGGGATTTATCCTTTGTGCAATGATTTTTGAGATGATATTGTACACAACATTGCATAATGAGATGGGATTGAAGTCATCGAAGGTGGAAGGACAGTCCTGTTTTGGAATCAGAGCAATGAAGGTGGAGTTGAAAGCAGGCAGAATGTGTTGAGTGCGTCAGGACTCCTCGACCACCACCAAGAGGTCAGGGCCTATGAATTCATACAGGCTTAAGAATAATTCAATACCCCACTTGTCTGGACCCGGACTTTTGTCTTTTTGGAAAGTATGGAGTGCATCTTTAAGTTCGTCTTCTGAAACCTCTTTATCTAATGAGTCTGAGTCTTCTTCATTTACAAAGGACAGGAAGAGAGTGGCAACCCTGAGAACTTCAACAATAGAAACTTTCTGTGGAGCCTTGAAGAGGCCTTCAAAGTGGTTTACCCCTAGAGCAGCCAAATCCTAAAAATTTGACACTTCTTGATCATCCGGGTTCTTTAGGTTCAAAATGGTATTTTGAGTCTTTCGTCCCCTGGCATAAGCATTGAAGAACTTTGTGTTTTCATTGCCACATTCAAGCCACAGGGCCCTGCTTTGAAGGCACCATTCGTCCTCGTGTTTCGAATTAATTTTATGTTTTCTCTTTTCCAAAAGAAGTAGAGCGGCTCTGGATTCATCAGACCCAAAGCCCTTATTTTCTCTGTCCTGAAAATCCTGGATTTTCAGTTCAATCTCCCATAATTATTGAGTATCCCCCCTTTTCTTCTCTACATCCCACTGGCGCACCTCAATTTTGACCTTCTCCAGGTTTGATGCAAATTGTTCAGAAGTCGATTGACCAGCATTGGCTCAATAGGGAATCCATGTTTGCTTGAACATATTTAGGAAGGGATCCTCTTTAAGCCAAGTGGATCTCATATTGAAGTAACCAACTAGTTTATTGAAGGCCCCACCAAATTGTAAGAAAATTGGTGAATGATCTGAGATGTCAAAGGTCCGGTCCAATGAAGGAACTGTGGTCTGGCATCTAGCAGTGATTTGACAACTAGAAACCGGTCCAGTCTCTTAAAAATCCACTCATCTCCCGTGCGTCTGTTTCTCCAAGTGGCTTTCAATTTTACCAGAGCCACTTCCACCAACTGTTCTTCTGTTAGAAAATATGTGAAAATTTATGTGAGGGTATCTGTCCTGGCATGTGTCTCCCACGATTCCCCGGCTCCCAAAGAGAAATTAAAGTCACCCCCAATGATCAAATTCTCAAGTCGGAGGAAGGAGTGTTGCCAAAGATTGTTCCAGAATTCAACCCGGTTTGTAGATGGCCCATAAAGATTAAGAATGTGGAGTTCACTTCCCATCTCCTCAAAGAAGACAGTTCCACCTATACCCCCACCAATACACCAGAGGTCAATAGCTTTTATGTTCCGGGACTTCCATCCCAGAGCCAGGCCACTCGAACGGCCACGGGCGCCCTGCGCAGTAAACTTCCAACCACTAATAAGTTTCTCTAAACTTTCAATAACCTGATCACAATCCCCCAGAGTCTCTTGTAAGAAAATGAAATCTAGGGATTCGAGTGCCACCAGGCGCTTTATGGCAAGTTTTTTATGGGGACCTACTAAACCCTTGCAATTGAGGGGCATAAATTTCATTGGGTAACCGCGCCCTGGGTTCCCGTTGCTCTAAGTGCCCACTGAATGGAGGATTGTTTGTCGGAGGCCAGTTCTTCCTTAGCCTATTCTTGTGCCTTTAAGAGATGTGATTTCCCACCTTGGCCACGAGGTTCCGTTTTCAGGGAGAGAGAGCCCAATACCCCGACTAGGGAGTCACCACCGGAAGGTGGATGATGAGGCCGAAAGTTGTATCTTCTGCCCCCAGTATCCTGGGATAGAGAGGATGAGGAGTCTGAGGAGTCATATGGTACCAAGGAGGGTTGAGTGATCGTGGCAGGGGGGGGTGGATAGGGCATAGGGCCGAAACCATCAGTGGGGAGACCAATGGAAGTGGGCCAATTGAAACCTGAATACTGGAAGAAACCAAAGGTGTAGTACCCACTGGTACATTAATGGAAGAAACGAAAGAGGAAATGCATGAAGAGGGACAAAGAACATGTGACGAACTTGAGGAAGGAACCAAGAGGGTAGGAACAATCATCGATGGTGTTGCGGCATGACATGTTGTTGGCACCATGGATGGAAGATCCTCCACCAGCTCCCCTGTCATTTGGGGGGGTTGGAGAGATGTTCAGTGTGGCCGCGGAAGAAGGATCTGAGACTTGGACAGTGACATCTGGCGCAACAACAGGTTCTAGTGGAGCCTCGAAGTGTCTTTTCCGAAAGGGGAGGATGCATTCCTTCAGAAGATGTCCATAGGCATGGCACCAACGACAGCGGAAAGGAACCCCTTTGTAGTCCAGTATTTGTACATTGTCCTCGCCAAGCCTCAGATCCATATCAGGCAGCAGACCCTTCCTAAGATCTACCTCGACCAGAATGCGAGCCATCGTTTTGATTTCAGATTCCTCATAGGATGAATCATGGGCCAAATATTTTCCCACTCCCATCTCCAGAATCTTAAAGATATCCGGGTTCCAGAAGTTGAAGGGGAGCCCTGGAAGCCGCATCCATACCGACACCTTTTCCATACGTTCCATTTTTGCATTGAATAAAGGAGTCCATAATTTGAAAAGGATTGGCGAAGAATCAATATGCCAAACCTTCAGAAGAACGCGAGACACATCTTCATGGGAGCGAAAGATTAATTGAATCCACCCCTTTGTTCCTATTCCAATCTTTGACCAATAATTGAGAAGGGGGATCAGTTCCATGTCGGATCATTTATGAATCGTGGAAACATGAAATAATCGACCATAGGCTCGCCCCACAATATATTTTTCTCCCAAATCGACTGCATTTCCCATCGTGATATCTTCACCCAGATAAAATGGTGGTTTTTCTCTGGCTGCAGGCTTTACACAAGCTGATTTCTTCTTTTTGGGTTTGCTATATCCCCCTTTCGATACGGACACCAGCGAAACCGTAGTCGAAAATGATTCCACAGCACGCAGGGGTAAGGTGCCCTGATTTTCAAAAGGGTCTTCAGGTAGGGTTGGAGGTATCTCTTGATTCAAGGGTACTCGCAGTGGAGTAGAATCCACCAGGAAATCCTCTAGTAATCCGTCAAGCAGTTTGTTTTCGAGGGGTGGGATCTCATCTAGGGCGGGGTCCAAATGCTGCATTGGAGGTGTCCATGGAGAGGAGCATGGCGAGATGTTGACAAGGATCGATGCTTCTGGATCTGAGGCGCCAAAAGAGTAAAAACCTGAAAGAGGCAAAGAAACCATCGCACTGCCCACAAGAGGCTGTAAAAAACTTGAAACCGCTGTCGTGTGAAAGGTGGGATCTGCCAGGTGTCCAGGTGCCCAAATATCTCGCGTATCATCTGTGTGGGGTTCAAAATCGACTAAATCCATTTCCTCCATCTATCAACAGTAGTTATCTCAAGGCTCTAGCTGTACACACCCAACCCCAACAAAAAAAACAGATCTAGAGGAGAAAACGGTCAAGCATGCAGGCGGTGTGGGGGAATGAGCGAAACCCTAGCCGAGATGGGGAAAGTAAACTGTAGAAAAAAACACTAGAAAAAGGAAAAAAGGGCGAAGAAAGAAAAATAGCCGGCGAAGTTAAAAAATGATGGGAAACCGTAGGGAAAGGACTTGCGATCAGTGCTATTGTCCGCAAGTCCTTTCGGGAGCTCTGACCGTAGATCCCGTGAGCTTGAAATCGCAAAGCTCATCTTCTTCCTCCCTCCCAAACAATAATCCTAAAAAATTAGTTAAGAACAAAATTAAACTAATTAAAAAAAATTAATTAATTAATCAAAATGTTTTTATATTATATTAACAAAAAATTAAACAAAATTAAATTAATTAAAAATTGATTATTGATTAACTAAAATATTATAATTTAAATTATATTAGAATTATAATAAAAATATAATAGATATTATAATATTATATAATATAATATTTATTTTAATTAATCATGAATTCAAAACATATAATACATAATGTAAACCACGTAAGGAGCTAGGAGTTATAATGAGTAGAGAGTAGGATGGGGAAAAGTCATGGAGAGACAAGGAGGTGAGAATTAATGGAGTCGAGAGGCATAAGGTGAAACAAACTTTGTTTTAAATTTAAAACCCATCTCATTTTCTAATCGCAAATTTTTGCAAGATCGTTTTTTTTTTTTGTGATTTTAAAACATTGCGATGTGCGCAAAAAGTTTTAGTGTAAATTTTATTATTATTATTTTTTTTAAATTTCAAAGACCCATAACAATCTTACATTTCACATTCTCGCAATTTAATTTTAGGAAGGAGGAGAAGGATGTGAAGTGGGGCCCACATGGGTTAATAAACCTACAAATTGGACTATAGCCATATTGCAATTTTTAGATTATGGGTATGAAAATTTATTTTAAAATAATAAATTGGAGTAAATTACCAAGATCCCAAAACGTTTTTTTTGGTTTATTGTACAATTTAGTTGGGTCATTTTTGTAAGACCGTTAGTGAAACATGAAAAAATGAGTAAAAAATAACCTAAAATTAATATTTGCAATGAAGGCTATTTTAATTGCGAAAATAAAAATAATTTACATTTATTTACATTTTTAAACTGAGGCGAGACAAATATGATCAAACTTCAAAGGAGTGCCATTTACAAATAGTTGACCAAATTGAGTGAAACAAGTATCGTTGGAAAGCTTGTGAAAATTTGGTTCAATGAAAAAATCAAAATAGAAATAGGATAAAAACGAAAAATGAAAAAATTGTGAGATAATTATCTTAAATGAAAACTACAAAAAAAGCATAGCCAAAAATTAATAAAAAGGGTCCCCATTATTGAAATAAATAATTCAAAAATGGGGGGTGTTTGGTTTTCCCTATAACGCTACTGAAGGAACCAAGCTCTGATACCAATTGTTGGAAATACTAAGAGGGGAGGGTGGAGGGTGAATTAGTATTTCTTAGCAATTATCACTTTATTAATCATTTTCAGAGCATTAGTTAATATTCATTTATTATTATTATTGTTCAGTAAGAGCAGTAAACAATAATGCAAAAATTAAGACAGTAGACACAAGATTTTTAGGTGGAAAACCCCCTTTGGGTCAAAAACCACCGAACACGTTTCTAGTAAGTTCTTTAATATTCACCCCCAACTGAAAAAAAAACTACAACTTCATAGAACTCTAAAAAGTATTCTTCTCTAACTCCCACTGGAAGGACGCCCTAATGCCGTGGTTTTATTAGCAGTTAGCTGAAAGGATGCCCCAACACCCAAGTGAGGCACAACTCACCCTAGCACCACCCTTCCACCATGAAGTGTTTAGGGACCCCAACCTAAAGGTGACTTCATTCACCAGCCTAGCACCAGCCTACCACCCTATATAGACATAAATAAATAAATAAAAGTGTGGACTCTCGTACGAGGGACAATGATCCACGTTACAATGATTTTTTTCAATGATTTTTTTTTGACTGACCAACAACTCTAGGACCTAAACCCTTATCCTGCCAAAACAAGAACCCTTGTTTAAGAACAACACAAGCCCTTATCCCAAAACAAATTTGCCTTCTTCAACTCCAAGCAATGACACAACTTTTTACAATTACAATGTTTGACTTCAATTTACAAAAAGGACTATAGGATAAATTTTACAGTATGTATACAAGACTCTTGTTGATGAACCTTGTTGCTTATTAGTTGGTATTGTGTTCACTACTTATGCCTTCTACTGTTCCGAGGCCTTTGCTAATGTTGCTTCTGCTCTTATTGTTGTAGGAGAATTTTTTCTTAATAAAACACGTTATGTTGCACCTCTTTAAATATCATCATGGCACCTTCAAATGTTCAAGAAGTGAAACATTAGACCCTGTTGCTCTGCCTTTATTTCTTTACGGTTGTAGTGCTTTGTTCTGCCTTTAATAAAACATTGCTCTTTGCATACTGCCTTTTCTACTCATATTGTTACGACTGTAAGTGACATGGAGAATTTGTTCTTTGGAGAAGGCTAGTGCCTGCAAGAAGATTATCCCAAGCGAAAACCCAATACCAAAAGAAAATAAGAGCATATAACCCCTTAACATAAGCACCTACCTTTTCCTACAATGGAGAGCTAGTGCAAAAAATATAGAATGACTTGTAACAGTGATAATATAAAGACACACCAAAGGTATTCATCTAGTTACAAGATACACTTGATGATTTAATGTAAAAATGAAATTAAGCACAAAAATACTTACTTGGACCCTACTTGATGTCACCAAGATCTTTATTAATGCTCGGATTTTAACCAATCCTTGATGCCTTAAATCAACAACCCAAAATGACCCTAACACTGTGATCTTGAATAGACTTTAAGTGATACCTAAATAGACCTAAAGACTGACTTCAATTAGACCAAGAAATCACCCTTCAAGACTATACTATAAGCCAAAACAAAGCCCAAAAATGTTCAATAGTTTACATAAATGAAAATAAACTTTTGAAACAATAGATGTTTAAGTGATGTACTCCATCATGAGTCTCATTTACACTTCTGTATAACAAGGGGCCAAAAAAGGAATTTTTCTTGTTCCCGACTCCTCTTGTGAATAAGGTTTCATGCAAGAGAAAGCCTTCAAATGAACGAATACAATATGAATTGGCTTCGTTGTCCTTAATTGTCAATGATACTATCCTGTATTAATTGTTGTAGGTATATTTGTAAATGAGACTGTCTCCCCTTTGTTACTTGACTATTAGGCTTTTGATGATCGTATAGAAGAGATCCAAAAGCACCTTAGGACCTGTCTTTTGTAGCCACAGATGGGAGACAATTATTTTGAATTACCTTTTTAACTAGAACTGCAAACAAAACTCGTCGTTGCAAAACTAAACTACACTCCAAAATAGACCTAAGAAAAGGGTTTCCAAAACTTCACTCTCCGTTAACAAGTAGCATTGTAATAAGCCTAAAAAAATTACCCAAAAAATAAAAATACAAAAGATAAATAAGACCTAACCCAAACTTCGCTTTCCTTCTTTGCTTGATAATTTCCAAAGAACAGAACAAACGAACCCTATTCCTTTACAGACTTCTGCATTGATACTCAAGGGTCAAAATTTCAGATCAAAATGCTTTGCAAAATATTCGTTAAGTTCTATCTCTTGGAAGGAGATAAGTATCCATTTTATAAGAGATATTTAAAGGCCACCGTTAGAAAATATGAGGGCCTTTAAGGATTAGACATGAATATTAAGGAATTTAAGGATTCAACTTAATGTATGCCTTGTATACAAAGTAAAGAGGGTCGTTGGCCTTTAGGTGGTCTTTTTCCTTCTCTTTTAAGTGGTAAGAGACACATCTTATGGATGCAGATATATAATGATATTGTACCTAAATTAGCATTGTGTAAAAAATCAGTAAGCACCTTTTAATAATTAAAAAATAATAATAACTAACCCTTAAGAGCCTTATTTAATATTTGAAATCAATGATTAGCTTAATGCATATGGTCCCACCTGGTTGTGAAGTCAATGATTGGTTTAATGCCTTTTATTCTTCGAGTTATGTAACTTATACATGGTGAGATTACAATGATTAACATTGCTATATATTGAAAACCATAGGAGGAGGTGTCATGTCACTACCCCCTGGGCTTTTAGCGCACAAAACTGGGTCTTCAACTTCAAACTCAATTTTCTCTCAAACTGGAAGGAACCACAAGTCGTACATATATCAATGGAAACATCTCATCGAGGAGAATATATTTAGAAGGATCTTGACACACGATTCCATGAATTGATATGTCAAATTTTCCATGGAAGACAGGGGTAGCTCCTGATGCTTGACATCAATGACAACCAACTATCAACAATCTCCCCCTTTGGCATTTATGGAAACACAAGTACTCCCCCTACGATCATAACTCCCCCTAATATCATGTTTCTACCCATCCTAATTCTTTCTCTCCCCCTTTGACATCAATGTCAAAGGGTAACCCCCCCTGACAACCTACCTCTCCCGCGGACTTGAAACCTACCTCAAATCCCTCTATCTACTTGAATAGATAAAGAATAGTCTAATTGGAACTTGGGAGAGTCCAAAGATTTTGGTGAAGATACTCATATGCCTCACGAGATAAAGGTTTGGTAAAGATCTCAACGATTTGTTCTTTCATCCCAATGTATTCAACCTTGATGTTTTTCTCGGCAACCTGTTCCCTAACTAAATGGTACTTGATTGGAATGTGTTTTGTTTTTGAATGCATCACAAGATTCTTGGAGATAATGATAACATTGTTGTTATCACATAAGATTGGAATGGGCTCATCAAACTTCACTTGTAGATGGTGCAAATTTTGTTTCATCCAAAGGACTTGGGTACAACAAGCTATTGCTCTTATGTATTATGCTTCTGTTGTGGATAATCAGATTAGAGATTGCTTCTTTCTCAACCACGAAACAAGATAACCACCTAGATAGAAGGTTGCTCCACTAGTTCTCTTACGATCATCAACAATTCCTATCCAATTTGCATTGGTATAAGCTTCGATGGTTAGCTCATTTCCATTAGAATACCATAATCCATATTTTTTTGTTCCCTTAAGATATCGAAAAATCCTTTTTACCGCAATGGCATGGGGTTCCTTTGGTGCTGCTTGGAATCTTGCAAATTCCCAAATTTTTTGCATCACATCTAGTCTAGAAGTTGTTACATATAGAATAATTGCAATCATAGATCTATACATTATCTGATCCACATATTTGGATGAGTCATCTATGCTCAACTTACAAACTGACACGATTGGGGTGAGAACTATCTGGAAATCTTCCATTTTAAGTTTCTTCAACATTTCTTTGATATATTTGGTTTGCAAAATAAATATTCCTTTGTGTTGTTGAGATATCTGAAGTCCCAAAAGTTATGTCAACTCACCAAGTAGTGAAATTTCGAACTCACTCTCCATATTAACATGTCATTATCACTCCCAAATATTATATCATCCACATATACTTCAATATTCATCAGACTATCATGTTCAATCCTTACATAAAGGTTGCTATCCACACTTCCCTTCTTGAATCCTCATTGTTGCAAATTCCTGTCAAGACGGGCACACCATGCTCTGGGTGCCTGTTTGAGACCATAGAACACCTTCTTTAACCTAAAAACATAAACTTTCTTGTTAATGAGAAAAAATCCCTCAGGCTGTTCTATACATACTTCTTCTTCTAATTCTCTATTTAGAAATGTTGATATCACGTTCATTTGATAAACTTTGATATTTATCAAACATGCATAAGCCAAGAACATCCTAATAGCTTCCATTCTAGCAACGAGAGTAAATGTTTCTTCCAAATCAATTCCTTCAACCTGTGCATATCCTTTGCAAACCAACCTTGCCTTGTTCTTGGTAATTTGTCCATCCTCATTTAACTTGTTCCTGAAAACCCATTTTGTCCCAATGACATTTTTATCTTTTGTTCATGGGACCAATTTCCAAGTGTCATTCTTCTCAATTTTATCCAATTCTTCATTCATAGTAGCTACCCAATGTTCATCTTGACTGGATTCTTCAAAATAGTTTGTCTCAAATGTAGTTAAGAGAGCATGATGGGCTTGTTGTGGTACCCAAAGTTGGTGATTTCTTCTAGTTCCTATTCCTTCATTGAGATCCCCAAGGATTTGATTTGATGGATGATTCTTGTGATACTATTCTTTGGTGGCATTTAAGGGTGCTTCTCGTTCAACCTGTTGTTCGTTTCTTATCTCTTCCTGATTGGTATTTGTTTCCTTTTTCAATTGTGCTTGCTTTGGGAATTATTCTTTGACATTTTTGGTTCTGACTCGTGTATCTTTCATTTGCTTGAAGAATAAATTTCCTAATTAACCTTTGAGCCATAATATTCATTAAATGTTACATTTATGCTTTCAAGTATTCGTTTAAGTCTCTAATTGTAACATTTATAAGCTTTTATTTTGTGTGAATAACTAACAAAAATACCTTCGTCTACTCGAGAATCAGAATCTCCCTTTCTCTGATCTTCTCTTTTAATGTAATATTTGCTTCCAAATTCCCTAAAATATTTGACAATTGTTGGTATTCCTTTCCAAAGTTTGTATGGAGTCATATCACAATTGTTTCTAAGCAAACTTATATTCAAAATAAATACAGTCGTATCAACTGCTTGAACCCAAAATTTTTCATCTAATTTTGAGTCATTTAGCATTGTTTTGGCCATTTCTTGTACAGTTCTATCCTTCCTTTCAACAACTCCATTTTGTTGCGGTGTTATGGCTGTTGAGAATTGCCTTTTTATTCCATTTTCTTCACAAAAATGTTGAAATGCTTTGGAGGTGAATTCACCACCGTTATCAGATCTCAAACATTTAATTTTTAAATCAGTTTCATTCTCAACCATTTCCTTGTAGATCTTGAAACATTCGAATGCCATAAAATTTTTATTCATGAAACTAACTGCGATCATCCTGGTACAATCATCTATCATTAGCATAAAATATAATTCACCATTCAATCCTTTAGTCCTCATTGGTCCGCATAGATCAGTATGTATTACTTCCAATGGTTGTGATGTGAAGTGTTCTTTTGTCTTGAATTCGACTTTTGTTTGCTTGCCATGAGAATTAGTCGAAGGTTGGTTTGGAAAAAAATCTTCAATCTCCTAGACATCCCCATCCACATCATGTCAAAAGACAATGCAATCTTGACTCATTCGTTATGTGAGGGTTTTAAAAGTTGTCATTATTAGGTGTCTAAAATGTTTAGCAAGTAAATGGATTGGTGTCAAAAATCAAAATCTATTCGTTTTACTTTGCCACGTGGTCAAAAGTTGTTGGACTGAGGAAGACCAAAAGAAACCTCTTTGTTTGGTTGGATTTGCCCAGCCAAACTCTTCATAAGAACACCTTCGATGTAATTATTTTAGGTATTCGTAATTTTTAAATTTGAATAACTAAATGGAAAATTAATATTTAATAGACTTTCTTAAAAATATTTTTGTTTACATTTTTATAATGTGTTATTTATTATTATTTTTTTATAATGTTTTATAAAATAAAATACAAATATTTAAATAAAATAAAATAAATAAAATAAAAAAGATTTGTGATACTTTATAATATATCATAAAGAAAAAATAAAAATATGTATAAAGAATCGCTCGAGGACTATAAAAAATTACTTGAAGGACTTAGATTATGAGAAGAACTTAGTTAAATATAAGCCTAGATTTATCAAGCGTTTATAAGATCAAATTTTTGAAAATGCAAATACAAACATTTTTTTGAGTGAAAATTTTGAAAAAATATTTGTATCTCTAAAAAAAAATAATTCTCTCTTAATATTTAATAAATCCAAATTTGAAATAAATCTAAACTAGTTTAATTATTAATATTTATTAATAATTAATAATAATAATTATTAATTTTATTATATATATATGATTGAGTTAATCATATAACATAACCTTATAATATTTCATTTATACTTAAATTTACTACAGTGCTTCAATTTTAACTGACTGTTTAATATTTTTTTAATTTCAATAATAAATCAAAACCTTATTTATGTCTCAATATCAAATTATATTATGTCATTATTTTTTATTCATTCATAAATTCATGTGAAAAAACAAAAAACTATTTACCCATATTGAAAAAAGGAAGATGCAGTTATGATCTTTAAGTGAGTGAATATTTCCCAAAGAAGACAATGTTGACAACGAGAATAAAACTTCAACAAATTCTATAATATAGAGTAACTTTATCATTAAACCAAAACTTGAGTGATATTGATATTAATTTATATTATACATAGTAACTTTATCATTAAACCAAAATCTCAATGATATTGATTTTAATTTATATTAAGTTATGGATCATGTTTATACTATAATGGTGTTAAGGTGATATAAGTGGCTATTTATCTTTTTTAGTGATTTAGAATGGTTATAGATTATGATGTTTTAGTACCATTTTTTCCAATTTTTAAACTAAGGTATATTTTTGGAAAAATTTTATGTGTTTTTTTCTTAGCTTAACCTCACAATATTTGATTCGAATAATTTGGCCTACAACACACATAGAATGTGGAATAAGTTTTGTAATGATTTAATCAATGTCTAAATGAAATTTGTATTTGAAAGTTGTCGTTCTAACACGTTGGCATATCAACCATACTCTCCAAGGCCCACATTCCTTTTGCACCTCATCTCTTGGGTTATGGTTCTAAATATTTAGGGTTTGTGCTTCTTAGGATTTTATATTTTGTGTTGACAGACAATTCTCATCTCCTATAATGAGCTTCTTAATAATAAGTATAACTGACTCATTATCTTCAAATGTAAGCAACCAACATTTTAACTAGTTTGTATTAGTTTACCAACATTTTATTGAGTTTGTTTTGCTTTAGATTTGCAGTGTTTTTCTATTTCATTCCTTAATATAATTTGAATTTGTGTATAATATTGTGCTCTGTGAAATAAATTTGTGTGTTCCCATCTATATTTCTATCTTCATTTCATTCTCCATGTAATCCAAATCATAAGCGTTGGGGGACTTCTTTTAGTTCAACATATGAAATGCTATTTGTGTGATTATCTTGACAGAGTAAGTCATCAATGCATTGTTTGTGAGACGTTGAGAAGTGGAATTCATACAAAAATAAACTACATAAAATTGATCATTACTTTGGGACTTACACTCAATAACCAAGATTACTTGAGAAACTCACTCATCTTAAGTTTACTCTAGCCTGAGTGTGTCTCAACATGGATTTCTTCCACATATTCAAGCCCACTTAACTTGCTACATAGTTTACAAAACTTTGGTTATTATGCCTCATGAACCACTCATCGAAGCTTCCTTAGCTATTTTATCTAAGCTTTTGGGACCTTCCAAAATCCAACACATGATATGTTGTTTCTCATAATCTCTTGCATAGAGTAAATCATCAATGCATGACTTGTGTCACATAATGTACCTTGTAACTATTCATTTGGAGTTATCTCGACTATTTAGTTAAATTTGGGGGAGCTTCTATAATCCAACATATAAAATATCATTCTCGAATTATCTATGAAGAGTAAGTTACCAATGCATGACCCGTGTTCAATGGTAACTCACTTAATACTCATTGTATTAAATGATACCCACATATGTGAATGAAGGAAATCAAAATGAAAAATATACAAGCAATAATGACTAACCTTCTTAATAATAAGCATAACTGACACATTGTCTTCAAATTTAAGCAACCAACATTCTAACTATTTTTGTATTACTTTACCAACATTTTGTGTTAATGAGCAATTCTCATCTCCTATAATGAGCTTGTTAATAATAAGCATAACTCACACATTATATTCAAATGTAAGCAACCAACATTCTAACTAGTTTTTATTACATTATGACTTGTGTCACATAATGTGCCTTGTGAAATAACTTTGTGTGTTTCCATCTATATTTCTATCTTCATTTCATTCTCCATGTAATCTAAATCATAAGCGTTAGGGGACTTCTTTTAGTTCAACCTATGAAATACTATTTGCGTGATTATCTTGATAGAGTAAGTAATCAATGCATTTTTTGCGAGAGGTCAAGAAGTGGAATTCATACAAAAATAAACTACATAACATCGATCATTACTTTGGGACTTACATTCGATAACCAAGATTTTTTGGGAAACTCACTCATCTTAAGGCTACTCTAGCCTGGGTGTGTCTCAACATAGATTTCTTCCACATAGTCAAACCCACTTAACTTGCTACCTAGTTTGAAAAACTTCAGTTATTATACCTCATAAAACACTCATCAAAGCTTCCTTAACTATTTTATCTAAGCTTTTGAGACCTTCCAAAATCCAACCTATAAAATGTTGTTTCTAAAAATCTCTTACATAAAATAAATCATCCATGCATGACTTGTGTCACATAATATGCCTTGTGAACTATTCATTTAGATTATCTCGACTCTTGGGAGATCTTCTATAATCCAACCTATCATATAAAATATCATTCTCGGATTCTCTATGAAGAATAAGTCAGCGATGCATGACCTGTGCTCAATGGTAACTCACTTAATACTCATTATATTAAGTGATAACCGCATGTGTGAATGAAGGAATGAAAAGGAAAAATATACCAACAATGATAAAGCACTGTCACTTAAAAACAAAAATTCAATATATTTTTTTATCTTAAAATAAATAAATCGTTAACTTTGTAAAATTGACTTTTATTAATAAGAAATGAACTTCAATTGATTTCGTAAAAAGTAACTTTGTGGTTTAAGTTGGGTGCCCATAAACATTGACTTTGCAAGGAAGTTAGGGTTAGAAAAAGGGTGCAAGTGTCTTATTTCAAGATGGATAATGGAAACTATAGAGTCAACATGGTTTATATCAAATTGGTTTATGTTAGATATTTTTGTTTTAGGTGGAGAGTCATGTTTAAGTCTCATGGGATATATTTTGGACAATAGGTAAAGAAAAATAAGCAACTTATGCGATGCTAATGTATTTTAGATTTATAACTTATTATAATATTTGATAGATGATTATTATTATTATTTTTTTAACTGTAACGGGTATGAGATATTTTTTTATTTAAGTAAGAGAGGTGGGGTCTTTGCCAAGGCAGCCCCTATTACAATGATAAGATCCATCTAGATCTCCTTATGTAATGAGTCTATTTCAAGGTATATTAAAGGAACTTTCGTTGTTTATAATAAGCTGTCCTTTCATGAGAGAGCATCCTTTGTTCGCCATTTGATCTGCTTCACTATTCAGATTTCTGAGAATATGATAGAACTTGAAAGAGGCAAAGTCTTGAAGGACTCTTTTCAATTTGCACAAAATTTTGTTGAGGCTGGCATTGCTGAAAGATTCTTCAGTATTTAATTTCTTTATAAGGATCTCTGAATCTCCAAAAACTTGAAGGTCTTTGACACCCTCGTCTCTTACTATGAGGCAAGCTTTGAGAAGACCAAATAGCTCTGCTTGATTATTGGTTTTTTGGCCTAAACCTCAGCAGAAGCAGTCTCTTGATGATCCATTCGAAGAATAAATGACCCCACCTGCGCCGGCGATCTCGAAGAAAAGAGTGAAAAGATTTTTAGCCCTCCACCATTTTATGAAGGATTCCTCGGAGTCTCTTTTGCGCCATTCCGGATTTGCTGTCTGAGGAGTAAGAAGATACTTTCGAGGAGAAGGTTCTAGGGAGCAAAGCCACCTCCTTTCATTGGGCAGAAGCAATGAGTCCTCTTTAAAGCACTGCTGTTGGGCAGCTTCCAAGAGGAAAGATTTGGCTTTAGCTGCTACCTGAAAAAGGGAATGTTGCAGTCCATTAAAAATATGATCATTGCGGGCCAACCATAATTGCCAGCAAACATATTTGGGAATAGTTGTCCAGACTTTGTGCCAAAAAGACTTGATGGGGATGCTATGAGGGTAAAGATGACTCCAGGAGGCGAATAGATCATCAACGGTACTCTGAGAAAATTCAGGGATCTGTAGGTCCTGAAGAGTAAGACCCCACACATCTTTGGCAAATATGCAGTCCAAGAATAAGTGCTGGGCAGTTTCAAAGTTGCTCCTGCACAACGCACATCTATATGGCCCTGCAATGTTCCTCTTCATTAGATTGTCTCCAGTTAAAAGTTTATTATGGACAAGGGTCCAAAAGAAGAAATTCACTTTTGGGAGCGCTAGATTTGCCTAGACTTGATTCCAAAAGGCAGGAGAATGACCGCTGTTCTTTGAGGCCTGAAGTGCTTTATAACCAACTATTGTAGTGTATATGCCTGTCTTACCCCAGCCCCAACAATCTTTCATATGACAGTTTTCAGGGGTAGAATCCTCTAGCAAATCAGAGAGCTGGTTTTTTTGAGCCATTAATCTAGCAGGGACACCGTGGAAATCTCAACCGGCCCATTCCCCGCGATAGTCCTAAACAGAGAGATCGTAAAGACTGTTAATGCCTGCACAAGTTAACCAGTCTCTGAGATCAACAATTTCCTCAATCTCCGCCAAGGGAACCTTCCCCATGATTCGATCATGCCATAATTTGACGCATTTGCCATTGCCCAGGACTCTGTAAATAAATTGTTGGAAGAAGCTACTACTTTTACAACAGAGACTCCAAACCTGCATGCAGTTGACAGGGGTGTCGAATTGCAGATTTCTGAAAGCCGAATTGTGTGCATATTTGGACAGCAGAGTGATGCTGACTAGATGACCGGGATCATGAATCAACTTCCACAGCAGCTTGCCTCCCAGCGCAAGGTTAACAAGAGAAGGATCGCGAATTTGAAGACCTCCCTTAGCTATCGGCTTTTTTACCAAGTCCCAACTTGCTAGATGCATTTTCTTTTCATTTCCTTTTCCACCCTGCCATAGAAAATCTCTTAAGAGTTTAGACATCTGTTCCATTACATTTCTGGGTGCTAATAGAAAAGCTGCTTGGTAGATTGGGAGCGCGGACAAGAGTGACTTGATTAATATGACTTTGCCTCCTTTTGTCAGCCAGAAACCTCCCCAGGCTGCGATTTTTGATTTGATCTTGTAGATGATATCATTCCAAAGCGACCTCCTGTTGTGTCCGTTTGTAATAGGGAGTCCTAGATATTTGAACTGATCCCAATGAGCATGGCCTCTGAATCCCAAGAGGTTCGAAATGCTACTGAGCTCATGCTGGTCCGTATTCCAACTGAAGATCTCACTCTTGCTTTCATTGACAAGCGCACCAGACACCCTGCAATAGCTTTTGAGAACAGAGTCGAAAGCTTTGGCTATTCCGGTGGATGCTCCTCCAAGGAGAAGAGAATTATCGGCGAAAAGCGCATGGTTCAGAGGGTCTTTATCTGCGGAAGGTTTGAGACATGGGAGGGAACCAGAAAATCTTTCAGCTGTGAGTTTACAACTGAGGGAGTCAGCCATTAAGATGTACAGGAACGGAGAGAGGGGGCATCCCTGCCTGATGCCTCTCCGAGCTTGAAAAAAATTGGACGGTCGACCATTGACTAAGGGGGCAATCCAAGGGTTATCTATGCAGGATTTTATAAGCTGAACAAAGTGAGGAGAGAAACCAAAGGAGAGAAGTACTTTGATGAGGAAAGAGCGGTTTACTCTGTCGAAAGCATTCGCCATATCGAGTTTAATCAGCATGCCTTTCTCTCTCCGCTGTTTGCTTGAGTGAATTATCTCTTGAACCTGGATGACATTGTCGAGGATATGTGTGCCTTCTATGAAACCACCTTGAGGGCTGGAGACCAGTCTTTTAAGAAAGGGCTTGATTCTGTTTGCTAAAATTTTGGTCATAATTTTGTAAGATGCATTACAAAGCGATATGGGCCTAAATCTTGCAAAGGTTTCAGGATTGGACTCTTTGGGGATTAAGGCTAGGCAAGTGGAATTGGTTCCTCCACCAATCTTAGCCTTTTTCTTGAATCCCCTTATCATTTTTAGGAGGTCTTTTTTGATGATGTTCTAGCAAGATTTATAAAAATGTATTGTGAATCCGTCTGGCCCCGTGGCCTTATCTGATTCCATGGACCAAATTACTTTGATGATTTCCTCCTCAGTAATGTCGCTGGAGAGAGTAGCGTTGTCTACTTCCCTGATGAGAAGCGGGATATTAGAGAGGAAGTCAGAAGTTTCCTCCTCGTTGTCTTGGGTTCCCTCACTATATAAATGTCTGAAATGGCTTTCAGCAGCAGCTTTGACTTGAATGAATCCTTTGCTGACTTGTCCCTCAGCTGTTTTGATTTCTGAGATATGATTCTTGGACAGATGTGCTCTATACTGTTTGTGGAAGAAGGAGCTGTTCCGGTCCCCTGCCTTTAGCCACAAAATTCTGGATTTGATTCTCCAATACTCTTCTTCCACTCGAAAGGATCAGAATGTTGAACTTTGGGCCTTTATTTCTTTTTCCAGCAAGTATGTTGTGATCTCATTTCTTTCCATATCTTCTTGCAGGGTCTGCAAAGTCTCCACTGCTTCTTTTCGATGGCTGGTTGGAGTGTGGACTGGTTTCCTTATCCAGTCCTTTAGAGCATGTTTAGTGGCTTTAAGTTTTTGCTCCCAAACATAACTTGGGGACCCCGAGAAGGGTGTGGCCCATGCATCTTTCACAATGTCAGAGAAGCCTTCTCTTTTGATCCATAAGGGGCTGAATCGGAAAGGAAGAGGGCCTAGATCTTCTTCATCTTCTAAGAGAAACTGGACTGGCTTGTGATCAGAGGACAGCTTGGGGAGAATTTTAGTGATGATAATCTTTTTATTCATCATAAGGGAACTTTGGACCAGAAAGAGGTCCAGGCAGGCACCAATGTGATCCTGCCCTGTTCTGTTATTGGACCAAGTGAATAGACCCCGGACCGGGATGAAATCTAAGAGATCCCAAAGCTGTGAGTGCTCTTCCACCGAGGCCAGCATAGGATCTATGTTGCTGGAACCTCCCCTCTTCTCTTTTTCTTTCAGAACTATGTTAAGGTCTCCTCCTATGATAATATTGGTGGGGGAATGCTGCTCTAAAAATACTGATAGAGAATTCCAACATTCTCGTTTTTCAGAGTAGATGACAGGAACATAAAGATTAAAGAGAGAGATGGTCAACTTACTTGCGCATTGTGTCAGCTCCGTGAAGATCCAGTGTTGTGTTTCATGGAATTTATTTAACTGGAATAAATCTTCTGACCAGAGAGTTGCCAGCCCTCCGGAAGAGCCCCTTGCACTTACTACTTTACCTGCATTTTTCTTCCATTTTGACTTGCTGATGTCTAGAAGAGCTCGCCCTTCTATCTTTGTCTCTTGGAGCATGAGAATGTTTGAGGGCTCTATTTTCAGGAGATCCTTAACTGCTTCAGCTTTAGAGGAGTTCCCCAGACCTCTGCAATTCCAAGAGACAATCTTCATTATTTACTTTAGAAGGGGAAAGAGCCTCCCTTGGATGGCCTTGGTCTGGTGTTTCTTCCTATGGAAATTTCTATGGTGGGTTGACTTCCTTGTGTTTTGAGTCTTTCAGCCTCCTCTTCTCTTACTTCTTTACGAGATTTCCTACCTGCTCTTTTTGAAGGTCGCTCAAAGGTTTCATCCTTTAATGAATCTGAGCTTTCTGCTGGCTTTTTCTTTGCAACTTCTGCGTATGTAGGGTTTGAGGGGCTGCCTTGGGAGGCATCGACCTGTATTGCTTCCCCTCCTTCATTGTTGGGAGGAGGGATTTCTATTTGCTCCAGATTTTCCTGAGTTGAGGTTGCAGAGTTGGTCTGGACATTTTCTGGACCTTTCGGGGTTGCTTCCTCTTCTTGATTGGGCTTAGAGCTGCTTGGGGCTCCTTTCATGCTGCCTTTTCCCGTGCCTTTTTTCTTATGGGCAGATTTTTGGACTAGAGTCCATTGTTCCTCATTTGGTTTGTCTAGCTGTTCCTCGGCCTTTTTCTTGCAATGCTTTGCAAAGTGACCATGACCATGGCAGTGTCTGCACTTGAAAGGGAGCTATTCGTAATCCAGTTCTTGAACGTGCGTCCATCCAGCAACAGTGAGTTTAATTGCCTCCGGCAGCCCTTCTTCTAGATCCACTTCTACGCAGATGCGAGCACATGAGTACTGGTATTTTCTTGCGGCTTGGTCTATATATTTTCCCAGAGCATTATCGATGATCTGAAGAGTTTTTTGATTCCAGCAGTGGAGGGACAGATGGGGAAGTCGCACCCAAACTGGGACTGTTGAGGGAACATCCTGAGTGGGGTCAAAATCAGGAGACCATTTGTTGAGGTAGAGTCCTCGCGGTCCCATGAAGTAAGGACCATTCCTGAAGATAAGGCTTTTGTCTCCCGGGCTTTCAAAAACGAATACGAAGAAGCCTTTGCCCACAAAATAGCTTTTAATGCCTTATTTGATAAGAGGAGACCAGTTTCTTTGGGTCCAATCCTCCACCGACTTAGGGGAAGGCCAGAGGCCCGTAAATTGGCCTATAAGACCTCTCTCTGCAAGATTCAAAGTTGCTTTGCAAGTTTCTTCTTCCGGGAGAGCAACCGAGGGAATGGAGTTCAATTTCTTGACAAATTTATGCTGATTGGCAGAGGGAGGACGCTTTGAGCTAGCTGCAATCAGAGATTTAAAAGCCGATACCTCTGGGGGCGGATTGTGGGGGGGGATAGGGCCCCCTCGGGCTCCATGAGCAGAAGGGTGCAGCAGAACAGGCGCTACAGCCGCAGGGGTAGCAAGACAAGCGCCCAGGAACCCTAACGCACGCAGCGCGCGCAGAGAGAAAAGGAAATTATATTTGATAGATGATTATTTTAGTCAAAGATAATTTCTTTAAATTTTTGATAATTTGTTAACCTTATTAGTAAACCAAGCCAAGCCTTAACATTGATATTGATGTATATTATGTCATTTATCGTTCTTTTTTTTCATTCATATATTTTCACTAAAAAGGAAAAACAAATTCTAATTGCAAATGACAAAATATAAAATAGACATGTATCTTGGGTGTGTGACCATCTCTTTCAAAGGGATGATTGATGAGAAGAATATAAATTCAATGAATTGATCAATCCTTTTTCGATTTTGGCGATAAACCAAAAAGTGTATTAACATTAATTTTAATATATATTATGTTGTCACTTTTTAATTCGTTCATGGGTTCTTGTAAGAAAAAAAAAAAACCATTTACAAATGCTAACAAAAGATGATATAAATATGACCTTGGGTGAATGACCATCTCATGAAGAGGGCACCATTAATGAAAATAATATAACTTTAGCAATTTTCATAATACTTATTAACTTTAACAATAAGCCAAAACCTTGGCAACCATGATATTAATTCATATTAAATTATTGATCAACTTTATATTACACTTTCAAGGGCTTTTGCTTATTCAACATATGAATGACATTTTTGTGATGATTTTCAAAGTAAGACACTAATCCATGAACCATGTGGGGTGAATAAATATTTATATTGGAATATATGGTGTAGCATCATTCATCACCTCTAGGGATTACATTGGTAACCAAGATTTTTGGAAGGTTGTTCATCCCAACATTGATGTAGGACAACACTTGATCATGTAATTTTTTGCCATAGTCAAGCCCAGTTAATTATATATATAAGTTATAGAACTTTACCATGAGGGAGTGAGTGGCTAGGGTTTCTTATCCCTCACCTGCTTGTTACAAATTTGCACTATCGTGGTGGATTTGGTTGCAGATTTGGGTTTTCACCTTGAGCTACCATAGCTCATTTAGTTGTTTTGAGTTGTTGCGTGCAAAGTGCTTTAGTGTGTGTGTCGTTTCAAGAGTTTATGATGCTAATTTGAGGTTTCAAACTTGGTTTTTTGCTACCCTAACTTGTTATTTGCATAATTTATCTATTTATTCAACCAGCTTTGTTGAGTTCATTGCTTGTATAATGGGTGGTATTTCCAACCCTGGGGTGGATGGTCTAGCTCTCTGCCTCATGATAGAATTGTAAAAATGGTGGATACAATTCCTTCTCTTGTTTTGGGGTTTGTTTCCTCTACGAAGAAGAATGTTAATACCCTTAAGGAAAGAGGGTTAATTAGTAATTTCATTGGACTTTGACCCATTTATAGCTTTATTTTAGAATGGATCTCTAACAATTTGGAAAATAATGAGCCCATTGGTACTTTATATTGTGGAAATAGTTATTTATTTCTTTTAAGAAAAGAGGACAATGATCTAATCTACAAATTTGGGCCATATTTCAGAGGCTTTGGGGGAATGTTTCTCACCCATTGGAATTTATATTTTAATCCTACCATGGAAATATCTTCTACGACTATTTGGATTAGATTGTTGTATATTCCATTTCTTTGTTATGGTGATGGTATTTCCATAACCATAGCTGACAAATTGGGCAGCTACATTACTAACTTCGAGGACAAGGACAATAACTTCTTTTGCGCTATAATTTGAGTTGAATTGGATTTTGTAAAAGGACCCCCTTAGGTGATTCAACTTGATTTTGATGACTAGTCCCATATTCAGGATTTGGATTATGAGCAGGTTCCTTTTAAATGTAATTTTTGACATGAGAATGGCCACTTTGCAAAAAGTTATGCAAAAGCTCCAGCATCTCAGTCTCCTTCCTTCACTCTACCATCTTATCAAAGTAAATATGAGTGAGGATCATTCAAACACATTTCAAGGAAGTATGAGAATCATCCATCTGACGAGCATCATTCCATTAGGCTCGAATCTCATCAACATCATCCCTCTAGTAATAGATATGAAGCTTTGAAGATATCATAGGTAGAATTTGAAGAATATCGATTAGATATAGATCAAATGCCTTCAAAGAATACCAATTCACTGGTTAGGAAGAGACTACTTCTAAGGATATTGACAAGTCCCCTCCTTGAAATAAGAATGAAGAAGAGGCCAATTTGAAGGAAGAGAAGGAGGTCAATCTCTCCTCTTTTTCACCTTCCTATTTAGATGTTTCAAAAAGCAATCAACAACCTTTTCCTCTATTAACAATAAATAGAAAAGGTTGATGTAAGAAATCCTCAAAATCTGTGCCCATTATTCTTTAACATCCCGTGGTTTTAGTGGAGGTTCGGTTCCAATTAAATCCTTTTTTTTTTTTTTTACTTAACAGTATATTGTGTAAAAAAATTGTAAAAATCCACTACTATCACCAAGGAGCAGTAGGCTCAAGTCTGATAATGTCTAGTATTGGATCTCCCCCCTTTCTTCGTTTGTTGGGAGGAGGATGGATTTTTGCCCTCTTTTATTTAGAATCATTAAAGTTATTTTTCTTTGAAGTATGGATTTCAATGTACCTCAACTCCGTGTTTCGGCCACAATTTTTTGCCCAATAGAAAATTCTCATTATCGTTAAAGTAAAAAGAAAAATAAAAAAGTTCCAGGGGCTTCCGCAATCCAACATACGATACCATTTTGGGTATTCTCTACATAAAGTAAATCATGATGATTGAATTATACCACATGTTTCCGCTTATGGGCTATTTGTTTATAGTTATCTTCACTTATTTAAATCTATAAGAGTTTCCATGATCTAACATATGAAATATCATTTGTGATTATTTTTGGAGAGTGATTCATTGAAGCATGAGCAATGTCTAATGATAATATACTTGGTATTCATTACATTGGGTGATTCTCATAAGGATAGAAAAGTGGGAATGAGACCAAGGAAATGAATCACGCAACATCAATCATCATCTTTGACACTTGTACTTGATAAGGTGGACATACTTGGAAGTACATCTATCCCAAGTCTACTCTAGCTCAAGCAAATTTAACCATGGTTTTTCCTCGTAGTCAAGAAAAATTAGATTGTCTATGCCTCATGAACTATTCATGTAGATTTCTCTCGACTCCTTTATTCAAGCTTTGATGCGCTTTTATATTCCATAATATGAAACATCATTTTTGGGATTATTTGTATGGACTAAGTAATTAATGCATGACATCTGCCTTGTGAGAACTAATCAACATAACCAATTTCTAAATTTGAATAACCCAGTTAACACTAATTACATTGGGTGATGCTCACAAGTGTGAAAAAGTGGGATTGGGACCAATGAAATGAATCCCATAGTATATTTCATCAACTTTAGGAATTATTCTTGGTGATCATCACCTTCAAAAATTTCATCCAATAAACGAGACTACTTGATAAATTCACCCATCCCAAGACAACTCTAGCTCAATCACACTTAACCAAAGAGTTTTTTTTGCCATAGTCAAGTCCATTGAATTGCCACACCATTCGTAAATCTTTAACAAACATTATACCTTATAATATTCTTTCTTCTAAATTGCAATTATAATTAATTACAAGGATTGTCCCATGACTCACAAAGATAAACATGGTTTAAATTTCATGGAACTCTCTCCCTGTCAAAGTGAGTTATCATATTCATATGACGTTAGGATTTGTCATCATGCTTGCACATCAAACAAAAGAGAGAAGCATTTATATATTAACACCAGTGATAATAAAATTAACTCTTAAAATCAATTTAAACATTAAGTGAGTTCCTTTTGTTAAAAATATAAATAAACAAAATTTCTTAATATACAATTCTATCGGTTACCTCAATTATACTAGTATGAAAGAGTAATCTCAATACAAATTAACGACTATAAAATCGATGTACCCTTGTAAATTATAATGTGCAAAAGAAGTCAACCTAGTACTTGGTGCTTTATTTCCCTATAGGATTTAAGATAAAAAGGACAACAAAAAATTGTCCATTCGAGGTGGTTAGAAAGGGTAATCAACTTAATGAATCTCTTCTCCCTCCTCGAGTAGTGTTAAGTTTGCTACCAAGTTAGCTTGAGAAATCTTTTCCTCTCTTTGTAAGAAGGCCCCTACTCCATCCTTCATTGCGGATAATATATCCTCACCGTTGACTTTGGAATTTGATCTTAAATGGGTGAAGGAGGAGAAGATCCATTACTTAAATTAAGGGATGATGTGCTTATAAACATACTCATGTTATATACATGAACTAGTGTTCATTACATTAGTATTGGAGCCCTTTCTTGGGCACTTCCATTTATTTGGACTTTTCCCACGTATTTATCAAAGTTTCTTTGATATTGGTCTTTGACACCAAACTAAGCCTTGGCCATTTTATTCTTAAGGAGCACATGTGAAATATTAAGGTACTCAGTGAAAATAATTAAGATGATTGCACTTAATTCCACTAGTAGATATGTTTACAAAGGCAAAAATATCAGTAGGCAAATCAATGTGAAAAATAACCATGTTGGAAGGGGAAAATCAAATTATTATCAACTATTACAAATGTCATGACATATGTAAAGGAAAAATAAAAATAGTAGTTATCACTAAGACCTGCCATTCTCAAAATAAAACACGTCATTGAGTGGAGATAGCTATAAATCATTATATGCATATTTTGTTTATTATCAAATTAACACCCATAGAAAATGAAATATTATTGTGGTCACTCACATACTGAATATTTGCACACTATAGAGGACAATAGTAGTGGGCACCTTAGCATTGTACTCCATGCATAACTACCATAAAATCTAAGCAATAAAAATAATATACAAAGGTAAAATATGTGAGGACACTCCATGTGAATGTTACAATTAGGTAAATGAACGATAATAAATATTGAGTTCAACGATACGATGAAAAGCAAGGTTCAACCCCCAATCCATAAGAAACTACCATAAACTAAGGATATGGATTCATTTAAGTCCTTGATAAAACATACACTAAGAAGATACCTTAATGTTGGTTGTTGCATAGATAAAATTGCATGACAAATAAATCTAGAGTGATATAGAGGTTCATCCACTGGGAATTTGTTTTATATTCAACATTTACAAAGATGATACATTATCAACTTTCCATGGGAGTATAAAGGTCTCATTGCCCAAGAATAACTCACAACCTTTGGCGGGGCCAAAAATAGGACAATTTTCATTGGAAGAAGAATTAATAGATTTTTTAGAATATCCGCTAGAATGTTAATGGATTTGGTATAATTCAATGGAAAAGGCTTCAACACATGAGAAAGTGCCTTCAAAAAATATTTACTCGAGCTGTAAATTGTTTAATGAAGAGACATAAAACATTATCAGTGAGCTAGTAAGGGACAATGGCGGTGCAGGAGGTGACATAAAAAAAATCCACCATTTGTTAAACCGTGATGGGAATGGAACAAGTGGAAGTTAATGCAACATAGATATTGAGTCAGGAAGACACTTTTCAAGTGATTCTTCAAGCACAAAGGAGTATGTTGGGTAATTTAATCGTTCTTAAATTACTTCATTAATTGTCAACCGAGATTCATGTACTTATGAAGCTTATGTGCACCATATATGCTTGGATTATCTCTATGGATTGATTAATTCTGAAGATGAAATTAACCTAAGTATGGACAAATGTTTTAATGAGATTTAAAGAATAATTACACACATATTATTTCAATTTAAAGTTACAATAAATCCTAATTACTTAACTGAATTGAAATCCATTCCTTTGCAGAATTGAAAATCTATCTTAATTGCATAATTCAAAACTTACTTCTACTTGCATAAAAAGAAATGCTAATACTAAATTGCAAGGAAAAGAGTTTTGGGTGTGGAGCCTGATTATCTTGTTTATTTTGTATCACAGCGTTGGACCCCTGTACCTTAATGGGGCGGCAACGCCGCCCATAATTAAACGCTGCTTGGGGGGCCCGGGGGGGGATTGTGACTTTATGGAGCCCCCCCTGGTGGGGGGTTTTGGGGGCAGTGCCCCTAAAGCTAAAAACAAATGTAAAATTGCCTTGTAAAAGTATAGTAATTTCTAGTCAATCTGGGCTATTCATTAGGCGGATGATCTGATGGTAGAAGTTATGTTTAGTTTAGGGTTTTTTTCCCTAGAAGAAAACCCCTTGCTTTGTATGAGGGGATTGTATTGCGACTGTGTATTGCATGTGCATTATCAGAGCGAGAAACACATAGGGAGACTGTGAGAGAGAACAGAGGATATTATAACATATCTGTTGTAGGTTGTGTTTCTTCATTTTGCTGGATAATAGAAAGGAAGGACTAGCTGTTCGAGGTGGACGTAGCCCAAACTAGGTGAACCACATATATCTGTGTCTCTCTAGTTTTATGTGTTTTGTGTGCTTCTATTTTCCGCATATTTTATGTGTTGCATTGTTCTGTAATATATAATTTTCTAACAACTGGTATCAGAGCCGAAGGTCTATTTGGCTGATAAACTCGAAGGAAAGAAGGGTTCCTAGTTCGAGTGGGAGAAATGGCAGAAGATGGTAAATTTAGGGTTGATAAATTTAGTGGCAAAAACTTCCCGTTGTGGAAGATGCAGATGGAAGATTATCTATAAAAGAAAGATCTGTACCTACCATTGAGCGGAAAAACAAAGAGCGTAATTTGTAATGAGCGGATACGGAATGGGATAATATACTATAGAAAGGCACTCGAGAACAATACGGTTTGACGCACTCCACGACGTCGGTAGCCTTCAATATTTCAAAGGAAAAAACAACAAAGGGTTTGATTAAGGCATTGGCAAAACTATATGAAAAACCCTTGGCCTCAAACAAGGTATTTCTTATGAAACGTTTATTTAATATGAAGATGTCAGAAGGTGGATCTGTTGCAGACCATTTAAATGATTTTAATACAGTTACCAGTCAGTTAAGTTCTGTAGGGGTAAACTTTGATGATGAAGTTAGGGCTCTTTTATTCCTGTGCTCATTGCCAGAAAGCTGGAATGGTTTAGTTATGGCCATTAGTAACTTTGTCTCTAGATCTAGTACTTTAAAGTTTGATGATGTTGTCAGTGCTATCCTTAGAGAGGAAATGTGACGAAAAAGCTCTGGTGAGACATTGGGAAATGCTTTGAGTGCAGAGTCTAGGGGAAGAAAAATGGAAAGAGGAAAGAGCTCGGGATATTGGAGTAAATCAAGGAAAGGCAGATTCAAGTCCAGATCAGGGATAGTGTGTTGGAAATGCGGAAAGAAAGGACACCTAAAGGAATACTGTAGATGTTGGAAGGGAAAAGAAGGAGATGCACAACAAGAAAACAATCATGAAGCAAATGTGACAGGTGATGTGTTACAAGATGCTTTGATTATTTCTTTTGAAAATGTTACTGATTCTTGGGTTGTAGATTCAGGGGCTTCATTCCATGCCACACCTGATAAGAAATATTTTCATGACTATGTTTAAGGAGATTTTGGACAAGTTTGTTTGGGTGATGATAAACCCTGTAAAATTTTTGGAATGGGTAAAGTTCTTGTAAAACAACAGAATGGAAACCAATGGCTACTAAAGGAGGTAAGGTATGTTCCAGATCTGAAGAAAAATCTGATTTCAACAGGGCAGTTAGGCAGTGAAGGTTGTGTGACAACTTTCACAGATAAAACTTGGAAGGTCACAAAAGGAGCGCTGGTAATAGCAAAAGGTGAAAAGGTTGGTACATTGTATTTATGCAATGGTATTTCTAGCTCTATTAATGCTTTAACTTCCAAAGGAGCAGATGCAACATTATGGCATCATAGTCTCGGACACATGAGTGAGAAGGGAATGAAGATTCTTCACTCAAGAAATTTGTTGCCAGGTTTGAAGAATGTTGATTTGGATTTCTGTGAGAATTGCATTTATGGAAAACATAAGAGAGTCAGATTTCTCAGAGTTGGGAAAGAAAAGAAGAGCGAAAAATTGGAGCTTGTGCATACAGATGTATGGGGACCTGCTCAGGTATCATCTCTCGGTGGCTCTCGCTATTATGTTACATTTATTGATGATGCAACTAGAAAAACTTGGATTTATTGTATTCAAAATAAATTTGATGTATTTGATACTTTCAAGAAATGGAAAGCTTTGGTTGAGATTGAGACAGGAAAGAAGTTGAAGTGTCTCATATCAGACAATGGAGGTGAATATTGCGGCAAAGAGTTTGATAGGTACTGTTCAGAGCATGGAATTCGTAGAGAGAAGACAGTTCCAAGAACACCACAAGAAAATGGTGTGTCAGAAAGGATGAATAGAACAATCATGGAGCGTGCAAGGTGCATGAGATTGCATGCAAGATTGCCTTTACAATTTTGGGTAGATGCTGTAGATACTGTTGTTTATCTAATAAACAGAGGGCCTTCAATTTCCTTGGATGGTGGTATTCCAGAGGAAGCATGGACAGGTAAAAAGGTAAACTACTCTTTTTTAAAGCCTTTTGGTTGTGAGGCCTTTGTTCATATTAATAAAGAAAATAGAACAAAGCTTGAGGCAAAATCAAAGAAATGTACCTTTATTGGATATGGTGTTAATGATTTTGGTTATCGCTTATATGATTATGAAAATCACAAAATCATTAGGAGCAGAGATGTAATATTCAATGAAAAGGTCTTGTATAAGAATCAGTTGCGGGAAAAGAAATTGGAAAAAGAAAACAAAGAGTACACAGTTCTTAATGAGATCACAGAAAAAGTAAAGGTGCCTGAAAATAATAATAATCAACAGCCACAACAACAACAACCATCACAACAGCAACAGGCACCTCAAACATCTGAAAGTGGTGTTAGAATATTTACTAGGATAAGTAGACCCCCTGAGTGATACTCTCCTTCACTATATTATTTATTGTTGATTGATTCTGGTGAACCCGAATGTTATGAAGAAGCAATGCAGGTTGAAACTAGGAAGAAGTGGGAGCTAGCCATGAAAGAAGAGATGGATTCCTTAATGCATAACCAGACTTGGGACTTAGTCAGGTTGCCTGCAGGTAAAACTACATTGTAGAATAAATGGGTTTACAGGCTGAAGGAAGAAGATGGAGGAAAACAAAGGTACAAAGCTAGACTTGTGGTGAAGGGGTTTGCACAGAAGAAAGGTATTGATTTTGATGAAATATTTTCTCCTATTGTTAAGATGACTTCAATATAAACTATTTTAAGTCTTGTAGCAGTGGAGGATTTACATCTTGAACAGTTGGATGTAAAGACAACTTTTCTCCATGGAGATTTGGAGGAAGAGATTTATATGGAGCAACCAGAAGGATATGAGGTCAAAGGGAAAGAAAAATTAGTGTGCAAGTTAAAGAAGAGCTTGTATGGCTTAAAACAGGCTCCAAGGCAGTGGTATCTAAAATTTGATAGGTTTATGTCTGAACAAGGTTATACTAGATGTCACTCTGATTATTGTGTTTATATGAAAAAGAAAAATGATGACAACTATATTATATTGTTATTGTATGTTGATGACATGCTTGTTGCAGGGTCTAACATGCAGGAAATAAATGTGCTCAAAAGAAAATTGGCAAATTCATTTGCAATGAAGGATTTGGGAGTTGCAAAACAAATCCTTGGTATGAGAATAACTAGAGACAGGAAAAATTGTAAATTAACATTGTCTCAGAATGAGTACATACAAAAGGTGTTGAAAATATTTAATATGCAGAATGAAAAACCAGTTAGTACACCTTTTGCTAGCCATTTCAAACTTAGTAAGAAGATGTGCCCCAAGACCCAAGAAGAAATGGAATATATGTCTAAAGTTCCATATGCATCAGCAATTGGAAGATTAATGTATGCAACGGTCTGTACAAAGCCTGATATTGCACATACAGTGGGAGTTGTATGCAGGTACATGAACAATCTAGGAAAAGAACATTGGATGGTAGTAAAATGGATTCTCAGATATTTGAGAGGTACCAGAAATCAAGCATTATGCTTTGGTGGTTCAAACATTTCTCTAAAGGGATATGTTGATGCAGATATGGCAGGTGACAGAGATAACAGGAGGAGCACTACAAGGTATGTATTTACTGTAGGTGGAACAACTGTCAGTTGGGTTTCAAAATCCAAAGTGTTGTTGCACTTTCAACAACATAAGAAGAGTATGTTGCTGCTATAGAGGCTAGTAAAGAAATGATTTGGTTACAAAGGTTTATGGATGACTTGGGTAAGAAGCATGATATGGGCACATTATATAGTGATAGCCAAAGTGCCATTCATGTTGCAAAGAACTCAACATTTCATTCTAGGACTAAACACATACAACTCAAGTACCATTTCATACGGTCAGTATTGGAAGATGGACAGTTGAAGTTGGAAAAGATACACACTAGCCATAATCCTGCAGATATACTAACAAAAGTTGTAACCAGGGAGAAACTGAGATTATGCTCAGTTTCAATTGGTCTTCAAGGATGATGATGAAGATGAGAAACATCCAGTTGCAAATAGGAGTCATAGTCCAGCAAATGAAGCAGCGGTGGAGTTGCTACAATCAGTCTCCAAGTGGGAGATTGTTGGGTTTGGAGCCTGATTATCTTGTTTATTTGTATCATAGCATTGGACCCTTGTACCTTAATAGGGCGGCAACGCCACCCATAATTAAATGTTTCCTGGGGGGTCCAAGGGGTGGCGGCTACGACTTTATGGAGGACCCCCCTGGTGGGGGGTTTCGGGGCAATGCCCCCGAAGCTAAAAACAAATGTAAAATTGCCTTGTAAAAGTATATACTTTCTAGTCAATCTAGGCCGTTCATTAGGCGGATGATCTGACAATAGAAGTTATGTTTAGTTTAGGGTTTTTTTCCCTAGAAGGCAACCCCTCACTTTGTATGATGGTATTGTATTGTAGCTGTGTATTGTATGTGTATTCTCAGAGCGAGAAACAAATAGGGAGACTGTGAGAGAGAACAAAGGATATTACAGCAGATCTGTTGTAGGTTGTGTCTCTTCATTTTGCTGGATAAAAGAAAGGAAGGACTGGATGTTAGGGGTGGACATAGCCCAAACTGGGTGAACCACGTATATCTGTGTCTCTCTGGTTTTATGTGTTTTATGTGCTTCTATTTTCCGCATATTTTATGTGTTGTATTGCTCTGTAATATATAATTTTCTAACAAAGAGTATAATGCTACTTGCAGAATTGAAAACACTACAACTGTTTTGCATAAAGGAATTTCTACACTAATTTGTAAAAATAAATTTCTATTCTAATTAAATGAAAGGAAATTTCATAAAAAGGACTTAATTTCTAATTGTAGAAGAAAGATCAAATGAAAAACTTATAATTCTAATATGATTACTTGTGTGCGCAGTTAACTCTAAAGAACATTTTCGGTATCATCTAAGAAATTAACTTTGAGTAATGAAAACTTTAGTTGCTGGAAAGAAAATGCATGTAATAATAAAATCTTTTTGGTATTTTCCTTTGATGAGTACTCAAAAATCAAAACAACAATTGATAAAAATATGACAATGATGAAACTAATTAAGCAAGTTATTAACTAAACTGTCATGCTATAAGCAAATTGGAAATGCAAAATAAAACAAAATAACCTTACAACTTGACAGGGGGCCCTACTGTGAACATAGGTCTGCTATCATTTAAATAATTCCTTAGACACGTGTTGGGAACAGAGAATTGTATTAACTCGGAAAAAAGTATCACAAGTCTTGAAAATAAACCACCGTAAACTTAGTAAACAAACTGTGATTTGGGTCTCGCCTTACGACCTTTATACAATTTTCATTAAACAAATTCAAGAGTTTTATGTTGATACGAAATGAACTAATATGACATCTACGAAATGGATGTAGTTTGAAACTCGATCTCCTTATGACTTGCTACTGAAAGAGAAAATCATAAGAGATTCTTCTCGAACCATATCCTAATGATTGAACATGTCTTCTACACACTCTCTTGATGTCGTTTTGATCCTATGTTGCTTTTTCTTGACCGTTGCACCGTCATACTCAAAGTTTGACTCTTATATATCTTGATCTCTGTAGCTTGCCAGGTCATGCAAATAGGCAGTCATCCATGTATTGAAAATTTTTAATCTTCATATACCCTTTGTTTCTTTATTGGTGCCTTACAACCTATATAATCATGGATATAGTTGCATAATTCAACATTAGTTGTGGAATGTTCACAATTCTGTTACTGTAGGAATATTTTCATTACAATTCATAAAGAAACATAGATTCTAAACATGGATGATAAATACCTTTCAATAAGTTGAATTGAGCTTGAGTATGTTGGGATTGCTACAAAAATGATGACAAAAAGGTGAAGGACATGGAAAAAGGTAGTAAAAATGAAACAATTTTAGACTTCAACATTACCCCATACCAAAGGTCTTGCATGTCCCCTTGCACCAAGTATTCAAAATTGGTTCTTCTTCCTTCTTCATTGTATGATTTTTGAAGCCTGTGCAAGCGCATCCAGACTAATGATTTTCTTTCTCTTTATAATGCTAAAGGTAGTCCTTGATCTCTTCATCAAAATTTTCCTTCGTAATCCTCTGATACTATTCTTAAGACACTTGTTTTTAGTAATGCCAATTTATTATTTTTCTTATACCAATGATAAACATGTAGGAGTATGTTATCATTCTCATTTCTTAATATCTCATTTTGTACTTTTGTTGCTTCCCTTTCCTGTTTCAAGTGTTTATTAAGAACCTCTAGCTCATATGTCCTGTTTCAAAGCATCTTCAACTCTGTGTTCCCGTTTTGGAGTTTGTTTGTCATGGAAGTTTCACCAATTTCATTTTGAGAGAGTTTTGCCTTATGTTGTGCTCTTTGTTCCAAATATTCTACATAATCATAAATTTCCTGTTGTTAGGGTCCTATAATAATAGGGGTCATAATTTTGAATTGGCAATGTTAAGTCTTGTAATATTGTACATACCTTTGCATTTCTGCAAATGTTTTCCATATTAAAAAATTAAAAGAGGGTATGTCCTAAAAGAATAATCAAAGGACCAAAAGAAAGAAAAGAGAGCAAAAGAAAAGATAAAAAAGGAAAGAAGATTATGAACCCCACCAAAAGAAATTGAAAACTGATGCTCATTTAAATGCCACTTCTATATTAAATACTCTCAATCTCATATGAAAAACATAAAGAAAATTGTGTGCATCTTATTCAAAATTCCACAATTCATGATGATCATGCAATCTAATCTTGATCATTCATGCCTTTAAATTTTATGTTATGATAGTTAGTGAAAAAATATCTGACCAAACCATTTAATCTTGGTTGATCATTAGTTAGGTAAAGAATAAAATGAGCTCATAAGTTTAATCTGAGGCATTGGAAGATACAAGGTTAGAAATAAGTTAGTTTGCTTATCAAAAGAAAATAAAAGGGTCAGAAAGCTCAAATTCACCCAATAAAGGAAAGGAAAAATGTTAGCATGAATAAAAGGGTAGGTAGAATACTTTTCAAAAGTTCTATAAGCATCATTATCATTATCCCTTAAAATAGAATTGCTAAGTCTCTAGAAAAGAAGAAGAGACAAATATTACGAACTACTAAAGATGAAGACTTATGGAAATGTTCTTACTTGAAACAAGGAAGAGAAACTCATTAATTAACCCTATGTACCCTTCTCCATCTTCATTCCCCCTTATCCTAACCCTTTTCCCCTCTTAGAAACCAATTTCCCCTTCCCACTTCTAAAAAGCCCCATCCCTAATCTTTTATGTTTACAAGCAAAAAAACATAAACCCCCTAGTTAAAGTTGAAATCCCTTCACCTTTTCCCTTCTAAACCTAAAAAACATCTTTCTAACCCCTTCCCCTTACTAAAATACCTTTTTCCCCTTTGAAAACCCCCTTACCCCTTTAAAAAACTCTATGTTTCCATAAAAAACATAAAAAACCCACTTTCAAAGTCTAAAGCGCAAAAAGATTACCCAACCCCACTTTGATTTGACCCCTTTGCCTATTTTTTTTTCTCGACCCCACCTCCTTTTAAAATACGCAACTTTGCCTATCGTTCGATCATCGCCATGTAGATCGGACGTCCTACAATCTATTTCGCACTTCCCGACATTCTACGTTTAATACCGAGAGGGCGGGGGCGTGTGAAATGGGTAGTTTTCTCCACCCGCTCCCCTGCCACGTGGCGTCTCCTGGTGTTATCGCACTCCCTCCTTCGAAAACCATAAACTATAGCTATAGGCTGGCCTGGGCAAAAGGAAATGGAGACAAAATCATGTCTGCCTAGTCTTCTAGTGATAAATCACAAAATCATGAGATATGAGAATTATGTCAAGAAGTTAAGGGAAGTCACCAAAGAAACTTCCCACATTTCCTCAATGAAGGGAATTCCCACAGCCAAGGTGCTCCTTCAAACTCTAGAAAACTTCTTTTACCTCCAACATGAGTTAAATCATATTTTTGTAAATAAGCCTACATTTGCCAGATATTCAGAGGCAGATGATATTTACTGTAGGATGATGAAAATCAAAATCCCGAATGAAGAAACATAGGAGAAGTGGTGTGATTTACTGTAAAGGGTGAAATAACAGACAGGTAACAACAAGCAAAAAATCAGGGCCAGATATCAGGCAATTGAAAGGTGTCACTATCTTTTTGTATAAAGATATTTTATTTTCCTAGAATAAATCATAGTCGGTTGAAAGGATATTTTTGTAATATATTGTATAAATACTCTCTTCTAAAGAGTAAAGAGTGTGGATTTCTTAATATTTCATTAGCTGACTGATCTCTTGCTTGAGTTTCCAGTGGACAAACTGAACAAGTTATAAAGAGACTTCTTTACAAGATTCATGTGTTGAGCTATCTCAGTGAAGTATAAAATTTCAATTGTTCATGTTTTCTTTCTAAGTATTCCATAAACTCATATGTCTTCTAAATCTGAATGTTATAACAGGAGTATCATGACATAATTTACTTAAATACTACACTTTTCTTTTAACTGTTATACGTTTCTATGTTTTCTTCTGATATCTGGTTTAGAGAATTCTTAATTGTCCTCTGATCTCGATTGACTTCTTCACCTTTCTTCATTATTTGGTTTAAGGAATTCTTAATTGCTCCTTGATCCTGATTCCATTCAACCTTGAGATTTGATATTGCTCACCTACCTTGCCCTGTAACACTTTCTTCATAATTTTATTTTGTTCTGTTTCAAAGCATGTTGACTTCATAGCCCAATGGAAAGTGGAAAAGTACCTATTCATCTACTTCATTAATTACACCAACCAATCAAAACCAATACAACTAAGCATACATAACTAGCCTAATATCCATTAAATAAACAAAGTTAAATCATATAGAGAGAGCCCTATCTGAGTTTAGGAAGGCTAGATCCTAAGCTCCAAAGTAGGTTTGTAGTTACCTATGGTATTTCTCTTTTACGCTAAACAACCTTTGGAAATTTGGGAGCGGTAACATAGTGGCGACCATACTGGGTTAAAATCAGCCTCTAGTTAAAATAAATCTCAAAGGAAACAATTTTCATCATTTTTTACATTAAGGTTTTAAAAGGTTGTTTGCATTTATCATAGTAAGTTAAAATTATGGCTTATAAAAGAACATATTATATAAGGGCCCATCCTGATCCACAACCTACTACAATTGTTGATGATCCTCATAGAATTTTAAGAAAACCTAAAATAGTATAGTCAAGGAAGAAATAGTGAGTTAATCAAAGAAAATTCACTTCCTAAGGAGTTATCAAGCATACAAGATATTCAATTTGACTTATCATTTGAGCATTCTTTATTTTGTACCAAATCTGAAAACTCAGTCCATATTATTGTAATAGACCCCAATTTTATTCTATTCATTGAATCAAAGAAGGATACTATACAACCTGATTTAGATGAACTGGTTCTAGATAGTTTAGACAAACTTGATGCTTTAACCTCAACTTTGATAAAAGACATAGATGAAGCCTATTTTCAACAGCCAGTTGAACTAGCTGCCCTAACTACTGCTACCCCTACGCTCCCTACAGTATCTTCGGAAACTATAAATACAACTTCATTTAGTTCCACCTCACCTATAATATCCACCACAGTTCATTCCCCAAAACCATTCATACCTCAACTTCCTATCCAACCTTACGTGTCGAGTACATCTCCAATCACCACTGCTTTACCTCCCAGTCGAGTTAAAATCTTAGCCATGGCAACCAGATTTGCCCCTTTGGTCTTACAGGCCCCTTTACATCCCATGCCACAAGATTACCAAAGTAAAAATTTTCAGTTCGATGGTACTGGTCAGTGTACTGCTCAGCAACATGTAGATAAAATGACAAATTATTTTGAGTTACATGAAGTTGATGAGGAAGATGTACAAATGAGATTATTTGCACAAACACTAGCAGGTGATGTTAAAAAATGGTTTAAATATTTACCTGCTGGCCATATCACTGATTTAAATGCTTTCCACCAATTGTTTATAAATAGATGGGAAAGAAAGAAAAACCCTCTCCAGATATTATCTGAAGATGAGAACATTAGAAGATATCCTAATGAATATGTTCAGTATTACTGTATTAGGTTTAACAACATTTACAATGCAATCTAATGAATATCAAACCTCCACCAGGCTTGGCCCTAATTAAATTTCCAGATGGTTTGACACTGACATGTCCTATCAGTTAAGAGAAAGAAACCCTGCAACTTTAGAACAGATGCAGAGTGTCGCCCTAATAAAATTTAAAATCCCTTAAAATTCGCCCCTAAAATTATCCCTGGAGTGATGTAGTTAGTGTAGAAGCTAACTTACTAGCTAAAAGAGCTAGGATGAGGAATGAAAGGAGAGTGACCATTAAGGAAGAACCTTCCACTTCAGATGTTAAGATATATAGTTTAGCTAAAAATGCATAAAGAATAATGGATATACTAGAGAACATGGAAATAAAACCTCAGTGGGAAAATCAACAAGGTCCTCAAATTAGAAACCCCAACTTTAGGAAAAATTCTAATAATGGTAAATCGAGAGAATTTATACCCGATCAACAGGTTAGACCACCTTTCTAGGAAAATTATGCTAAATTTTCACAACAGCATGAAGAAGACCAAGACACCTAGATAAATTTGATGGGAGTAAACAATGAAGAACCCATTTTTCTTACTTATGAAGAACAAGAGTTGTACATGTTACAACAATTACAATTAGAGTCTCGAGAGTCCATTAACTACAAACAAGGCTATGAATCTACTATCTACGAAGTTCATAAACAATATAGCCTTAGAAGCAAAAATAACATAGAGGTTCCTATTAAGAAATTAGTCCACACCCAAAATAAGAAAACAATAGAAGCTCCTGTGACCAAAATTCTACAAATTCTCCTGAGAGAAACTCAGAATGCTTCCATCCCAAAGATTGTAGAAATCACATCAACTGCCACTCAAACCTTTCCAGACAAGGAAGTTGAAAACAAAACAGTTGACACACAAACTGAATTACCATGTGTTAATAAAGAAGACAAAACCACACAAACCACAATTGGTCAAAATGAAATAATTAAATTAAGCAAAACTCAAATGTCATTCAATATCAAAATTGAGATAGCCAAATTAAGAATATGAGTTCCTTAAACAGAGCTGGTGAAAAATGACTCATTTAGGACACAAATTACTGAAACATTAAACATAGGTGAAGGTGAAGATGTTGTCAACCTCAATGATGATCAACCTAAGTTATTATTTGGTCCTGAAGTAGATGGAAAACATCAAGAAGGGGGTGTCCCTCCATTCTATATTAGCTTAAACATTCATGATAAAATATTACATAATGCTATGCTGGATTCAAGAGCATCTCATAACTTAATGCCTAAAGAAGTCATGGAAAAATTAAACTTAGACATCACCAGACCCAACAAGGACCTGTTCTCCTTTGATTATAGTCAAGTCAAATGCCTTGGCTTGATCAAAGATCTGTGTGTAACTCTAGTCCAGTGCCCAACAAAGAGATCGTTATGGGCACAGTAGCTGCTGATATCCCTCCCAAATATGGCATGCTATTATATCGCTCACAGGGAGAAAAATTATAGGGATCACTACAATTAGACATGTCATATGCTACCATTTCTGTGTTTGGTCAGCAAAGGAAGCTATATAGAGAAACCTTGATGAAATACATGGTAAGAAGTTCAGATAGACCACAAAATTACCCTATCTATTCCATGCATTATGATTTGGACCCATTTATCTTATGTAATTCAGACAATGACAAAGATAAAATCACAGTTGTAGAAGAGAAACACAAAGAAGTCAATACTAAAAATTCAATTACTAATTCTAAAGCTATAATAGATGAAAATATAACACATGAATATTTGTGGCATTTAGATTTTGATGGATCTATAAATAGATTAGGAGCATGAGCTGGAGTATGGATCTACAATTTAGAAAATAATCATTCAGAAGGACATGCTTTCAGATTAAATTTCAAATGCACGAACAACATGGCAGAATATGAAGCATTAGTGCTAGGCCTTTAAATCACAAGAAAAATTGGGGCTAAAAGAGTTTCCATCATGGGAGACTCAGAACTCATTATAAAACAAGTCAAGGGAGAGTACACTGCTAATAACCCTAGACTTAGGTGTTACAGAGAAACCATCGTAGACTTAATAAAATGTTTCCTTGACACTGACTTTGTTGTCATTCCAAGAAAGAAGAATGTGCAAGCACATGGCTTAGCCACTTTTTCCAGCACATGCAGGTTACCCTTTCAGCCAAATCATCAATACACGGCTGAGGTAAGACATAGACCAACCATACCTTATAATTTAAAGTATTGGAAAATATTTTCACAAGACACACAAATTCTTGATTTTATGATTTCTTAAGGAGAATTTCAGAACTGCAATATAGACATAGACTGTATATTATATTATAACATAAATAATGAAATAGATGTAAATAATGTAAATAAGATAAAACCAACTAGATTCACTAAACTAGAAATAGAACAATTAGAAACAATAGAAATCAAGGAATTAATCAATGATGAATCAGAAGTTTTAAAACTCAAAGACAAAATTTTTCCTAAGGGATTAGCCCCACTAGAATACCTCTTTGACTCCAATGATGTAGCTAGAAAACCTAAAATGGAGCCTCTAAGGCCAGATATAGAGGAATGAAACATAGGAACAAAGGAAAATCCCAAGCTTATAAATATATCTAAGACATTACCTACAGCTGAAAAGTTGAAGTACATTAGCTTGTTTAAAGAGTTCCAAGACATATTTGCATGGAATTATGAAGACCTCAAGTCTTATGATACCAACGTTATCTAGCATAAGATACCAATTAAAGAAAATAAGAATCCATTTAAACAAAAGCTAAGGAGAATTAACCCTGTTATTATGCCTAATAGATAAAGAAGTTAAAAGGATGTACAATTCTCAAATCATAGCACCCATCAGATATTCTAATTGGGTCTCTAATTTAGTCCCCACTAGAAATAAAATAGGAAAAATCAGACTCTGAGTTGATTTGAGAAACTTGAACAAAGTATCACTGAAGGATAACTATCCCCTCCCTAAAATGGACCACATTCTCCAGAGGGTAGTAGGGTCATCCATAATTTCATTACTTGGTGGATTTTCTAGATACAACCAAATCCTATTCCAACCTGAAGATCAAGCTAAGACTGCATTCACTACTCCCTGGGGAACTTTCATGCACTTGAAAATGCCCTTTGGACTGATGAATGTTGGAGCAACATTCCAAAAAGCCATGGACATAGCCTTCGCAAAGGAAATCCATGATTTTTTAGTCATTTACCTAGATGATATCACAGTGTTTTCCAAGTCAGATAATGAACATCTAGATCATCTAAGAAGAGTATTCATAAAATGCATAAAGTTTGGCATATCCTTAAATCCTGAAAAGTCACTTTTTGGATTAGAAGAAGGACAAATTCTGGGACACATCATTTCAAAAGAGGGAATTAGAATTGATCCAGCTAGAATAGAAGTAATCCTAAATATCAGTCATCCCAGGAACATGAAATAATTACAATCATTTTTAGGTTAAATAATTTTTCTTAGAAGATTCATCCCTAACTTAGCAGAACTAATTAGAGATTTAAATAGCATGTTAAAAAAGGATTCAATACTTAAGTGGATAGTAGAGGCTAAGAAGTCTTTTGAAGCAGTCAAGGAAGCCCTTACTAAAACACCTGTCCTCATAAGTCCTAATTTTTACAGAGATTTCATAATTTTTTCATTTGCTTTAGAGCACACCATTGCAGCAGTCTTGTTGCAAAAGAATGATGAGGGCCATGAACAACCCATTGCTTTCTTCAGTAAAAATTTGAGAGATGCAACACTAAAGTATAATATCATGGAAAAACAAGCTCTTGCTTTAGTGAAAGCCATAAAAGATTTCATAGTATACATTCTATACTCTCACATAATAGCATATGTTCCAAACTCAGTGGTAAAGGACATTCTAACTTAGAATGGGCCTGATGGAAAAAGATGCAAATGGATTGCCACAATACTAGAATATGACATTGAGATCAAGCCTACAAAATTAATTAAAGGCCAAGGTTTGGCCAAAATCATGGCTAAATCGAACTATCAAGCCTTAAACATAAATTTCATTGTTGCCATAGATGATCATGAAGAGATGGCGACTCCACAAATCAGTGAAGCTTTCATAGATTCACCCTGGTATGCAGACCTTACATTTGTTTTAATCAACTTACAAGCTCCTCCTAGCTTATCTAGAACCAAAAGCAGATTCTTAAAAATGAAAGAAATGAAATATTGTATCTTAGATAATGTTTTATTTCGGAAAGATCATGGTGGCATCCTGTAAAATTATTTATTAAAATATGAAGCTGACAAAGTCATGTAGGAGATTGTGGAGGACACTTATACAGGAAAACAACTACTAACAAAATTTTGAGGGCAGGTTTTTACTGGCCCACCCTTTTTGTAGATGTTCGAAAGTATGCGACCTCCTGTCACAAATGTCAACTATTTGAAGGGAAGAAGAAACTCTTACCATTACCCCTCAAACCTATTTTAGAAGAAATGCCATTTCAACAATGGGGTTTAGACTTCATTGGTGAAATTCGCCCACCCTCCTCTTCCCAACATAAATCGATATTGACAGCCACTGATTACTTTACCAAGTGGATAGAAGCCATCCCTTTTAGACAGGCCACAAACTCTGTCATTATATCATTTCTTGAGAACAACATCCTTTCTAGATTTGGATGCCCACAAAAGCTCATCACTGATAATGCTGCTACCTTCAAATCCAATAAAATGATAGATTTTTGTAACCGATACCATATAACCCTAGGCCATTCCACTGCCTATTACCCTCAAGGTAATGGACTAGAAGAATATTCAAACAAAATCCTAGTCAACATCATCAAGAAGTTATTAGAGGATAAGAAGTAAACCTGGAATAAAAGCTTGGTGAATGCCCTATGGGAAGACATACTAACTACTAAGAAATATATTGGTGCATCTCCCTATCAATTAGTATACGGGATGGATGTTGTTTTTCCATCTTCATTACGAGTGCCATTAATGAAAATGATTAAAGAGCTGCAAGTAGAACCAAATGACATCCAAAGGAGGATAAACCAAGAAATTCAGTTACAGCAAGCAAGGGAAGAAGTTTATATCAAAGTCCAAGTAATTCAAGACAAAATCAAGAAGATATTTGATAAGAAAACTAAAGCAGATGATTTATTCATAGGTGATCAAGTACTAAAATGGGATTCCAAAAGGGAAGACAAAGGAAAACATGGGAAATTTGATTGTCTCTGGAAAGACCCGTACATTATTTATGGTTACTAAGGCAACAACGCCTTTTTCTTGAAAGAATTATATGGAATAGAACTACCGGGTGGACCAGTCAATGGTCGAATCTTCAAGCACTAATTTTCACTAGACTAACCAGTAGTTCATTTGTTGTATTTTACTCATTGTAAATACCATATCAAAGTTTAGATTGGAGTGGATGATTATCTTGTAAAGTTGAATCGCGAAGAGGAAACCCTAAGCTTTAAAAGATATAACATCATATGCTTGAATAAAGGAGATCACAAAAAGTAGTTCCAAGCAAAGAAAAGCCAAAGTTCCAAGGCCACTGATCAGAAATTTCTTGACATCTCACAAGGAGATGCCATCCCCAAGTGGAGCCACTGTTAGGGTCCTATAATAATAGGGATCATAATTTTGAATTGGCTATGTTAAGTCTTGTAATATTGTACACACCTTTGCATTTTTGCTAATGTTTAACATATTAAAAATTGAAAAGAGGGTATGTCCTAAAAGAATAATCAAAGGAACAAAAGAAAGAAAAGAGAGCAAAATAAAAGATAAAAAAGAAGATTATGAACCCCACCAAAAGAAATTGAAAAGTGATGTTCATTTAAATACCACTTCTATATTAAATACTCTCAATTTCATACGAAAAGCATAAAGAAAATTATGTGCAGCTTGTTCAAAATGCCACAATTCATGATGATCATACAATCTAATCTTGATCATTCATGCCTTTAAATTTTATGTTATGATAGTTAGTGAAAAAATATTTGACCAAACCATTTAATCTTGGCAGATCAGTAGTTAGGTAGAGAATAAAAATAAGCTCATAAGTTTAATCTAAGCCATTGGAAGATATAAGGTTAGAAATAAGTTAGTTTGCTTATCAAAAGAAAATAAAATGGTCAGCAAGCTCAAATGCACTCATTAAAGGAAAGGAAAAATGTTAGCATGAATAAAAGGGTAGGTAGAATACTTTTCAAAAGTTTTATAAGCATCATTATGCTTATCCCTTAAAAGAGAACTCCTAAGTCTCTAGAAAAGAAGGAGAGACAAAGATTAATAACTACTAAAGATGAAGACTTATGGAAATGTTCTTACTTGAAACAAGGAAGAGAAACTCATTAATTAACCCTCTGTCCCCTTCTCCCTCTTCGTTCCCCCTTATCCTAACCCTTTTCCCCTCTTGGAAACCAATTTCCCCTTCCTAGTTCTAAAAAGCCTCCTCCCTAATATTTTATGGTTATAAGCAAAAAATCATAAAAACCCCTAGTTAAAGTTGAAATCCCTTCACCTTTTCCCTTTCTAAACCTCAAAACATCTTTCTAACCCCTTCCCCTTGCTAAAATCCCCTTTCCCCTTTGAAAACCCCCTTGCCCCTTTAAAAAATTCTATGTTTCCATAAAAAACACAAAAACCCACTTTTCAAAGTCTAAAGCGCAAAAATATTACCTGACCCCACTTTGATTTGACCCTTGTGCCTAATTTTTTTTCCCGACCCCACCTCCTTTGAAAATACGCAACTCCGCCTGTCGTTTGATCATTGCCATGCAGCTCGGATGTCCCACGATCTATTTCACAGTCTCGACATTCTACGTTTAATACCGATTGGGGGGGGGGGGGGAGGAGGTGCGAAATGGACGGTTTTCTCCGCCCACTTCCCTGCCACGCGGCGTCTCCTGGTGTTATCACACCCCCTCCTTCCCAAACCATAAACCACCTCACGGGCATGCAATAAACCATGAATTTAAAACTATAAAACCCCACTATCCCACTTATTTCCCTACCTCTGCAGACTTGCGAAAAATACTAAAGTCACCATTGCTAGCCATATTGAAGCCTCGCTGCTGCCTGGACCCCTTCTACAACTAAAGCTTCATGACTCCAAGTAATTATGAGTACCCAACACCATAAATTAAGCACATTAATTAATAATTGAATCAAATCAATGGCTTTTGAGATTATCCAAACAGTGAACCCTCTGCAACCACCCATGCTAGATGTCGACCATACTCCACTGGCAGACAAGGACTTTAAAATAATCGACATTGTTACTGACAACAATCTCTTGGAGCTCCATCGCTGGAGCCATGACAAGTTCGCTGATCAGGCAGATGATATAAATATTTTTAACTCTAACCTACCAAAATACACAGTTCCACAGACCCACCATTTCCCTAAAGTCATTAGACTTTTCTAGCTCAGTTATTTTCCAAATGAAAGAGCCATAGTCACCCCTGACCAAGAAATTCTAATTACTATCACCGCCCAATCCATTAACCAAATGCTGCAGATTCCTTCACAACTGGAGGGAGTGCCTTTCTCCATTGAGATCCTCAAGGAGCTTTACCTAAAGCTATATTTTCCTAAGAGGTCTCAAATCTTTGAGACTTTCCTCCATGAATCAGTGAAAATTCCTAATCAACCCACCATACTCTGCTACCATGTTCCCAAAACAAACCAAACAAATTGTGACCATGTTGTCTTGTATCCTAGGATATTTTACTGATGAGTGTGTAGATGGATCTATCCTTGGTTTCTTCTCTACCTTTTGCCCAGGCCAGCCTCCAACTATACTTTTCAACTTTTCCCAATTCCTAGCAGATGCCATGCATGATAAACTGATCAAACTGCTAGAAGAAGGAGTGTTCAAATACTCCTCAGTATTATTTCATTTGTTCATATATTTTCAGTCAGAAAGGTTTACAGTCAACCTACAAAAATTAGACAGAGAGGGTAATCCCCAGTTTGTAATCTTTTGGAAATCCTTGATCATAAAGGATTCCAATGAATTTAGTTACAAATACTTTAATGATTCTTTTGTATACCCAGTGGTTAATATTATTAGCAACAACATTCAACCCAGAATCAGTGATGAAATAAGAAAAGTTCTACAATTATCTGACCAGAGCAAGATAGGAGACTGGTATTTATACCAGAATCACACAGAGATCAAAGTATTTGGAAGCCAACTAGTCCCTTACAAGCTTCCCAAATACCTCCCAATCATGATATTTGCCTTAGAGTACATTAGATAGATCTTGAATTCTGATGAGGTAAACTTCCTTTCAACCAAAAAGAAAACCCAGTTCAAGATAAAAAACCAACTAGGGCCCTTTGTATGCAACAGTAGGAATGCTGGAAAGGAAGCAGACATATGCCTACAGGAGTTAAAGTTCAGGAACAATTTAAAATGGTCATATGACCCCTTGGGTGTCATAAGAAAATAAAGAATTAAGTATAAACTCACCCCTTTCATCCATGAATCTAAGCCTAAGATCGAGAAATATATTAACCAGTTAGTGTCGTTGGAAAAATCTCTACAGGAGGTGGAGGAGCAGCTTGATACTAGTTCCATCTTGCTTAGTCCAGACCCATAGGATAGGAATTCAAAAAGGTCTAGAGAAGAAGTCTCTTACTCGGCAGAAGCTACATCTGAAAATAAATTCAAGATTATGTACAAAAAGAAAGCAAATCTGAACCCAGTAATAGAGCAGAAAGAGACAATTGAAACAGAGAAAGTGATTGTTATCAGGGATGATACACCTCTTCCATCATCTTCCAAAAGAAAACATTCAAAAGAAAAATAGTGTAGAGATTTCAACATTCAGTAAGCCAGTTGAGAAGGAGAAGGATATCATTGAGAAATATAAAGAGATTAAAATTAAAAATTAAGCACTCAAGGTTGTTACATATGCACAATACTGGAAGAAAACTCCCATTGATCAAAGTAGGTTGCTTTCAAGTTTTGACCTTAGGACGAGGAAAATTCAGATGACATTCCTACAGTACAAGCCCCCAAAACTTCAGAAGACTATAATAAAACAAGCTTTAAATTTCATGCCAAGGACGTGCATCCAATTGACCAAATTGAATTGCACAAGAAGGCATGAGATATGATATATTCAACCATGACACATAAATCTCTAAGTGTCCAAAAGTTTCATAAATCCCTAGCAAATGTACGGTCAGAGTTAAAGCTAGAGAGAGCCTCATCACTAGAAAAAGACAATAGGATTAAGTCACTGTAAGGGTTTGTAATTGAAATTTTCTATAATTCAACTGACATCAAGGAAGCAGAAGAACTTATAAAGAAGAAAAATGCAGACATAGTTGCATTGAAGAAACAGTTAAAACTACCAACTACTGAGCATGCACAAAGCAAGGAGGTTTTGGAGACAGACAATCAAAAGGATGAGATGATGAAATTAATCATCCAATTGATAGCTCAAATAAAGGAAATAGAGACATAGATGGATAAGCTTGTACAGGAAAAAAAAGATAGCATGGTTACTCTAGAAGCAGTTCCCATTACTGTTATCCCCATAATATTTACATCAGCACCAATATCTACACTAGCACCAGCATGAGCAATACCAACAACCCATCCCACTGATGAAGCCAGCAGATTAATCAAAGCAATGGAATATATTTCCATTGAGACTACAGAGATTAATAAGCTCAAGGAATAGGTAAAGAGCTTAGAGAATGAAAATAAATTGGTAGAAGTAATGCATCAAGTTGAAGTACATAAAGCCAATAGACTGACTGAAAGGATATACAGGCTAGAGAAGGAGTTTCCATTAACAGATCCTTTAGCCCAAGCAAAACAACAATTGTGGGCCAATATAATTAACTCAGTTAATGATATTTGGCCTTCTATATAGATTATATTTGAGAAGAATGACTTGGTGAAGAAATTTGGTGAGGCAATTCAAAAATTCAAAGCCAACCTTGGAGAGAAACCAGAGGAAGCCTCTGAAATAATCAAATTCTTGAATTCTAAAAATAAGTATGAATTGGAAGAGCTCAGGATAGCTGACAGAACAAAGACTATCCTAGAAGTAAAGAAAGTTATTTCCAAAAGAAATCTAATGCTACAACTTGAGGAGAAATGTCAAACCTTGGAACTTGCAGTGAATAGGTATTTTAACAAGTTTGATGTATCGAGACAGAAGGGTCTGCCTAGTCCTCTAGTGATAAATGAAAAACTCATGAGACATGAGGATTATGTCAAAAAGTTAAGGGGCGTGGCCAAAGAAACTTCCCACATTTCCTCAATGAAGGGCATTCCCACAGGCAAGGTGCTCCTTCAAACTCTCAAAAACTTCTTTTACCTCCAGCATGAGGTAAATCACATTTTTGTAAATAAGTCCACGTTTTCCAGATATTCAGAGGCAGATGAGATTTACCGCAGGATGATGAAAATCAAAATCCCAGATGAAGAAACATGGGAGAAGTGGTGTGATTTATTGTAAAGGGTGAAAGAATAGATAGATAAAAGAACATACAAGTATCAACAAGAAAAAAATCAGGGACAAACATCAACGAGTTGAAAGGTGTCACTATCTTTTTGTATAAAGATATTTTATTTTCCTAGAATAAATCCTAGTCGGTTGACAGGATATTTTTGTAATATAGTATAAATGCTCTCTTCTAAAGTGTAAAGAGTGTGGATTTCTGAATATTTCATTAGTTGAATGATCTCTTGCCTGAGTTTCTAGTCGACAGACTGAACAAGTTATACAGAGACTTCTTTATAGGATTCATGTGTTGAGCTATCTCAGTGAAGTATAAAATTTTAATTGTTCATGTTTTCTTTCTAAGTATTCCATAAACTTATATGTGTTCTAAATCTGAATGTTATAACAGGAGTATTACTGCAGAATTTGCTTAAATATTACACTCTGCTTTTAACTGTTATATGTTTCTATGTTTTCTTCTGATATCCGGTTTAGAGAATTCTTAATTTCCCTTTGATCCCGATTGACTTCTTCACCTTTCTTCATTATCTAGTTTAAGGAATTCTTAATTTCTCCTTGATCCCAATTGAAAGATCACTTCACCATTCAGCCTTGAGATATGATATTGCTCACCTATCTTTCCCTCTAACACTTTCTTCATAATCTGATCTTGGTTGGTTTCAAAACGTATTGACTCCATAGCCCAATGGAAGGTGGAAAAGCACCTATTCATCTAATTAATTAATTACACCAACCAATCAAAACCAATCCAACTAAGCATACATAACTAGCCTAATATCCATTAAATAAACAAAGTTAAATCATATAGAGAGAGAGCCCTATCTGAGTTTAGGAAGGCTAGAACCTAAGCTCCAAAGTAGGTTTGTAGTTACTTCTGATATTTCTCTTTTACCCTAAACAACCTTTGGAAATTTCTGAGTGATAACACCTGCTGAACAAGGTTAATTTATGGTGTTTCCCTTGTTAGACTCATTATTTGAGGAGTTGTTTTATATCCATCTTCTTCAAGATAAATCATGTCTGAAGACTATGAATTTATAATTTTTGAAATTATTCTACTTCTTAATTTTATTCATGATCCTTCAATGTCTTGACTTTTTTCTTGCTTTCCATTTTCTACTTTTTCATTTTCTTCAAGTAACTTAAGATTTAGGCTGATTTTATTTCTTCTAAGACTTTGTTTTATATTTTTCTGTTTACACTTGTCAAAATATTAGAAGAATGGAGTATCATCCTCAAATGGGTCTTCTAGTTCCTATGACTCAATATTTTCTAGAATTTCTTCTTCATTTTTCTCTTTCCCAGGGTTAGGGTTTGATACTTACTTTTGTCGACTCCATTTAACCCTTCTGCTTGTTTTTTCTTCCTGGATTTCCACAAAATGATTTCGAACTAAGAAAAATTTCCAATTGTCTCCTTTTGCTTCTAAATGTGCCTCTATAAGGATTTTGATGAGTTTGTGGTGGTAGAGGGAATTATTAACGGATCCAGACTCTCTCTGTATATTGGATGCCATTTTTCTAAGACTTTGAAGCAAAAAGCAAGGAAAATTGATTTCATTCCCATCGATAAAATGCATCAAGAGTCGAGCATGGTAGAGAAACATAATTCCAAATCTACCCTCATAATTTTAAAAAATTTGGTGATCTGAATTTGAATGTTAGTTATTGTTGTGCTAGTTTCATATTCTGATATAAAACTTATTTACTGATCTTATGCTTGATGTGCAGGTTCCCTTGTTGCTTATGTGTGACAAAAGAGGAATTAAAATTGAATTTTATGAGTGTTTTTGAAAGAATAAAGCATGAATTTAAAGTGCCGAACAACAACAACATAAATGACAACAAATCACACAAACTGGTCCAATAAAACAGAGTTTTGATGAAGGAGTTCACCCCTCCTGGGCTACATCTCCTTGGTCCATTTCCATAGCTTGGGCCTATGTATTAGCTCATGATGTTTGCATGCATCAAATTCTCTTGTAACTTGTTCTAATGAGTTTAAAACATCTAAATCTATCAGAAACGACTATTTGTTTATTTTTAGGTATAGATTTCAGAATCTCCACAGTCATCATTTTTTTGTCGACGTTTCAAGTCTATATCAAGACTCATCCTCAGGACCAACCTGCAAAGAAGAGAGTAGATTAGGTTAAATAAATAGAAGGAAAAGGGTTTGAAAGATAAAAAGAGCCGACCCATTTTCTACTAATTTACAAAAGTTTAATTTATTTTTTATTTAATTATATATTTTCTTATGTTAGTTTATGTCCATTTTTATTTCAAATTTATTAAAATATTTATAATCATATTTCTTTCTAATTATGTCTATATATATTTCTAATTCAATTCAAGATTTTACACTATATTAATTTTAATTAAAGTTTTTTCATATGTTAAAAGGTTATTTTATTTTTCATTTAATTATTTATTTTCTTATGTTAGTTTATGTCCATTTTTATTACAAATTTATTAAAATATTTAAAATCATAATTCTTTCTAATTATGTCTATATATTTTTCTAATTCAATCCAAGTTTTTTCACTATATTAATTTTAATTAAGGTTTTTTCATATGTTATAATTAATATTTAATATTAGAAATACATATAAATTAAGTAATGTAGAATTAGCGTTATTAAAAGGAGTTTAATAATGTTTTTAATTTAAAAGGACATGACATTATTTTAAGGGAGTGTTCATTAACTTGATAATAATGTTATAAGATTTGATTTTTAGGATTGTTTTTTATACTTTAAAAAAAAAATTGGATGGTTTTTTATATTTAAAAAAAAAAAAAAAAATTAGTTATTTATGAGATTAGATTTTAAGAGTTTTTATAGTTTTAGTTATTATGGTGGTTATTAAAAATAGGTTTAGTTATTATAAAGAGATTAATGGGAGTGAGGCCAGGGAAAGGGATATAGAAGGGCAAGGAGAGGGCTTGAAAAAGAAAAACAACGGGGCGAGGGAAGCGTAAAGGGAGGAGCAATGGAGTGAGGGCTAAGGATAAAGAAGGTGGAAGGATGAAAAAAGGGTTGAGGTGAAGGAGACCACTGACTTAAGGAAAAATTTTGTTATCAGGAAAGAACGTGGATCCAATTCCTAGTGACTTCCAGGCCTCCATCTCTGTTTAGGTTGCAAGGGTGCTTGATGATTTCTAGGGCTTCCCAAACTTTACGTTTAAAATGGTGTTTTTCTTTGGTAATGACTACAGGATTTTCAAGGCATATGAGATGACATGTTTTTTTGGAGTGTTATGCTAAAGCCGATGTTTTGGTTCTTCCTAGCCTGATATCATCACCATGCTCTTTATGCCTTATTTTGAAGGTCCTGCCAGTTTCCCCAATGTAGCATTCTCCGCATGAACAATTAATTTTGTAAACACCTTTTTGCTGGAGGTGGCCGGGGTCGTCTTTAACTAATTTCATCCTATGTCTGATTGTTGATAGAGGTTTGAAGGATGCTCTAATGTCTTTCCTGGCTAGAACTTTGGCTATCTTGTCCATTAATCCTTGAATATAGGGAAGGTAAGCTTTAGCTATAGGGGAATTGTGGGTTGTACTTCTTTTAATTTCGAATCTGGTTCTTTGAATGGCTCTGTTGATGTCTCTATTACTGTATCCCAAGTTTATGAAATATTTTCTTAGATGTTCAATTTCTTCTTCTACATGATTATTGTCTGATATTCTGAAAGCCCGTGTGAAAAGAGTTAGCAGAACCCCTGTCTTATAGGCAGGGTAGTGGTGTGAGTCAGTGTGAAGATAATTATCAGTGTGTGATTTCTTTCCAAACACTTTGTGCCCAAGGGATCCATCATCATTTATAGAGAGGAGAATGTCAAGGAAAGGTATGCAGTTGTTTTCTTCACCTTCCGTTGTGAACTGTATATCTTGGGATATGCTATTAAGGTGGTCTAGGAAGTTTTTTAATTCCTCCTCTCCGTGTGGCCAATTGACATTGGTGTCATCCATGAATCTTATCCAAAATTTAGGTTTCAATGGGTAAGAGTCCAGAGCCTTCTTTTCAAATTTTTCCATGAAGAGGTTTGCTACTATAGGTGACAACGAAGATCCCATAACCACTCCAGATGTTTGTTCAAATATTTCTCCTTGGAAGGTGAAGAAGGTTGAGCAGAGACATATTTTAGCAAGCTTTGCAATCTATGGGTCTGCGACTTCTTTCACTACCTGGACAGCTTCATCTAACGAGATTTGAGTGAAAAGTTGGACAACATCAAAGCTAACAATTTTGTCTCCAGGATCCAGCTTAGCTTTTTTAATGAAATCCACATAATGGTTGGAGTCTCTAATGAATGAACTAGTTTTACCAATGAGAGGGGCGAGGGTACCAGCTACAAATTTAGCTAATTCGTATGTTGGTGCACCTATAGTGTTGACTCTTCTTCCACATGATTATTGTTTGATATTCTGAAAGCCCGTGTGAAAAGAGTCAACAGAACCCCTGTCTTCTGGGAAGGGTAGTGGTGTGAGTCAGCGTGAAGATAATTATCAGTGTGTGATTTCTTTCTGGACACTTTGTGCCCAAGGGATCCATCATCATTTCTAGAGAGGAGAATGTCAAGGCAAGGTATGCAGTTGTTTTCTTCGCCTTCCATTGTGAATTGTATATCTTTGGATATGCTATTAAGTTGGTCTAGGAAGTTTTTTAATTCCACCTCTCCGTGTGGCCAATTGACATTGGTGTCATCCATGAATCTTATCCAAAATTTAGGTTTCAATGGGTAAGAGTCCAGAGCCTTCTTTTCAAATTTTTCCATGAAGAGGTTTGCTACTATAGATGACAACGGAGATCCCATAGCCACTCCAAATGTTTGTTCAAATATTTCTCCTTGGAAGGTGAAGAAGGTTGAGCGGAGACATATTTCAGCAAGCTTTGCAGTCTGTGGGTCTATGAATTTTTTCACTACATGGATGGCTTCATCTAACGGGATTTTAGTGAAAATTTGGACAACATCAAAGCTAACAATTTTGTCTTCAGGATCCAACTTAGATTTTTTAATGAAATCCACATAATGGTTGGAGTCTCTAATGAATGAACTAGTTTGACCAACGAGAGGGGCGAGGGTACTAGCTACAAATTTGGCTAATTCGTATGTTGGTGCACCTATAGTGTTGATGCTAATTTGGTTACTAGATGCTCTGGGCATGGCCTTCCCTCCTAGTATGTTGGCTAATTTGGTTACTAGATGCTCTGGGCATGGCTTTCCCTCCTGGTGGCCCTAGGCTTCAAAAAATCTTCACGGCAACAAAAACCTATGTAGATGACCTATTCTACCTTTGAAACCTATTTCAATGGCTCCAAAACATCCAAATCTACCAGTAATGACTCTTTCTGCACCCTATTTGGTCGAATATTGCCTCCATTATGGCAAAACCAATTTTCCCTACAGTTTCTCCACTAAAACTGGAAAATGTCTAGCTAACTACATTAAATTTGGAAGTCCATTGAATCTAGCAGGTACACCAAAGGCGCTGCCAAGATAAGTGTGTGATTAAGTTAAGATAATCATGTGTTTAAGTGGGGTTAAGCGCGTTTAGCGCTAACCCGCACTTATCTGTTAACCTTGGGTCATCGTGGGTTAACCACATATTATCATACTAAACACGGATTAATGCATTTAAATCTCTTCAGATCGCATCGCAGTCACAGACCGCAGATCGTAGTGCAGTCAATTATCACAGATCGCAGGACATTCACTTATCGCAGATCGAAGTGTAGTCACTTATTGCAGATCACAACTCCGCTATAAATCATTCTATGTTACCTACTCCGTCTTGTGATTGCGATACCTCGATGCGATATATCGCATCGCAATTCCGCCACCTTGTTAACACTTTATGTTTCCTGTTTCTAAAAACCCTCGATGCGATTGGCAGGACCCACCTTATCGCCACATCACTTACTGTACAATCATAAATAATTTTGTTGATGCCTTATGTCCTCCGTTGTCTTAGAAAAAAAATCCCCGATTCCTTTATATGGTTCGGCGAGATGTCCAGTCTTCAACATTTCATCTAGGTTTTTTATCAATAGTTTGACACACTCAATAGGGGCAACTGCAACTTTGGATACTGCAGCAGAAACTCCTCCCATGAGAAAGTCAAACATAAAACCAGTAAAACCTTTCTTTGCGGGTGTTGGAATAAAGATAGATGAATGACCGGGAGCCAAAGCTACATTGCTTACATGAGAAGCATGCAGAAATGCACTTTGCAAGCCACCATAACTCTCGACAGGGGCTGAAAATGCTCCATCATACTTAAAGGGCTGAAGAGCACCATTTTGGCGAGCCTTCCAGCTTGGTGTAATAATTGAACCAAGATAGGTTTGATGATAGGACACCTTCTGTACAATAGAAGGATACTTCCGTTGCTCTGCCATTTTAACCTGTCAAGATTTACCGTTCATAGTTTGGAAAATGAGACTAGGTGCATCCAAGAGAGGTCGAGCTCCTGAGGAAAGGAGCCCTACCGCTGCACGATCTTAAGATGCCACGCACAGCTACTCCTCTCCTTCGCCTTTTCCCTAGAAGCCCTAACTCCTCTCATAACCAACACCACCATAGTAATAATTCCAAACTTAGGAAATATGAAAAAAATTCAACTTCCCCAAGAAACATTGGCGAATAAGGAGATGACACTTGTCACAGTCCCATTGGAATAAATCTGAAGAATATTGTTGAATGCTGACTGGGATGGCATGTCATCAACGTGTACTCGTTATGCAAATTTTTAATAAAAATTTGCCTGTTCTGAACGACAATCAACAGAGCTTAAATCCTTCATTTGAACTCGGTTTTCAACGAAACGAGTTGCATTGGATTCCTTGCGATGGGACGGTCACTGTCGTTATGGTTTCATTCAATTCTGAGCACTTTCAGTTTTGAGCTAAAATATTGAGCCTCTAATCATTTCTCCCCAGTAGAAGATAACAAGTATAGAGAGGGGGAGGAGAGCAGATGTGGATAAGGGGAGGGATAGAAAGGTGTTTATGTAATCCCTTGTTCATGTGGGACACCCTATGTTGGTGAAACTGTCCACTCAATAAGTCATAGGATTCAAGAACGTGCGGCATACATTAAACATGGGAGGATCCACTCCTTGACATAAGCAGGACTTGCAGAAAAGACAAAACACCACATCTACATTGAAGACGCCCAGGTCATTGCTAGGATAGATCATTTCCATCACTGTAAGTTTAGGGAGGCTTTAGAGATTGAAAGGAGGCCAAACAATACGAATAGAGATGATGGTTGGAAAATTAACAATTGTTGGAGCCCTGCCAATTCCTCTTAAGTTTTTATTTATTTTATAATAATTATTATTATTTACTTATATATATATATATATATTCTCCTCCTCATTTCTTAATTTTTAATTATTATTATTTATTTATATTTTTTGACTACTAATAAACAATTAATCAAGGTGTGAATGTTTCCAGAGTCAAGAACATGTTGATGAGAACTTCTAGAATCCCATGTATTCTCATCGAAGGGGGCCTGACGTTTCGAGTGAACACTTCACCCTTCTTCAAGAGAAAAATCTTGATATGTGATACGAAGAGCGATGTACCACATTATATAGAAAAGATGAGAGATCTAGCGAAGTTCTCATCAACAATTACTTACTTTATTTTCTTCCTTGTTAATTTACTCATTTATTTATTGTGACCATTTATTATTTTTATTTATTTTTAAGTTTTTAGAATTAATTGTTCTGATTATTTAAGTTTGACCATTTATTTTTATTTATTTTTAAGTTTTTAAAATTATTTGTTTTGGATTATTTAAGTTTGACCAAAATATTATTTTTATTTTATTAATTGTTAATTTTTTGGATTATTTAGGTTTGACCTAAATATTATTTTTATTTTAGACATTAATTTTATCAAAATTCTTCTTTTGATTAATTATTTTCCTTAATTCAATATTAAAAACTATATTCTAACAATTATTTCCTTATATTAAAATATTATTTATTAATAAATAGTATTTATTTAGTCAAATCTAATTGTTATTATAACGATTTTTTTTTTTTTTTTTATTTTTAAACTTGATGCCAAGATCTGGTCCTTCATCTTATCCTAATGATGAACCACACTGGATGGTTCAAAATGCATTGGCAAAACTCTAATTATGTCATTTTTACCGAAAAAAGTCTTGCTTTTCAATAATTAAATTGCTAAAAATAATTGTTAATAAAAAGCAATAACATTAATTAATTAAATATTTTGTAATATTAAATGAACCAAAATCATATTAATAATACAATTTGATGCTAAAATGACATCCTAAATGAAGTTGACACATTGCGAGAAGGTTCAAATACGACATAATACTAGTGTTGATTAGATAATGTTAAAATGACACAAACAAAGTGATATGATGCTCAAAAGATGGAAAAGTTTTGTAGTTTGAGATTAATACGAGGTTAGTAATCCAAATCACATCACTAAATTGGTGTTAACAAGACTAGTGACAATACTAGGACAATGTTTAAGGACGAAATAGATGTAAGAAACATGTTTTTGACACATAACCATGCTAAACACATTTTAAAGCATTTTCAATGTGAGTTGTCTTTAGCGAGACTTTTTGGAAGCTTTTCTCGTGGATTTTTCCAGTATAATTTCTCTAAAATCCGGCAAGAATTTATTGAAATCACACGCTTCATGGGTAACCCCTATACAATCGAAGTGCCCTAGGGGATTTTCAAGGTACTGAATCCATATATACATTAAAAAAACAAGCTTAAATAGCACAAATCAAGATTTCACCTCAAATTTTTCCACCGGATTCCGGCACCGAAAAGTCCAAAAATTTTCACTAAATACAACTCCTTTTTAATGTGCTTGATGCAAATTCAATGCATGTTGTAAATTGTGTCAAAAAAAGAGACACAAAGTGATGCTTTAATGAGTGCACATCGAGAATGCTAACACAAAATTGATGCAAAAGACGATGCATTCTATTACTGTGCACATATAACTAAAGTATATACCTATGTATCTATCTTAAAATAATATATAATATATATCGTAATATTCATAATAACATTATATATGAACAATAGAAGTGGTCGAATGGAGGAACAAGTTTGAGGAGAGGTTTTCTCTTCAGTCACTCCTTTCTTAGACTTTTGTTAACCCCCATGTTTCATCAAGTATTTATTGGAGGTGGCTTAGGGGTAGTGAGACTATGAGAGGAAGTTATTGGTTTACGAGTACAATGGAATTACAATGTCTCTAGAGGATCATGTTGGCATGTGCTTGAATTTTTTCTCTAGTTTGGGATTTAATGTTTATGGTGTGACAATGATTGGCTTGGCCTTGTAATTCATTTCATTGGTTGTTCCTAGCAGACCCTTGTGTTGGATGTTATCACCCAATGCACGAGGTGTGCCTTATATTTGTTTTGTTTTATGTCCATTGGTTGTTCCTAGTAGACTCTTATGGTGGATCTAATCACTTTATGCATGAGGTGTGCCTTATCTTTGTTTTGTTTTATGGCCATGTTTGGATGCTAGCTTTTGCTTTCAACTTGTAATGGCGGGTTCAATTGAATTCATTGTTCACAATTGATACTTAGGCTTAATTTTCTTGAACTTTACTGTCAAAAGGCTCATAGTGCACATATATACTTTTGCAATTGACTTTGTTGCCTAATTGCGTCTAATATTTTGTATTTGATAATATTTGATTTCCCTCAGCAATGTTGCATGAAGGTTTTGTGCAATTAATAGTTAGGTTTGTTGTGCCAATGGTTGTTGGTAGCTAGGTTTAAGTTAGTGTTGTCCTTATTTCTGGCTAAGTTATTGCGTGTTGTGGTCAACAGTGCTATGTCCTGTGGACTAAGATTTACATTGGTTTGTCCTTAAATGATGAAAGTTCCTTCCATGATCTATTATCCAAATGTCTCTTCTTGTGTTGTGGGGTGGTCGTGGGCCTTCGCAATGAATTTTATGCTTGGTGATCCCCTTGTAAGGGTATTTTTTGCGCTAAGAGGTGCTCTATAACCTAGTATAGGGGAGATGTTATTATTTCCATAAGTGAGTGTAAACATTTAATAGGGGAGATGTTGTTGTGTCTGTAAATGGGTGTAAACATTTAAATGTTGACTCAATAATTCAAAGATTATACACTTCCATATTAGGTTTATAATTGCATATGACATTTCTTTATATCACATGCATTAATATAAACAAATAAATATATACTCATCTTAATAAATATATTTATCTAGAGTTACTGTTTTAAATTTAGATAACCATGGTGTTCTATGCTTGATGCACTTTTACTTCAATCTTTCTTAGGCCCGATACAAAATAGTAATCACATAAACATGAAAGTAAAATGCTGATAGAACACAATAATAAATCAATAAAAGACAAGCCAAATATAGATCAGATTTACAATTCCTTTTGTCCAGCAAAAATATGAGATATTGTTGCGTTACGGTAGTCAACAAGATACTTCAACTAGAAAAGTCTTTCTCGGTCAGCCAATCTTCCACGTGTCACACCCACAACCCTCAAAGACAGCTCATTACAAGTCAATACTAGTCAACCCAAAGACAACACAGAAAATTCAATGCAGGCAACAGTAGAAAATTCAACGTAGAAAATTAGAGCTTCAGTCAAACAACCCGAAATTCCTCGATTTTAGTGCCCAACTGTACGGCCTCCTAAAATCAGATTTTTGGCAGAAGTTGGAGCTCAAATGACCAAGGGTTGACCACGATCAATGTTTATCAATGCTGCAGCAAAAAATCCCTACACAGATCCATATAAAACAGCAGCTTCGCTCCACATGTGTGAGGGGAAAAATGCCTCCAAAGGCTATTGAACCAATCAGATCACAATGAGAGAATGTGTGATGAGTTGATGATGAAATTACCTCCAAGTTTCTCCAATTTATATCCATCAATGAGGGTGTGTGACATATCTATTAGGCATGTTAGCCTACATTAAAAAACTGGACAACCTTGCACATGTGGAAAATAAATTCAAAATAAATGTTCTGCTCATCCGATCAAGATGATCTTTAGATCAATCTTGCACCTCTCCGAAAGAGGAATCCAAAAAAAATATGACATCGTCATATGATCAGTGCAACATGGATTTTTGACCTAGTTCCCCAAAATTAAAAAACTCTCTCAACTATGGAGAACTCCATCTGTCCAGAAGTGCCATCCATAAGTACCATCATGTGCTTTCACCAAACATCGTGCGTCATCTTGCTGTAAGTTGCTTTGCTGGCTCTCTCTTTCAGATACAAAAGGTGTGTCACAAAGACATCATACACAGCTGACCTGAAGTAAGCTTAGAGTTAAAAACCTCTCTTGGACTCAAAAGAGTCTCCTACTAACTTGAAGTTAGTTTACTGACCCAAAGTCAGTTTAGAGGTAAAAACCTCATCATACTTGGTCCCAGATCAAGGTGTTGGACACATGCCATCCTATAAATAGAGAGTACGTAAATATCTGATGCGTCCATCAATCTTGTTATTGGTCTCTATCCACATTACCCACCTCATTAGCCAAATGAGAGGTACTTCCCATGAGTCCGATAGTGGGGCAAAAGCACAACAAGGTTCGTAAAGCCTAGCCCTGTATGTTCTTATAGCTCCAAGAAGCTATCCCCAAGCCCCCTGGAGCTCCCAGAGCTCATATTCCAACTCAAACAGGACCCTCATAATAGAGTATTTCCACAATTATAAGCTTCTCATGGAAGGTTAGGAACTTGACCTTCCCTAGGGGCTTTGTGAGAATATCCACGACCTGCTCATAAATTCCTATATGATCGAGCCTTACGGAACCTCGTTGTACCATATCTCGGATGAAGTGGTACCTGACATCAATATGCTTGGATCGATCGTGGAACACGAGATTCTCAGAAAGACAAATCCCACTCTGTTTATCACAAAGGATAACAATGTTATCTAACACATGCTCGAACAACTCACTGAAGATCTTTCGCAACCAAACAACTTCACAACAGGCCATACTCGCTGCAATGTATTCGGCCTCAGCGGTGCTCAAAGCCACCAACTTTTGCTTCCTGCCCATCCAAGATATCGGAGCAAAAACCAAGGTGAAGCAACATCGAGATGTGCTCTTGCAATCCACCACGCTTCCAGCCCAATCAACATCAGTATATCCATGGAGTCTCAAATTCCCGGCAGTGTATCTCACCCCATGGTTGATTGTGCCCTGAAGATATCTCAATAGGTTCTTGGCACCAATCTAGTGAATCTGATGAGATCAACCCTATTTTGACTCAAAGTGTTCACCGCAAAACATACGTCCAGATAGGATTTCACTAAAAACATCAGGGCCCCTAGAAGTTGTCGATACTTGGTAGGATTTCCTAGCGCGGGCCCAACAATGTTTCCACTCAACTCATTAAAGTTGAGATCCATCGGTGTCGACACAAACATACAATCCACCATAACGAATCTCTCCAGCAGCTTCATGACATATTTTCCTTGAGAAAGGAAAATCTCGCCTAACCTTTGCCAGACCTCCAAGCCTAGGAAGTAGTGCCTCAGTCCTAGGTATTTCATCTCAAATTTCGGAAGCTAACTCCCTCTTACACTGATGAATGAGAGGTTCAACACCTGTCAGGAAGAGATCGTCCACCTTGAGAACCAAAATGAGAGGCCTTTCTCTATCAACCTTAAAATAAAGGTTCTGATCAACATTACTTCGAGTGAAGCCTAGCTTCATTAACTAGCTATCTATCCTCTCGTACCAAGCCCCAGGGAATTGCTTCAACCTAAGAGGGCTATCTTCAACCTGCATACATGGGTGTCTCTATCTCGGACTTCGAGCCCCTGAGGTTGTTCCACATACACTTCTTCCTTTTAAGATCCATGCTAAAAAGAAGTCTTCACATCCATCTGATGCAGACACCATCCTTGCGTAGCAGTAAGGGAAATGATAGATCAGATGGTGGTATAGCAGGCCACAGGTGCAAATATATTATCATAATCTATGCCTTGTTTTTTAGAGAAGCCTTTGGCAACAAATCTTGCCTTATACTTTTCAGCACTTCCATCAAATCCATGCTTGATCTTATAAAGCCATTTAGAGGTGACAAAAAATTTGTCCTCCAGTCTCGGGACAACTTCCCAGACATCATTTTCCGTAATGGGTTCATACTCTTCGTGCATATCATCCTTCCAAACTTGATGCTTTACGACTTCTTCAAATGATATAGGCCCATATTTTACTATCGTATACATGCTGCTAGACATTAGAGGAATTTTGAGGTCTAAAATGGGTCTCATAAGGAAACAATAAAATAATAGCTAAACCAATAAAATAATATTTATGAATTTTCAATTCACTTTTTGGACCACAATCCATGTAACCATAGTTAAATTCAATTCAAAAGTTGTACCAAAATAAAATTAATAAAAAAAATGTATTGATGTGACTATAAATAAGAATGAGTTTTTTAAGAAAAATTCATTATCATTGAACAACTAATGCATTTTTCCTTTGTACTTAAATAACTTAAAATAAAATATAAATATAAATTTATAAATTCTTAATTATATGATATGATATTAATTAAAATTTATATTATTCAAAATGTATAATAACATGTAATTAATACACTATATAAAAATAATATAATATAATAAATGTATAGGGATATGCATTGTTTCTTTCGAGAAATATGAAATGACAATAATATATTTTTATTCAAAAAGTGTGAAATTACATTTATTATGAGTACTTTACTTTGACTTTAAAAGTACTTAGAGCACTACCATGGTTAACCATGAGTTTTTATGCACCACTGAGAATGTGACAAGTAAGTACCTTTAACTCAAGCAATGCCACATCAACCATTATGGATGATGTCATCTCCTAAATAGTGATTGGTTATCATAAAGTTAATTTTGATTGTACATTTTTTTTAGGAGGCCCATTTTATACCTCAAAATTCCCCTAATGATAACCTTGGTATCTCTTCGGCTTCTTGCTTTCATGGAATATCCCCGTTGGGAGAACATGTATCTCGGTATCTTCGAGAGTATCCCTAGGCCATGAGGGTCTTCTCTTATTTAAAGGAGGTGGATCAATAAAATCCATAGGTCCTTCAACATCGGGCATCAGGTCATCCTTCGGCTCTTCCTGCTTCCCTGCTTCTTCATCTTCTTTGTCTTCCTTGGAGCTAGGAAGATTTCTCACTTTCTTGAGGGAAACATCTTCATCGAAGGTGACATCGTGGCATATCTCCAATTCTCTTTGACCAGGAACATAGATTCTATATGCCTTTGAAGTTTCACTGTAGCCCATAAACATTCCCTTTTTTCCAAAAGCATCCAAATTGCTTCTCTTTTCTTTCGTCACATGAAAGTAAACAAGACAACCAAAACTCTAAAATGACAAACATCAGGTTTCTTACCAGCGAATACTTCTTCGGGAGTTTTGGAGTCCAGAGCGGAATGTGGGCATCTATTTTGAACATATACAACAATTTTCACAGCTTCTCCCCATAGAAACTTCGGAAGACATTGGTCACATAACATGGCGTGGGAAACTTCCACAATGGTCATGTTCTTTCTTTTAGCAACACCATTTTGCTCGGGAGTGTATGTAGTTGTGGTCTCCCTCTTAATGCAAACTTCTCTACAATTGTTATTAAAATCATTTGACTCAAACTCGGTCCATTGTCGGTCCTCAAAACTTTGATTTTCTTCTCGGTTTGATTTTCCACCAAGGCCTTGAATGTACGTAACCATTTGAATGCTTCATCCTTCTTTTTCAAAAAAGATATCCAGGTCTTGCGGGAGAAGTCATCTGTAAAAGTCATGTAATGGGAACATCCTCCCAAGGATGCCACAGGTAGCATACTAGATAAGTCAGAATGAATCAACTGCAAGATATCAGTTTTCTTTGTGACACTTAAGGTGAATGGTCCCCTTGTATTCTTCCCTTCGGCACAACCCTGACATATACCTTCATGATCATCTCTAAATTCGGGCATCCCTGTCATCATCTTCCTTGCTTCGAGAGGGGTTTGTAATGAAGGTGTGCAAACCTCCAGTGCCATAACTCTGTTTTAAGAGTTGTATCACATGTCATAGCCCCCAATGGACCTCCTCCAACCTAGTAGAGTGTATCAACTCTAAAACCAATAGAAAGAGTGCCCTTGAAGTTCTTCTTCCATATAAGTACCTTTCCATCAATGAATGCCACCTTGAACCCTTTTTCTTCCATTTCCGAAATGGACACAAGGTTCTTCTTCAAACCAGGTACGTACAACACATCTTGTTATCGAAGGACTTGACCTTGAGATAGATGGAGGGTCACAGTCCTCGTCCCTTTCATGGGATAGGTGGAATTATCTCTAAGGATAATTTCCAGATTAGAATCCATTTCAACCAAATCAGAAAGGACTTCTTTATAAATAGTGAGGTGCCTTGAAGCACCACTATCAATCAACCAGACATCCAGAGTGTTGGGTGGATATGCAGTAGAGAGGGCAGTTACAAGAATAAATCCATTTCTCTTATTATCAACAACATTAGACTCATCGTACTTGGAATTTCTTGACCTATTGAAAGGTTTCCCATTTCCACTACGATCAGACGGAACCTTCATTTTTCCTTGGAACATGTTATTCCTGCCATTACTTCTCGAGTTGTTGTTGTCATCATCCCTGGGAGAGTCCCTTCTATTTGAGCACTCTCTTGCATAGTGACCAGACTTGTTACAAGTGTAACATCTTCCCTTCCTTCCTTTGGGCCTCGCTCTACCATGGTTTTGATTTCTCGGACCACCATGTTTATTCTTCTTTGCATGAGCGGCAAAGGCATTAGGGTCACTTCCATTACCATTAGAGGCATACTCCATCATTTTTGTTTCCTTTTGAGTGCATCTCATCAATATTTCATTAAAATCAGGAATCACATTATTATTAAGAATAGTGGTATTGAATACATGTCAATAACGGGAGAGACCTCCAAGTGTAATAAGAACCATCTCTTGATTAGATATTACTTCCCCAATAGCTAGGAGGTTATTCCTGAGTTCAGTAAGCCTCATAAAATAGGATTGAATAGATTCATCCTTACCCTTCTTGATATTCTTCAATTGATTCTTGCAGAAGAGGATTTGATTAGCATTGCTATCCCTGAACATGCTCACCATCTTATCATACATCTCCTTAGACGTCTTCAGCTCAGAAATGTAAGAAACCAAGGTCTTATGAATAGATTCCCTGATAATCATCTTTGCTTTGATTTCCCCTTTTCTATACTTTGTCTTTGTAGCAACAACTGCATTTGATGGAGGCTCTTGGATCTACCCCCTTACATAGTCCATGACATCTTGATCTTCCAGCGCCAAATCCAAGGACATCTTCCATGCTTGATAATCAGACTTATCAGTCAATTTATCATCATCCTTGAAGCCCTTGTAGGTTGAGGAGGCCATTTGTAATTGATAAGATTTCTTCCTTTAGAGATTGCTTCTAACACCATCTTGCACTCTTGGACTTTGTCTTCACCTCAGCTCTGATACCATGTTAAATTTAGATAACCATGGTGTTCTATGCATGATGCACTTTTACTTGAATCTTTCTTAGGCCTGATACAAAATAGTAATCACATAAACATGAAAGTAAAATGCTGATAGAACACAATAATAGATCAATAGAAGACAAGCCAAATATATATCATATTTACATTTCCTTTTTTTCCAGCAAAGATATGAGAGATTGTTGCGTTACGATAGTCAACATGATGCTTCAACTAGAAAAGTTTTTCTCGGTCAACCAATCTTCCATGTGTCACACCCATAGCCCTAAAAGATAGCTCATCACAAGTCAACCCAAAGACAATGCAGAAAATCCAACGGAGGCATCAACAGAAAAGTCAACATAGCAAATTAGGGCTTCGATTAAACATCCTAGAATTTTTCAATTTTAGTGCGCAGCTATACGACCTCCTAAAATCGATTTTTTGGCAGAATTTGGAGGTCAAACAACCAAGGGTTGACCACAATCAATGTTGGTCAATGTTGCAGCAAAAAATCCCTAGACAGATCTGTAGAAAACAGCAGCTTCGCTCCACATGTGTGAGGGGAAAAAGGCCTCCAAAGGATATCGAACCAATCAGATCACAATGAGAGAATGTTTGATGAGTTGATGATGATATGACCTCCAAATCTCTCCAATCTATATCCATCAATGAGGGTGTGTGACACATCTATTAGGAATGTGAGCTTACATTACAAAACTAGCCGACCTTGCACATGTGGAAAATAAATTCAAAATAAATGTTCTGCTCATCTAATCAAGATGATCTTTAGATAAATCTTGCACCTCTCCGAAAGAGGAATCCAACAAAAATATTACCATCTTCATATGATCAGTGCAACATGGAGTTTGGACCTAGTTTCCCAAAATTAACACTCCCTCTCAACTAGTGAGAACTTCATCTGTCCATAAGTGCCATCCATCAGTACAATCATGTGCTTTCACCAAACATCGTGCGTCATTATGCCGTAACTTTATTTGATGGATATTTCTTTCAGATACAAAAGGTGTGTCACAAATACATCACACACAGCTGACTCAAAAGAGTCTCCTACTAACTAAAAGTTAGTTTACTGACCCGAAGTCAGTTTAGAGGAAAAAAAATCATCATACTTGATCCCAGATCAAGGTGTTGGACACATACCATCCTAGAAATAAAGATTACGCCAATATATGATGCGTCCATCAGTCTTTCTATTGGTCTCTATCCACATTACCCACCTCATTGGCCAAATGAGAGGTACTTCTCATGAGTCCGAAAATCCATGGGTAGGATGCGTTTGGGGCACAGATTAGAGTGAGGCGAACCAACTCAATATCATGACGGTGGGGTAGAAGCAAAACAAGGTTCGGTAAGCTTAGCCCCGTATGTGCTTATAGCTCCAAGAAACTATCCCCAAGCCCCCTGAAGCTCCTAGAGCTCATAGTTCAACTCAATCAGGACCCTTAGAATAGGGTCTTTCCATGATTCCAAGCTTCTCACGGAAGGTTAGGAACTTGACCTTCCCCAGGGGCTTTGTGAGAATATCTGCGACCTGCTTATCAGTTCCTAAATGATTGAGCCTTACAACACCTCGATGTACCATATCCCGGATGAAGTGGTACCCGAAATCAATATGTTTGGATCAATTGTGGAAGTCAATATTCTCATAAAGACGAATCCCACTCTGGTTATCACAAAGGATAACGGTGGTATCTAGCACATGCCTAAACAACTCACTAAAGATCTGTTGCAACCAAACTGCCTCACAACAGGCCATGCTCGCTGCAACGTATTCGGCCTCAGCGGTGCTCAAAGCCACCGACTTCTGCTTCCTGCCCATCCAAGATATCGGAGCAGAACCCAAGGTGAGGCAACATCCATATGTGCTCTTGTGATCCACCACACTTCCAGCCCAATCAACATTAGTATATCCATGGAGTCTCAAAATCCCGATAGTGTATCTCAACCCATGGTTAATTTTGCCCTGAAGATATCTCAATAGATTCTTGGCACCAATCTAGTGAATGTGATGAGGATCAACCATATGTTGACTCAAAGTGTTCACTGTAAAACATACGTCCGGATGGGATTTCACTAAGAACATCAGGGCCCATATGAGTTGTCGATACTTGGTAGGATTTGCTAGCACGGGCCCAATAAGGTTTCCACTCAACCTCTTAAAGTTGAGTTCCATCGGTGTCGACACAGAATTATAGTCCACCATACCAAATCTCTCTAGCAGCTTCATGACATATTTTCCTTGAGAAAGGAAAATCTCGCCTGGCCTCTACCAGACATCCAAGACTAGGAAGTAGTGCATCATTCCTAGGTCTTCCATCTCAATTTCAAAAGCTATCGCCCTCTCACACTGATGAATGAGAGGGTCAGCACCTGTTAGGAAGAGATCGTCCACATAGAGAACCAAAATGAGAGGCCTTTCTCTATCAACCTTAAAATAATGGTTCAGACCAGCATTACTTTGAGTGAAGCCCAACTTCATCAAGTAGCTAGCTATCCTCTCGTACCTAGCCCCGAGGGATTGCTTCAACCAAAGAGGGATTTATTCAACCTGCATACATGGGTGTCTCTATCTCGGACTTCGAACCCTAGAGGTTGTTCCGCACACACTTTTTCGTTTATAGATCCATGAAGAAAAGTGGTCTACACATCCATCTGATGTAGACTCCATCCTTGCGTAGCAGTAAGGGAAATGATAGATAAAATGGTGGTATAGCGGGCCACAGGTGCAAATATATCATCATAATTTATGCCTTCTTTTTGGGAGAATCCTTGGGAAACAAATCTTGCCTTATACTTTTTAGCATTTCCATCAGATCCATGCTTGATCTTATAGAGCCATTTCGAGGTGACAACATATTTGTCCTCCGGTCTCGGGACCACTTCCCAGACATCATTTTTCATAAAGGAATCATACTCTTCGTGCATAGAATCCTTCCAAACTTGATGCTTTATGGCTTCTTCAAATGATCCAGGCCCATATTGTACTATCGTACTCATGGCTGCTAGATACCCTTGGTATCTTTTCGATTTCTTTCTTTCACGGAATGTCCCCCTTGGGGCAACATGTCTCTAGGAATCTTCAAGAGTATCCCTAAGCCAAGAGGGTCTTATCTTATTTGAAGGAGGTGGATCAATGGGACCCATAGGTCGTTCAACATCGGGCATCAGGTCATCCTTCGACTCTTCCTGCTTCCCTGCTTATTCATCTTCTTTATCTTCCTTGGAGCTAGGAAGATTTCTCACTTTCTTAAGGGAAACATCTTAATCGAAGGTGACATAGTGGCATATCTCCACTTCTATTTGACCAGGCACATATATTCTATATGCCTTTGAAGTTTCAGTGTAGCCCACAAACATTCCCTTCTTTCTAGAAGCATCCAACTTGCTTCTCTTTTCTTTCGGCACATGAAAGTAAATAGGAAAACCAAAAACTATAAAATGAGAAACATCAGGTTTCTTACCAGAGAAGAATTCTTTAGGAGTTTTGGAGTCTAGAGTGGAATGTGAGCATCTATTTTTAACATACACAACAATGTTCGCAGCTTCTCCCCATAGAAACTTCAGAAGACCTTGGTCACATAGCATGGTGTGAGAAGCTTCCACAATGGTCCTGTTCTTTCTTTCAGCGACACCATTTTGCTCGGGAGTGTACGCAATTGTGGTCTCCCTATTAATGCAAGCCTCTCTACAAAATTCATGACTCATACTCGGTCCCATTGTCGGTCCTCAAAACTTTGATTTTTTTCTCGGTTTGATTTTCCACCAAGGCCTTGAATGTACATAACCATTTGAATGCTTCATCCTTATTTTTCAAAAACTATATCCAAGTCTTGCGGGAGTCATCTGTAAAATTCATGTAATAGGAACATCCCCCCAAGGATGTCACAGGTAGCATACCAGATAAGTTAGAATGAATCAACTGCAAGATATCAGTTGTCTTTGTGACACTTGAGGGGGATGGTCCCCTTGTATGCTTCCCTTAAGCACAGCCCTAACATATACCTTCATGATCATCTCTAAATTCGGGCATCCCTGTCACCAGCTTCCTTGCTTCGGGAGGGGCTTTGTTATGAGGGTGTGCAAACCTCCGGTGCTATAACTCTGTTTGAAGAGTTGTATCATATGTCATAGCCTCCAATGGACTTCCTCCAACCTAGTAGAGCGTATCAGCTCTAAAACCAATAGAAAGAGTGTCCTTGAAGTTATTTTTCCAGATAAGCACCTTTCCATCAACGAATGTCACCTTGAACCCTTTGTCTTCCATTGCCGAAATGGACACAAGGTTCTTATTCAAATCAGGTATGTACAACACATCTTGTTATCGAAGGACTTTACCTTGAGATAGATGGGGGGTCATAGTTCCTATCTCTTTCATGGGATAGGTGGAATTATATCTAAGGATAATTTCCAAAATAGTATCCTTTTCAACCAAATCAGAAAGGGCTTGTTTATAACTAGTGAGGTGCCTTGAAGCACCACTATCAATCAACCAGACATCCAGGGTGTTGGGTGGAGATGCAGTAGAGAGGGCAGATACAAGAATAAATTCATTTATCTTATTATCAACAACATCAGAGTCATCGTACGTGGAATATCTTGACCTCTTGAAAGGTTGCCCATTTCCACTGCGATCAAAGGGAGCCTTCCTTTTTCCTTGGAACATGTTGTTCCTGTCATTCCTTCTCGAGTTGTTGTTGTCATCATCCCTGAGAGAGTCCCTTCTATTAGGGAAATCTATTGCATAGTGACCAAACTTGTTATATGTGTAACATATTTCCTTCCTTTTTTTGGGTCCCACTCTACCATGGTTTTGATTTCTTGGGCCACCATGTTTCTTCTTCTTTGCATGAGCGGAAAAGGTAGTAGGGTCACTTCCATTACCATTAGAGGCATACTCCATCATTCTTGTTTCCTCTTGAGTGCATCTCGTCAATATTTCATCAAAATCAGGATTCACATTATTATTAAGAATAATGGTATTGAATACATGACAATCACGGGGGAGACCTCCAAGTGAAATAAGAACCATCTCTCGATTAGATATTGATTCCCCAATAGCTAGGAGGTTATTCTTGATTTCAGTGAGCCTCATAAAATAGGATTGAATAGATTCATCCTTACCCTTCTTAATATTCTTCGATTTATTCTTGAAGAAGAGGATTTGATTAACATTTCTATCCCTGAACATGCTCACCAGCTTATCATACATCTCCTTAGATGTCTTCAGCTCAGAAATGTAAGCAACCAAGTGCTTATGAATAGAGTCTATAATAATCATCTTTGCTTTGATTTCCCCTTTTCTAGACTTTGTCTTCGTGGCAGTAGCTGCATTTGATGGAGGCTCTTGGATCTTCCCCTATACATAGTCCATGACATCTTGATCTTCTAGCACCAATTCCAAATAAATATTCCATGCATGATAATCAGACTTATCAGTCAATTTATCATTAGCCTTGAAACCCTTGTAGGTTGATGAGGCCATTTTTCCTTGATGGGATTTCTTCCTTTATAGATTGCTTCTAACACCATCTTGCACTCTTGGACTTTGTCTTCACCTCAGCTATGATACCATGTTAAATTTAGATAGCCATGGTGTTCTATGCCTGATGCACTTTTACTTAAATATTTATTAGGCCCGATACAAAATAGTAATCACATAAATATGAAAGTAAAATGCTGATAGAACACAATAATTGATCAATAGAAGACAAACCAAATATAGATCAAATTTATGATTCCTTTTTTCCAGCAAAGATATGAGATATTTTTGCATTACAACAGTCAACAGGATGCTTCAACCAGCAAATTATTTCTCAGTCAACCAATATTCCATGTGTCACACCCACAACCCTCTGAGACAGCTCATCACAAGCCAACACTAGTCAACCCAAAGACAACGCAGAAAAGTCAAAGCAGGCAACAACAGAGAATTCAACGCAAAAAATTAGGGATTCGGTCAAACATCCAAAAATATATGAAAATAGAGATCAATGCCTTATAAATCAGCCACTTTGAGGGGGAAACCTCCAATACATTACATAAATGAACAATTCTTGGATGATACAAATAAAAAAACCTCCTTTCTATATATAGGAGTCCATGGGGCCACAATGTAATTCTAGCCGACCTAACAATAAGAATGTAAGGGCACAATAATAACAATATGGGGGTTACAGGGGTACAACAATAACAATAAGGGGGGCTACACTAACATAATAAGGGACTACACTATTAATATAGGGACTTAACAGGCCCCTCTCCTTCAAACAAGTGTTGTCCTCAACGCTTAATTATTTCTTGATGCTTTTGTATAAAATTCTCATCCTCCCATGTGGAATATTCTACAGGAAAGTTCTTCCACTTGTTGAGATACTCCGAAATTTATCGTACTTGTCGAGTTATTGTTTCTGTGATTGCTTCAGAACTTCTTTCAATGTGATGTTGATCTTCTTCTTGTTTCATTAGATTCTGCACCAAAGTTAGGTTATCCTTTGAGAGTTGGATAACTTGTTGTTGATGCTCGATGTGATCTTCCACTAATTTATCATCCATATTAGCTATTATTTTATCCTTCAAACACCCCAAATTATCCTCCATTTTTGCTTTTAAACCATCTATTTCATCTTCGGTTTCTCTTCGTAAGATCGAAATTTGTTGCACTTGGTACCGTAATTTTGATATCTCATACTCCAATTATTCCTCTTCATGCGTCATAGTATAGCTTTTTGAGAGCTTAATGGGTATGAAATTGTTTTTTGGAGGTATTATAGAACCCAATACTGATAAAAATTCTAAAACATGCCCTTGGAATCACTTTAAACTTCTTTTTCAAACAAACGTTATGCAACTTTAAAAACCAAATACACACCTTTTTCTTGCTTTTGAGAAGCTCGATATTGAAACTGAATTACCTATGTGATTTCAGATCCTCCATAATGGAATTTTGGTCATGAGGTAGCTCTCTGAATCCTCTTTCGAATGCCACAGGTCTGACCTAATTTGGATTCTTCAAGACAAAGTTATGTCCAATATCCCACAATGACCTAATTATGGACTGGTTCAGTAGAGCGAACTTGTACGACTTGCCACGTGTCACTATTTTCTCCTTTGGCTCTGAAATTTATAGAAAGGAAACTAAAGTCCGTGTAATTCCAATCACTTTTTACAGAATTCCAATCCGATGCTTAGAGAGACTTATTAAGAGTTTCCCACGACCACCTCTTTGAGATGAAATTCGGAAGCCTTAAAAAGACATAACTTCCACAGATCATATCTCAAAAACTATTGCAAACCAAGCTCTGGAATTTTGCGACGATGTTAATCAAGATTTTGGCTTCACGCTCTAAAAATTTTCACTTCCGAACCTTCATAAAAAAAAACAATTATAGCGAAAATTCTGCGATGACCCTTTTAAGTGAAATTTAGGAGCCTGCAAAAAGCCCTAACTTCCACATATCATATCTCCGAAAATATTGCAAACCAAGATCTGAAATTTTGCAATGATGTTCCTCAGGATTTAGGCTACGCAGTATGAAAATTTCAGCTTTTGAACCTTCGTAGAAAAAAAGTTGTAGCAAATATTCCACGATGACCTGTTTGGAGCAGCGAAACCCTAGAATCCAAAGCTCTGATACCAAATGTTGTGAAACCAGCTCCAAAAATAGAAGAAAAGAGAGAGCAATGCCTTATAAATTAGCAAATTCGAGGAGGAAACCTCCAATACATTACATAAATGAACAATTATTGGGTGATACAAATGACAAAACCTCCTTTCTATATATAGAAGTCCATGGGGCCACAATGTAATCCTAGTGGGTCCACAATGTAGTCCTAGCCGACCTAACAATAATAATGCAAGAGCACAATAATAAAAATATGGGGGTTACATGGGTACAACAATAACAATAAGGGGGGCTACAGTAACATAATAAGGGACTACACTATTAATATAGGGACTTAACACATACTCCATCATTCTTGTTTCCTCTTGAGTGCATCTCGTCAATATTTCATCAAAATCAGGAATCACATTATTATTAAGAATAATGGTATTGAATACGTGACAATCACGGGGGAGACCTCCAAGTGCAATAAGAACCATCTTTCGATCAGATATTGATTCCCCAATAGCTAGGAGGTTATTCCTGATTTCAGTGAGCCTCATAAAATATGATTGAATAGATTCATCCTTACCCTTCTTGATAATCTTCAATTGATTCTTGAAGAAGAGGATTTGATTAGCATTTCTATCCCTAAACATGCTCACTAGCTTATCATACATCTCCTTAGATGTCTTCAGCTCATAAATGTAAGCAACCAAGTGCTTGTGAATAGAGTCTCGGATAATCATCTTTGCTTTGATTTCCCCTTTTCTATACTTTGTCTTCATGGCAGTAGCTGCATTTGATGGAGGCTCTTGGATCTTCCCCTGTACATAGTCCATAACATCTTGATCTTATAACACCAATTCCAAGGAAATATTCCATGCATGATAATCAGACTTATCAGTCAATTTACCATCAGCCTTGAAACCCTTGTAGGTTGATGAGGCCATTTGTCCTTGATGGAATTTCTTCCTTTAGAGATTTCTTCTAACACCATCTTGCACTCTTGGACTTTGTATTCACCTCAGCTCTGATACCATGTTAAATTTAGATAACCATGGTGTTATATGCTTGATGCACTTTCACTTCAATATTTATTAGGCCCGATAAAAAATAGTAATCACATAAACATGAAAGTAAAATGTTGATAGAATAAAATAATAGATCAATAGAAGACAAACCAAATATAGATTAGATTTACGATTCCTTTTTTCCATCAAAGATATGAGATATTGTTGTGTTACAACAGTCAAAAGGATGCTTCAACCAGAAAAGTATTTCTCGATCAACCAATCTTCCATGTGTCACACCCACAGCCCTCCAAGACATGTCATCACAAGTCAACACTAGTCAACCCAAAGACAACGTAGAAAAGTAAACGCAAGCAGCAACAAAAAATTTAACGCAACAAATTAGGGCTTCGGTCAAACATCCAAAAATAGAAGAAAATAGAGATCAACGCCTTAGAAATTAGCCACTTCGAGGGGGAAACCTCCAATACATTACATAAATGAACAATTCTTGGATGATACAAATGACAAAACCTCCTTTCTATATATAGGAGTCCATGTGGCCACAATGTAATCCTAGTGGTGCCACAATGTAATCCTAGTCGACCTAACAATAATAATGTAAGGCCACAATAATAACAATATGGGGGTTACAGGGGTACAACAATAACAATAAGGGGGGCTACATTATCATAATAATGGACTACACTATTAATATAGGGACTTACATGCCCCTCTCCTTCAAACAAGTGTTGTCCTCAACGCTTGATTATTTATTGATCCTTCTGTATAAAATTATCATCCTCCCATGTGGAATCTTCTACATGAAGGTTCTTCCACTTGCTGAGATACTCTGAAATTGCTCGTACTTGTCGAGTTTTTGTTTCTGTGATTGCTTTAGAACTTCTTTCAATGTGATGTTGATCTTCCTGTTGTTTCATTAGATTTTGCACCAAAGTTAGGTTATCCTTTGAGAGTTGGAGAACTTGTTGTTGACGCTCGATGTGATCTTAAACTAATTTATCATTCATATTAGCTATTATTTGATCCTTCAAACACCAACTTAGCCTCCATTTCTGCTTTTAAACCATCTATGTCATCTTTGGTTTCTCTTTGTAAGATCGAAATATGTTGCACTAGGTACCGTAATTTTGATATCTGATACTCCAATTCTTCCTCTTCATGCGTCATAGTATAGCTTTTTGAGGGCTTAATGGGTATGGAATTACTTTTTGGAGGCATTATAGAACCCAATACTGATAAAAATTCTAAAATATGTCCTTGGAATCACTTAAAACTGCTTTTTCAAACAAACGTTATGCAACTTTAAAAACCAAATACACACCTTTTTCTTGCTTTTGAGAAGCTCGATATTGAAACTGAATTATCTATGTGATTTCAGATCCTTAATAATGGAAATTTGGTCTTGAGGTAGCACTCTGAATCCTCTTTTGAATGCCACAGGTCTGACCTGATTTGGATTCTTCAAGACAAAGTTATGTCCAATATCACACAATGACCCAATTATGGACTAGTTCAATAGAGTGAACTTGTACGACTTTCCACATGTCACTGTTTGCTCCTTTGGCTCTAAAATTTATAGATAGGAAACTACAGTTCGTGCAATTCCAGTCACTTTTTACATAATTCCAATTCGATGCTCAAAGAGAGACTTATGAAGATTTTCCCATGATCAACTCTTTGAGATGAAATTCGGAAGCCCTGAAAAGACCTAACTTCCACAGATCATATCTCCAAAAATATTGTGAACCAAGCTCTGAAATTTTGCGATGATATTCCTCAGGATTTTGGCTTCACGCTCTAATAATTTTTGCTTCTAAACCTTCATAGAAAAAAAGTTATAGCGAAAATTCTGCGATGACCTTTTTAAGTGAAATTCAAGAGCCTACAAAAATCCCTAACTTCCACAGATCATATCTATGAAAATATTGCGAACCAAGCTATGAAATTTTGTGATGATGTTCCTCAAGGTTTCTCCTTCACACTCTAAAAATTTTAGCTATTGAACCTTCATAGAAAAAAAGTTATAACAAATATGCCACGATGACCTGTTTGGAGAAGCGAAACCCTAGAATCCAAAGCTCTGATACCAATGTTATGAAACAAGCTCCAAAAATAGAAGAAAAGAGAGATCAACGCCTTATAAATCAGCCACTTCAAGGGGGAAACCTCCAATACATTACATAAATGAAAAATTCTTGGATGATACAAATGACAAAACCTCATTTCTATATATAAGAGTCCATGGGGCCACAATATAATCCTAGAGGGGCCACAATGTAATCCTAGCCAACCTAACAATAATAATGTAAGGGCACAATAATAAAAATATGGGGGTTACGGGGGTACAACAATAACAATAAGGGGGGCTACACTAACATAATAATGGTCTACACTATTAATATAAGGACTTAACACATACTCCATCATTCTTGTTTCCTCTTGAGTGCATCTCGTCAATATTTCATCAAAATCAGGAATCACATTATTATTAAGAATAATGGTATTGAATACATGACAATCACAGGGGATACCTCCAAGTGCAATAAGAACCATCTCTCGATCATATATTGATTCCCCAATAGCTAGGAGGTTATTCCTGATTTCAGTGAGCCTCATAAAATAGGATTGAATAGATTCATCCTCACCCTTCTTGATATTATTCAATTGATTCTTGAAGAAGAGGATTTGATTAGCATTTCTATCCCTAAAGATGCTCACAAGCTTACCATACATCTCCTTAGATGTCTTCAGCTCATAATGTAAGCAACCAAGTGCTTATGAATAAAGTCTTGGATAATCATCTTTGCTTTGATTTTACCTTTTATATACTTTGTCTTTGTGGCAGTGGCTACATTTGATGGAGGCTCTTGGATCTTCCCTTGTACATAGTCCATGACATCTTGATCTTCTAGCACCAATTCCACGGAAATATTCCATACATGATAATCCAACTTATCAGTCAATTTATCATTAGCCTTGAAACCCTTGTAGGTTGAGGAGGCCATTTGTCCTTGATGGGATTTCTTCCTTTAGAGATTGCTTCTAACACCATCTTGCACTCTTGGACTTTGTCTTCACCTCAACTCTGACACCATGTTAAATTTAGATAACCATGGTGTTCTATGCTTGATGCACTTTTACTTCAATATTTATTAGGCCCGATACAAAATAGTAATCACATAAACATGAAAGTAAAATGTTGATAGAAAACAATAATAGATCAATAGAAGACAAACCAAATATAGATCAGATTTACGATTCCTTTTTTCCAACAAAGATATGAGATATTGTTACGTTACAACAGTCAAAAGGATGCTTCAACTAGAAAAGTATTTCTCGGTCAACCAATCTTCCATGTGTCACACCCACAACCCTCTAAGACATCTCATCACAAATCAACACTAGTCAACCCAAAGACAAAGCAGAAAATTCAACACAGGCAACAACAAAAAATTCAACGCAACAAATTAGGGCTTCAGTCAAACATCCAAAAATAGAAGAAAATAGAGATCAACACCTTATAAATCAGCCACTTCGAGGGGGAAACCTCCAATTCATTACATAAATGAACAATTCTTGGATGATACAAATGACATAACCTCCTTTCTATATATAGGAATCTGTGGGGCCACAATGTAATCCTAGTGGGACCACAATGTAATCCTAGCTGACCTAACAATAATAATGTAAGGGCATAATAATAACAATATGGGAGTTACAGGTGTACAACAATAACAATAAGGGGGGCTACACTAACATAATAAGGTACTACACTATTAATATAGGGACTTAACATGCCCCTCTCCTTCAAACAAGTGTTGTCCTCAACACTTGATTATTTCTTGATGCTTCTGTATAAAATTCTCATCCTCCCATGTGGAATATTCTACAGGAAAGTTCTTCCACTTGCTGAGATACTCTAAAATTTATCGTACTTGTCGAGTTCTTATTTCTGTGATTGCTCCAGAACTTATTTCAATGTGATGTTGATCTTCCTGTTGTTTCATTAGATTTTGCACCAAAGTTAGGTTATCCTTTTAGAGTTGGAGAACTTGTTGCTGATGCTCGATGTGATCCTCCATTAATTTATAATCCATATTAGCTATTATTTTATCCTTCAAACAACCCAACTTAGCCTCCATTTATGCTTTTAAACCATCTATGTCATCTTCGGTTGCTCTTCATAAGATCAAAATTTGTTGCACTTGGTACCGTAATTTTGATATCTCATACTACAATTCTTCCTCTTCATGCATCATAGTATAGCTTTTTGATGGCTTAATGGGTATGGAATTATTTTTTGGAGGCATTATAGAACCCAATACTGATAAAAATTCTAGAATATGCCCTTGGAATCACTTCAAACTACTTTTTCTAACAAATGTTATGCAACTTTAAAAACCAAATACGCACCTTTTTCTTGATTTTGAGAAGCTCGATATTGAAACTGAATTATCTATGTGATTTTAGATCCTCAATAATGGAAATTTAGTCCTGAGGTAGCCCTCTGAATCCTCTTTCGAATGCCACAGGTCTGACCTAATTCGGATTCATCGAGACAAAGTTATGTCCAATATCCCACAATGACCTAATTATGGACTAGTTCAGTAGAGCGAACTTGTACGACTTGCCACGTGTCATTGTTTGCTCCTTTGGCTCTAAAATTCATAGACAAGAAACTACACTCTATGTACTTCCAGTAAATTTTTATATAATTCCAATCCGATGCTCAGATAGAGACTTATGAAGATTTTCCCACGATCACCTCTTTGAGACGAAATTTGGAATCCTGAAAAAACCTAACTTCCACAGATCATCCCTCCAAAACTATTGCGAAGAACCAAGATCTGAAATTTTACGACGATGTTCCTTAGGATTTCGGGTTCATGTTCTAAAAATTTCAGCTTCTGAACCTTCATAGAAATAAAGTTATAGCGAAAATACTACGATGACATTTTTAAGTGAAATTCAGGAGCCTGCAAAAAGCCCTAACTTCCACAGATCATATCTTCGAAAATTTTGCGAACCAAGCTCTGAAATTTCGCGACAATGTTCCTTAGGATTTTGGCTTTGTACTCAAAAAATTTCAGCTTCTGAACCTTTGTATAAAAAAAGTTATAGCAAAAATTCCATGATGACCTGTTTGGTGCAGAAAAACCCTAGAATCCAAAGCTCTGATACCAAATATTGTGAAACCAGCTCCAAAAATAGAAGAAAAGAGAGATCAATGCCTTATAAATCAGCCACTTCGAGAGGGAAACCTCCAATACATTACATAAATGAACAATTCTTGGATGATAAAAATGACAAAACCTCCTTTCTATATATAGGAGTCCATGGGGCCACAATGTAATCCTATTGGGGCCACAATACAATCCTAACCGACCTAAAAATAATAATGTAAGGGCACAATAATAACAATATGGGGGTTTCAGGGGTACAAAAATAACAATAAGGGGGGCTACACTAACATAATAAGGGACTACACTATTAATATAGAGACTTAACACATAATCCATCATTCTTGTTTCCTCTTGAGTGCATCTCGTCAATATTTCATCAAAATCAGGAATCACATTATTATTAAGAATAATGGTATTGAATACATGACAATCACGGGGGAGACCTTCAAGTGCAATAAGAACCATCTCTCGATTAGATATTGATTCCCCAATAGCTAGGAGGTTATTCTTGATTTCAGTGAGCCTCATAAAATAGGTTTGAATGATTCATCCTTGCCCTTCTTGATATTCTTCAATTGATTCTTGAAGAAGAGGATTTGATTAGCATTGCTATCCCTGAACATGCTCACCAGCTTATCATACATCTCCTTAGATGTATTCAGCTCATAAATGTAAGCAACCAAGTGCTTATGAATAGAGTCCCAGCTAATCATCTTTGCTTTGATTTCCCCTTTTCTATACTTTGTCTTCGTGGAAATAGCTGCATTTGATGGAGGTTCTTGGATCTTCCCCTGTACATAGTTCATGACATGTTGATCTTCTAGCACCAATTCCAAGGAAATATTCCATGCATGATAATCAGACTTATTAGTCAATTTATCATCAGCCTTGAAACCCTTGTAGGTTGAGGAGGCCATTTGTCCTTGATGGGATTTCTTCCTTTAGATATTGCTTCTAACACCATCTTGCACTCTTGGAATTTGTCTTCACCTTAGCTCTGATACCATGTTAAATTTAGATAACCATGGTGTTCTATGCTTGATGCACTTTTACTTCAATATTTATTAGGCCCGATACAAAATAGTAATCACATAAACATGAAAGTAAAATTTTGATAGAACACAATAATAGATCAATAGAAGACAAACCATATATATATCAGATTTACGATTCCTTTTTTCCAGCAAAGATATGAGATATTGTTGTGCTACAATAGTCAACAAGATGCTTCAAACAACAAAGTCTTTCTCGGTCAACCAATCTTCCATGTGTCACACCCACAGCCCTCTAAGACAACTCATCACAAGTCAACACTAGTGAACCCAAAGACAATGCAGAAAAGTCAACACAGGAAGCGACAGAAAATTCAACGCAACAAATTAGGGCTTCAGTCAAACATCCATGAATTCCTCGATTTTAGTGCATAACTATACGACCTCCTAAAATCATATTTTTGGCAGAAGTTAGAGGTCAAACGACCAAGGGTTGACCATGATCAACATTGGTCAACGCTGCAGAAAAAAAGCCCTAGACAGATCCGCAGAAAATAGCAGCTTCGCTCCACATGTGTGAGGGGAAAATGGCTTCCAAAGGCTATCAAACCAATCAGATCACAATGAGGCAATGTGTGATGAGTTGATGATGAAATGACCTCCAAGTCTCTCTAATTTATATCAATCAATGAGGGTGTGTGACACATCTATTAGGCATGTGAGCCTACATTACAAAACTGGTCGACCTTGCACATGTGGAAAATAAATTCAAAATAAATGTTCTGCTCATCCGATCAAGATGATCTTTAGATCAATCTTGCACCTTTCCGAAAGAGGAATCCAAAAAAAATATGACCATCGTCATATGAGCAGTGCAACATGGAGTTTGGACCTATTTTCCCTAAATTAACATACTGCCTACCATAATTTTAGCAATTATTTTCACTAAAATAGGTAGGATTTGAATGTATTCAAGCATAATTACCATGCGTTACTACACACGATTATTTATATAGATCTTAGCATAAAAATACATAGAAGTAAAACTTTGATAGTTGTTTCACTTCATATCTATTTTAACAATAACTGTTTCATACATAAAATATATATAGGATAAAATGATAATTACTAATTATTTATTAGTTTATGTAATTAAAGTACAATGAAACAATTTTCACAATTAATAACTAAACTAAATAAATACACACAAACACAGATATATATATATATAACGAAACATATAGGAATTTTATATTAATAAAAATCTGGTTCTAGGGCTAGTACCCTTACATCAAAACTCTTACATCTTGAGTCATCCACAAGAGGGAGATCTTCGAATGCGTAAACAAAGTGTTTACTTTCACCATTACACATAGTTCTCCTTAAACAAAGAAGGTGTTCTCCAAAAATTCTACAAAAAAGCCTATCAAAAATCTTAATTTGCAAGCTATCATAACTAAGGATTACATGACAAAAGCAAACTAATGTCCATTTTAAAAGAACCATTTTCAAGACCAAAATGGGCAGTCACCATGGGCCATGCTCTAATTTCTCCAAGTCGTGAGCTTGTCAAGTCCTTTTGCACCCAACACAAGCACCAAGGATTGGAAATAGCATCGCTAACGCTGTATTAAGTCCTTGTATGATGCTCAAGAAGTTTATCCTCCATAAAGGATTGGAAATATCACGGATGACGCTCTATTCAGTTTTCTAGTTTATTGATAATGGAGACCAATGCCTATGTTGAATTCAACAACTTATCTTTCAATTATGAGGTCCTGATAGTCTCATGGAGCCCCTCTTGCTTATCCCACCATTACATGAAACCCATTGTGGAGAGATAAATAAGATTCCAAATTTCCCTAAGAGGGTCGAGAGAAAAGAGAACCAAAACACTACCTCATGTAACGCTTATTTTCCTAACCCCAAAAACGTAGGTCCAAGAAAACAAATGATAATGCCAACGCATACCATAGAGCCATATATAATTGAACCTACAACTGAAACATGAGCCCGACAAAGGACAAATATCTCCCATCATGGTGTGTAGGTTTTAACCCTGTATAAAAATTAACTTCAAACAAATTCTTAAAACATAAAAATATACAATGACGAGAACATACAAAAATATAAACAAATATTTTCCCCTGGATCCCAACACCTAGGACTACTAGATTGATTTTTCATTATATTCCTTTTAATGTTACAATAAATATATCTACATATCGAATCATTCATAAACCCCAATCCACTAACCCTGGATTAGAACATAACCATAGTTCCCTTGACCAGATCTACAAAGTACCATGGGAAGATAACCTCATTTCCAAAACCATGTGCAAAACCCATGCATAAAACCATGGGTAGGTCCATCCACCATCTTTGGGTCCAACCCCCATCGTTGGATCTGTGCTGCACAATGCCCCCTTATGACCCCCTCGTTGGGACCAACACAACGTACAATTCTTGATTCTGGTCGTGGAAAGAATATAACACATACCCAACATTCTCCCACTTGTTGTTTTATTTCCACGTAGGGGGTAAAAAGAGAGCTTAGTCATTGGTCCAACCCTACAATCCCATTGTTTCTCTACACCAAGAAAAATTCTCAGTTCTGACAGACCTCATCAATACATCTGCAACATTCTTCAAAGTTTCCACCTTTACCAATAACACCTTTTTGTCCTCACCCATATCCCTCACAAAGTGATACTGAACATCAATGTGCATTGTCTTCGAATGATAAAATGTTTCTTTGCCAAATAAAATTGCACTTTTCCTGTCATAGTCTACCCTTAATCTCTCTTTACCAACCCCATACTTGAACGCAATCTCTGCAACCAAACTGCTTCCTTGCTTGCATGAGTGGTTGCCATGTATTCTGCCTCTATAGTTGAAAGTGCCATTGCAAATTGTCTCTTTCTCATCCAACTAACTGCTCCTCCAAATAGGTTAAACACATACCCACTTGTAGATATTCTCTGATACAAATCTCCAGCCTATTCTACATCAACAAAGTGGTGAATGTACAAAACTCTGTCCAATATTGGTCTTCCTTGGTAGCAAAACCCATAATCACTAGTGCCACACAAATACCTGAAAAATTGCTTCACTCTTGTCCAATGCTCCTTCCCTGGTTTTGACATAAACTTGCTCAATACTCCCACTGCATGTGCAATGTCTGGTTTATTAAAGACCATTGGATACATCAGGCTACCAACTGCACTTGCATATGGAACACAAGACATGTCCTATTCATCTTCTTGTGCCTTGGGACATTGTTCAACATATAAATTTACACCTACAGGAATAGGAACCTTCATTGGTTTACTATATTGCATATTAAACCTTTGTAATATTGTGTCGACATACTTCCTTTAGTTTAATTATAATTCCCTCTTTACTCGATCTCGTTTAATTTCCATGCCCAAAAGATAGTTCGCAGCACCAAGATCCTTCATGTCAAATTTGGAGGAAAATTGGGTCTTCAAATCTTGGATAATTTCTTTGTTATTTCCAATCAACAAAATATCATCCATATACAAGACCAAATAAATAACACGATCACCAATTAATTTAAAATACACATAGTGATCCACTTTTCTCCTTGTGAAGCCAAGTCCCTGTATATATGTATCAATTTTTTATACCACATCCTTGGTGATTGTTTTCACCCATACAAAGACTTTTTTAACCTACATACAAGTTATTTCTTACCCTTCACCATAAAGCCTTCACGTTGCTTCATATAGATCTCTTCTTCTAGATCCCTGTTAAGTAATGTTGCGTTCATATCCATCTGTTCTACCTCAAAATCAAAAGAAAAAAAATAAGATAAAAGCAATCTAATAGAAGCTAACTTGGCAACAAGAGAAAATGTATCACCAAAATCAATTCCCGACACCTAGGAATAACCTTTTGCTACCAACCGAGCTTTGTATTTCTCAACCTTTCCTTCTGCATTAATCTTCTTTTCAAACACCCATTTGACGCCAATGGGTTTCCTTCCAGCTGTCATCTCCACCAGATCCCAAGCCTCATTTTTGTCGAAAGATGCCATTTCATCAACCGTGGCCTCTTTCTATAGTTTGTTATCCTCTGAATCCATTGCCTCCATGACAATTGTGGGATCATCATCAGCAATAGATAAATAAAATTTGAACTGAAAGCATATGGACTATACCTCTCTGGTTGCCTTCTCTCTCTAACCGATCTTCTCAAAACTGGAGTCTGTGGCTCTTCCTCTTCTGATTCTTGGTTTGTTGTAGAGTCTGATTCTTCCTCATTTAGTTCAAACTCTATCTTCTGAGGTTCCTTTGGTAGGGCTTCATGTTTAATAACATCTTTCACCTATATAAACATCACATCTCGGGTGTACACAATCTTCCTTGTTTCTGGGTTCCAAAGCTTATAACCTTTTAAATCATCATTATACCCAATAAAGATGCACCTTTCAAATTTACTATCCAACCTGGTTCTTTTCTCCTTTGGAACATGTACATATGCATCACAAAAAAATACCCTCAGATGTGAACGAAAGGGTTTCATACCAGTCCATACCTCATGTGGAGTCTTATCCTACAACGCTAATGAAGGTGATCTGTTAAACAGGTAGCATGCAATATCCACTACCTCTTCCCAGAATTCCTGCCCTAATCCAACACCACTCATCATGCTTCTTGCCTTTTCCATCAACGTCATGTTTATTATTTCTGCAACATAATTTTGTTGAGGCGTGTATGGAGTAGTATTATGTTGTACTATACCACACTTCTTAAATTACTCTTCAAATTCCTTCTTGCAATGCTCTCCACCATTATTTGTTCTCAACACTTACTCTTCTTCTCTATCTGATTTTCCACCAGAGCCTTAAATTATTTAAACTTGTCAAAGACTTCAGATTTCTTCCTGAGAAAATATATATATGTATTCCTTGAGAATTCATCTATAGATGGAACATAGTACACATACTTACCTAGTGATGGAATTGACACATGTCCAAAGACATCAATGTGCAGAAGCTCTAATATCCCCTTTTCCCTCTTAGCGCCAAAGGGGAATCTCACTCAATTCTACTTCCCGTATACACAATGTTCACAGAAATTGAAATACAGACAGTAATTAGACATACCTTCTACCATAAAAATACCATGCAATATTCGAAGGCCCTTATCTCCAATATGTCCAAGAATTTGATGCCATAGCATGGTATTTTCTCCAGATACCATTAGATTTTTTGCTCCACTTTCAGGAACCACGAAAATGTTGCACCCATCAATAACAGTGCTACCCAAAAGCTTCTACAAAGTTCCAATCTAAACTCCCTGCATCAATATGAGTGCTCCCCGAACCGTCTTGCAGGTATATTTCTCGAACATTGTTTTTACACTTGCATTATCCATATTGCTTACAAAAATAAAATTTATGGGAAATGTAGGAATATGCATAACACAAGGAAGTGTTATAATCCTTCCACCTTGCAACTTCAACTTGAATTTTCTACGTTCGATGATTTTGGGATTTTTGTCATCCCCTAAGAAGACATCACCACCATCATATTTCTCATACTTGCAGAACCACTCCCTATGTGGCGTGAAGTGAAGGGATGCACTTGAGTTAATCAACCACGCCTCATGATCTACATGTGTACTTGAAGAAGAATCCAAGTACACATCCCCACCTTTATTTGAGGTGGTTTTACCCTCTATAAAAGGAGCATCATCAGATCCCTTTCCTTTCTCAAGAGATTTAGATCTACAATCATTTTTGTAGTGCCCTTCCTTTCAGCATTTCCAACACACCTTTACATATTTTCCTAGAGATTTAGATATCCCTCTATATTTAAATCTCCCACTTGAGGAATTCTTTTTGTTTTTGTTCTAGGACCACCCTCTCACAGACATGGCATCTCCATTATGGATCTCCATATTTTTCCGTCTCATCTCCTTCGACAACATGGATGAGACTATTTCATGAAAATTCAAGGTAGTTGTATTGATACCTATTGCAACAACCAGAGTATCCCACGAATATGGTAGAGAACACAAAAAAATGATGCACTTATGTTCGTCTGAAATTTTTTATATCAACAAATAACAACTGACTTATCACAATATTAAAGGTGTTTAGATGCTATGTCACCGAGTCTCCATCCTTCATCCTCAGGTTATACATCTTTTTCTATAGGAACAATTTATTCACTGGAGACTTATATTGGTACAAAGTCCCTAACTTGTCCCACAAAACCTTCATTGTAGCTTCCCTCGATATGTTCAACAATACTCAATCTGAAAGACACAATCATATTGTTCTCTTTTTCTTTCGATCTAACTTCACCTAGTCTTCTGTCGACATCCTTATTGGTTTCGTGCTTGGATCTACAACAATCCACTGATCTCGATCCACCAACACATCCTCCATATTGAGCTTCCACAACTCAAAAATCTTGCCATTAAATTTCTCGATCTCTATCTTTCCACTAATTTCCATCTTCTTTCACCGCAAGAATCGATCCCACAAATCTCCCACTGAACATGGTCTACCACAAGCTCGAGAAAAACCCCTAAGCAGAAAAGGCATCCCCTCAAAGCCTAAATAGATTTGATACCAAATGTAGGTTTTAACCTGTACATAAATTACCTGCAAACAAATTTTTAAAAAATATATATATAATGGAAAGATCATAAAATAAATATACACAAAGATTTTCCCCTAGATCTCAAAAAACAGGACTACAAGATTGTTTTTTCATTATATTCCTTTCAATATTATAGTAAATACATATACATGCCGAAGCATTCATAAATCCCAATACACTAACCTTGTATTAGAATATAACCGTAGTTCCCTTGACCAGATCTACAAAGTACCATGGGAAGAAAACCATCATGCCCCAAAACATGTGTAAAACCCATGCACAAAACCATGGGTAGGTACACCCACCATATTTGGGTTTGCCGAACTATTATTGGGTTTGCATTAAAAAAAAAAACCTCGGGGCGCTACCACCCCCTGCAAACCCCCCGACAACATGGATTAGCGACCCCCTCGCTACGCTCACCTCAATAATGACAAGCCATCAAATATTGATGGTTTTGTGAGATTAACAGGTGAATGCATATGGTCATCATTAATGATGATAGGATAACTATCAGTGATAATATTTATTATTCTATCATATATATGAATACTGATTGATTGGTAGTTCAGCAGATCAAATTCTTTAGATTCCCTAGAATGACGTGAATTAACCAGAAGAGTCTCAGGCAAGAGAGAGGTTGGGATATTGGTACCCCCACATATAGTGGATTGTAAGACATCATCTGCTTGTCCCTGTTCATAATCCATATTGGCTGGGCGTCAATAAAAAATATTTGAGACAATGGCCGGTGTACCCTATTCAACAAACAAATTAGGGTATAGAGGTTGATGCACATTAGATAATAGAGGATGGAAAGTTATTCCCGGAGGAACATTACTCAAATAAGAGGCTTTCCAATATGAGCTCGAATCTGACAAAATGATGTTAATAGGAGCGTGGTGTGCAGAAACCCTAATTTGACTTGGTTCAGGGGTCTCATCAGGATCATGAGAACCTGACATAACCATTAACGGAAGCTGAAGTGCCTAAGCTTCTTGATGAGTCCCTGAATCTTAGAAAGGTGAATCATCAAATTATGGTGGCTTCGTAGGATCAATAGATGCATACGAATGAAAATCATCAAAAGTGTGAGCGAATATGTTTTCTATAGTATGAAAGTCGTTGAAGCCACAAATTCGATCAGGTTGGGTATCTAGCACATAAGGCTCTTCTTGGATTGAAAGTGAAGAGGAATCGAGAGAACCATCTTGAATTGACCGAGATGTAAGGAATTCTTCCTCACCTATTAAATATTGTGGATGGAAGAGAGCAGGAACAAGAGATCCAAGATCCTTACCTTCTGATTGTGAAACATCACCCTCATGTGGATGATTGTAATCAACACCAGTGGGATAAAGATCATAATGTTTTGTAGAATCCACTGGTGTAGTAGATTCATGAAATAAATCAAGATTTAATGGATGAGACAGTTTAGAATAATGGGCATCAATCATACCATGACTCTCATCTTGCACATTAGTGTCAGCCAGAGGGAACAATGATCTTGCATGTATGTCATGGTCCATGGATTTTGTAGGACAGTCAAATTTATCTGATACACGACCCAAGTCATTTCCAATTGGTGAATGAAGTTCTAGAATAGATTGAGGTGTATTCTCAACGAAATCGAGTTGGTTTCATCAATAGGGAGAGATGTTATATCAACTTGATCTTCAGGTTTAGATTCAACATAATGTATGAGAAAAACGAACACGGTGCAAGATGTTTCACTTCTCTGCAAGCATGCTTCATCATATAAACTATTTATGACCAAAGCTTCATTAGGTAACAAATCAGGAGGAGGATGAGAAATATCACAAGTAGTAATTCTCTCCTGAGGGTTTTGAGGTTGTTCTCGAACAATACATATAGGCAAGACAAGATTGGGAACAAGAACTGGACAATTTTCAACTTGCAGATTATCACGATACTCTTAAGGATCAAGACTTGTTTCAAAATGAAGGTGTTGCCGAGAAATGTGAAACAAATGGTGAATTTTTTCCCTCATATACACCCAATCGACATCTATTTTAGGAAATTCAAAGCAAATATGAACAAACCTAGCAAAAAAATCCTCTAATGACTCTTCGGGCTTCATCCTAAGCTGATTTACCCTTTCAAAAACATCTTGAAAATTGTACCTGTCAAAGGCTTGTTAGAGCTTACTAATGAGTTGCTCAAATGAATGGATGGAAGTGGAAGGTAATGTGTGGCACCATTGCTTAACATGGCCTTCGAGCATGAGGGTAAACATCCTGCCAATGACATATTTACAATATATTCTGTTAGAGTGACAAAAATAAATAACTTGAAGAATATGTCCCAAAATCGTTGTTTGACCCTTGCCATCAAAATTCCACTGCGACAAGTGATAAATTATTTACCCCAAGACCGAAAGGTTAATGTTTTCGAAAAAAACAACCTGGGATAGAGATTCGGGATGGAGACATTTACAAATATGAGACTAAATTCAGGCTCCAAGAGATAAACTTGTCATCTAGCCCTCCTTCTAGCACTAATTTTGTTGACAGGATGGAATGTACTGCCAAAAACTAGGGGATCTCCCCGGTGTGAAGTCCCAATTAGACTTCACACCATTTGGGATAGGAGCCATATCCGGTATGTTGGCCCGACTGCGACCATGAATGTTTCTACTCTTCGTTGTCAAATGAGAAAGGTGTCAGAGTGGGGACAATAATGAAATGCCTAGATAGTGAAACAAAATAAGCCCAAGATTGAAAAAATACATAAATAGGTACAAACAAGTCTCAGTAGTAATAATAAGGGATGTGCCATGAGAGGGATCAGTGAGCCAAAACCCAATCATACATACATGAACAAGAACATGCCAAAATTTAATTGCAAACTAGTTCACAATAGATCACCGACATGGCGAGGAATAAGTAAATACAGATTCGAAAGTAAAACATACATGTAACAACTATGAATCAATCCATAACATATTGCGTATATGAAAGCACACATACAATAACAATGAGGATATCAAACAACCAATACAACCACCATGAGTAAGCATGGGAATCAGTGTTGAATGTGTAGAACACCTTATTAATGATGTTGCAAATTCAAGTACATATCTTGAAACTGGTCAAAAGAGAACAATGGAACATGGGCTAATCATACCATTTCTTGATGAAAAAACCTAGCCTCACTACAACTCACTCTACTAGTTACCAAGAGTTGAGTACCTTTAGCTGTCAATCACAAACCATCTCTCCAATCCTAGCCTCGACTCTAGTGCTAAAATTCCTTTCACAATGAGGCCTTAGGGCGCATTTATAGATATGAGATGACTGCTCACCTATCGTGATCCTTGACCTCCCCTCATGTCTCTTGGGCTTCTTCACGGCCCCTTCATTCCAATTGCTTAGTACACGTTGAATTGATTTCAACATAACCACTGAAACCATGATGAGAAGATTCACATACTGAAAGAAAAGAGGATGCGAGGAGAAAATATAATTTTTAAGAGACCCTAGGGTTAGTTCTTGTTGCCAACACTGATGTGAAACCTTGGATTCTTGTATGAACGGTCAAAATTCTTGCTATTGAGCCTCACTTGCATCCAATCATCATTTTTCGTTGTTTTCGTGACATTGCCACCAGATTTTAGCAGCCTGAATGGGTCTAGTTTCGACCTCGTTGAAACCCTAGCTCTCTCCACATAGGTTGGAATTTTGACGATTCCTTCGTTTTATCTTAAGATCGCTCCAATCCTACGAACAAAAAACCACTGATTATAATGTTGGATGAACAATTTTTTTTATTAATTTTTTTTTATATAACAATTACCTTTTCTATGAAATTACTTGATATAATTAATCTTGAGAAAACATAAAGAGTTCACATCCCTGGGGTGAGGATTTTGATTTTAATTTTGAGTTTGATCCATCAATTTTGTGCACTGTCATCACAGGTTTGTGTTGTCTTTTTTGCTCATAGCTCCCTTTAATGTATTGTTCTAAAATACATGTATATTATATCTCTTCTTCGTGTAGCCCTTCCAAGCGTACCCTTTGCATATATTTTTGGTATGTCCCATATATAGCATGCTTGACACCCTGGACTCTATCACATCACATTATTCATCCTTGGTGCAACATGATGTTTAAATTTCATGTGTTATCACACTTCAGACAACGTGTTGCATTAAAACCCTTATGGTGATATTGTGAAGTTATATTCTTCTGCTATAAAACCTTTTAGCGTTGTATCTTTTTCACCTCATGACCATTATCGCAACTGGTTTCCCTTTATTATTTTTTATCTTCTTCCACTACAAATAATTCCAGCGCTTGTGATACATAATGTATCTCTTCATAACATTTACACTATGACCTTCACATTGTAATATTATACTCTCCCACAAGAGATATTATAGTCTTCCTATCATATTCTAGAAAAGTGGTGCTTCACTCCTTTCTTGGCAACATGCGATATCTTTGATTCTTTCATACCTCTTGGTCTAGTGGAATTATTACGGTTGAGACTATAGACTTTGTAGTGCCACGATATAACATTTCATTTTAGCTAATTTGTTTTTTATTGGCCTTATAACATGTCATCGAACGATGCGACACATACACGATTTTAGGCGTTTTCCTTCAAGTGCAAGTATATCATCATGTTGAACAGGTCATAGTATCAGTGTGCAATCAGAAGTATTCTCCATGAAGTGTGACTATGCTCCAGTCACATCCCTCTCATGCGACCTCTCTCAAAGTCGCACAATCACATTATCCTTGAAGATTTTAGTAGCAAAGATGGGTGCCGAGGGGTGTGACTTGTGCGATGGGAGCCTTTAAAAAATATACACGCATGAAACACAGAACTAGATGATCACGGATAAATGCTTGACATGATCAGGTCACTGAGTCACAACCTCAATAAGCAACTGAAGGTGCGACCTTTGGTAAAACGCGACTATGCGACCTCTCCCAAGTCGCTAGGTCGCAAAATCGCGCCTGAGAAAGCTCTAGATGGTGTGAATCTCCCTCTGTTATGATTATGCAACCTTTCCTCAGGTCGTAGGATCAAGATAGGCCCCAACACCATGATACAAAAATGCGACCTACTCCGAGATGCGATATGCGACCTGCCCAGGGGCTTCGTATGAGATCTCAGCGAAAATCTAGCTCATTTGAGTCTTTGTCTGATTAGAAGTATCTGTAGCTTGAACTACCATGTCATTCAACTGAGAAAAGATTTGGGATGTTGGATTTCCCTCAGATATGATGTCTTAAACTTCCTTCTGCGCTAAATAAAATTGGCCATTTCTGCATGCTTGAGACAACAATTGGACCACCTCCTTTGGTATTATACCTGAAACACTAATGAGATTGATTTTGGAAATGGATGATCCATACAAGAGAGCAACACTTTTCAAATATGTGATAGCTCATCGAAGATCACCTTCAGAACTAGAATTCAACATTCTCAAGGCATCTGAATCAAGATGAACTCCTTCCTCTTTACAAATAAAATAAAATCTTGTAACTTTGGAGTATGTCTCTGTAGAAATTTTAATACAATTATGTATTGCCTGTATTCTCCTAATCTAAAAATTATATGCAACTGTTAAATACAAAATCGCTTCTACAAAAATTCTTGCGGAAATTTAAAACATGATCACCAATTGCAAACACATGAAGAAAGATCATTCACACATAACACAGATGTTTACCGGGAAAGATTAAAGCTAAAACCCCCACTATCATATATTATGTATATATCATGGATCATGAAACAATCTCACACAAAACTCTAATCCAAGAGCTCTCAGTACAATATACAATCGTCTCACATTGTCTTGTAGAAATTGGGCAAGTTCCTTAGCCAATTTACTACCTCCAGACAGCCTACCTTGCTCACGCGGTTCCTAATGAATGCAATCCTTAATCACAAAGAATTTCATCATTCCTCAACTGCGCTAAGTATCATGGGAATCTTGTGGTGTTATAACTACACCTTGGTAGCCTGCTAATATCACAACTGATAGTTACACTTCCCTTTCACCTAGATCTCCACTGGGTCTCCACTGGAACTGACATGCATGCAACTAATAATAGTAAAAACATTAGTTGCATGTGAGATCACTACATGTGAACTAATTAATATTTAATTCACTTTATCTCTCACTAGTGTATCTACAGTTACAACTAGCACAACTGACTTTAACTCACTTAACTAAGATAAAATGATTTACAACTTGCATTAACTAATGCACCACTGCACTTCCAACTCTGTTACAACTAGAATCACTCTGTTAAAACTCAAGTCAACCTGCATGTTGTTGAGATTTTATTTCTTATTTTTTAATTAAATTTGGAGAAAATCTCATGTAGGTGACAACAATAGGATTTGTTGCTACATTGACTCCATCAATTTCTGATGAGGAGTTAATGCATCCTATATTTGTTGTGAGAGAATTTATGAGTCTGTTTCCATTCACCACTATTAAATGTAAGCCCGTAGAGGAAAGTGTGCATGATGAGGAATGTGTAGTGAGGAAGAGTTGAGCAGATGAGAAATTCTGCTATTGTATTTTCTCCTATTGATGAATGAGATTGCCAATGCCCTGTTAGGTGGACGTAGTCCAGATTGGTTGGGTGAACCACGTTAAAATCTGTGTTTTTCATGGTTGAATGTTGTGCGTGTGTCTTATTTGTTTTATGTTTCCGCTGTGTAAACTCTAACACTTGGTATTGTTGAAGTGGGTATTAAACGTTTTGAAATAGGTCAAATTAAATCGATTTTATAAATCTGACAATCAAATCGATTTTATGCCATCGATTTAGAAGTTACAAAAAAAAAAAAAAAAAATCGATTTGTTTTTTATTATATGCCTTTTTTCTTTTCTTTTTTTTAAAGTGCATTTTATAAAAATCGATTGGTAATTTTTTAAATGCATATGGCAAATCGATAGTTGTTTTTTTTCCATCGATTTAAAAGAGGGTTTATCAAAGTATACTATCGATTATATTGAAAAAGGGTGGCACTTTATTGATTTAAGAGGAGGTGGCCCATTATAAATCGATTTTTTATGAAGTCATAAGTTGGCACTTCATGTTGTAAAAGTTTTTTAAATCGATTTGTAAATTAAATTCCATTTTCATATGGTATTAAGGGAAAGGCATTTTATAGGTGAAGGGCATTTTTTTAACTTAAGGGCATTTTTTAAATAAAAACTTCATTTATTAAAAGTTGCAATTGGAGATTTTGTGACACGAGCTACTAAACATGGCAAAAACACAAAGTGCTCAGTTTGAGATCGAGAAGTTCAATGGCAAAAACAACTTCGAGATCTGGAAAGTGAAGATGTATGATCTACTCATGCAACAAGGCGTGGCGAAGGCACTGTTGGGAAAAGCCAAACAACCTTACACCATGACAGATGATGAATGGAGTGACTTGGATGAAAGAGCACTGAGCGGCATTCGATAGTGTTTGGCGGATGATGTTTTGTTTAACATCGTGTCAGAGAAAACTGCTGCTGGTTTGTGGACAAAGCTTGAAAAGTTATACATGACAAAATCCTTAACCAATAGGATTCTTCTGAAGCGACAGTTGTACAGCTTGCACATGAAGGAAGGTACGACGATTACTGATCATTTGAATACCTTTAATACTCTCCTGGTGCAGTTAGAAAGTATAGAAGTAAAATTTGAATCAGAAGATAAAGTTGTAACTTTATTATGCTCGTTGCCCGAGTCATGGGATCATTTTGTTACTTCTATAAGTCTTAGTTCATCAGAAACCCTTGAATTTGATGATGTTGTTGGAGCTTTGTTGTCCGAAGAAACAAGGAAGAGGTCAAATTGAGAAACCTCTACATCAGAAGCAATGATGGTCAGAGGTCGTTCTAAAGAAAGACGCTTCAGTAAGCACAACAACTCGCGTTCAAAATCGAAAGGGAAGAAGAGTAAGGTAAAGTGCTGGTTTTGTGGCAAATTAGGACATTTGAAGAAGGACTGTTGGAAGAGACAGCAAACATCCAAAGGAGACTCTTCGATAGAGAAGAAAGAAGCAAACACGACAGATACAGGTTCAGCATCGATTTCAGGTATGAGTGATGAAGTGTTATCAGTTAGTTTGTCTAATCATGATCAACATTGGCTATTAGATTCTGGTGCGTCAAATCACATGTGCATTCATAGAGAGTGGTTTAAAACTTATAAATCAATCAATGATGGAGTTGTTTACATGGGAAATGATGTCTTGTGTAATATTGTGGGAATTGGAAGCATCCAGATTAAAATGTTTGATGGGACAAATAAAATTCTAACTGATGTAAGACACGTACCTGAACTAAGAAAAAACCTCATTTCACTAGGAGTACTAGACACTAATGGATATAAAACCTTTATTCAAGGTGGAGTAATGAAAGTTTATAAAGGAATTTTACTAGTAATGAAAGCAAAGAAGGTTGGAAATATTTTTCAGTTAGAAGGAAGAACAGAGTCAGATCATGCTTCTACAGTATCTGAAAATGACAGTAATTCTATTCATTTATGGCATCAAAGGTTGGGCCATATGAGCGAAAGAGGATTAAAATTTTTATCTGATCGTAAGTTACTTCCTAGTTTAAAATCTTCTAAGTTAGATTTCTGCAAACATTGTCTATTTGGGAAACAAAGCAAGCAGAATTTTAAAACTGGAAAACATACTAGTAAGGGAATCCTTGATTATATCCATTCTGATGTTTGGGGTCCATCTCCTACAACCTCATATGGAGGATCGTCATATTTTGTATCTTTTATCGATGATTTCTCTAGAAAAGTGTGGGTCTACATGTTAAAGAAGAAGTCTGATGTATTCACAGTTTTCAAACAGTTTAGAGAATTAGTTGAAAACATCACTGGAAGAACCATTAAATGTTTAAGAACTGAAAATGGTGGTGAGTTTACTTCAAAGGAATTTGATAATTATTGCAAGGATGCTGGGATCGAAAGACATAAAACCACTGTATATACTCCTCAGCAAAACGGAGTTGCTGAACGCATGAACAAGACTCTCTTAGAGAGAGCAAGAAGTATGCTTAGTAACGCCAATTTGCAGAAGGAATTGTGGACAGAAGCGGTTTCTACAGCTTGTTACTTGGTAAATCGATCACCATCAACTGCGATAGGATGCAAAATTCCTCAAGAGGTATGGAAAGGTTATCCATGTGATTATTCTAAACTGAAAGTTTTTGGTTGTGATGCATATGCTCTAGTTCCGAAACATCAGCGTTCTAAATTAGATCCTAAATCAAAAATATATATCTTTTTTGGATATGGTGATGGAACTAAGGGATACAGGTTGTGGGATCCTACTACTCACAAGATCATAATTAACAGAGATGTTAAATTTAATGAATCTTCACTTGAAAATCTAGATGTAGATGATAAATTGAAACAAGATAATGTACCTAACCTTCAACACATTCAGTTTGAAACTAGTTCAAATACTGATGATAGTCCAGATGAACAAGTTTCATATTTAGATCATGAACAAGTTTCAGATGCAGATCATGAATGTGTTTCAGATGTTGATCATGAAGAAGTTCCTACAGATAATAATCAGCAAATTGGGGAAGTACCAGAACATCTTTAAGGAGGTCTATGAGAATCAGACGTTTTCCTAAAAGGTATGATGACTATGTTACTTCAGTTGCTTTAACCGCTAACGATGATGAACCTTTGTGCTATCAGGAAGTTGTAGAAGGTTCTAACAGTGGTAAGTGGAAAGAGGCTATGAAGGACGAGATGAAGGCATTAGCCAAAAATGCCACATGGGATCTGGTAGAACTTCCTAAAGACAGGAAAACTGTGGGATGTAAGTGGGTTTACAAATTGAAAAGGGGTGTTGATGATACAGAATATAGGTACAAAGCGAGATTCGTCGCGAAAGGTTTTTCTCAGAAAGCAGGCATTGAATTTCATGAGATATTTTCACCAGTTGTAAAAATTGTTTCAATTCGGATTGTGTTAGCATTAGTTTCTTTACTTGATTTAGAATTATAGCAACTAGTTGTTAAAACTGCATTTTTACATGGAGATTTAGATGAGGAGACTTACATGGAACAACCGGAAGGGTTTGTTCAAAATCGCAACAAGAAATTTGTCTGCAGGCTCAAGAAATCATTGTATGGTCTGAAGCAGTCGCCTCAACAATGGTACAAGAAGTTTGATTCTTTCATGATGAGTCAAAATTATATAAGAAGTGAATATGATCATTGTGTTTACTTTAAGAAATTGAGTAATGGAATGTTCATTATCTTAGTGTTGTATGTTGACGATATGCTTTTAGCAAGAAAAAGCATAACAAAGATCAACAGGTTAAAGGCTCAGATGGCTAGGACGTTTGATATGAAAGATCTAGGAGCAACAAGACAGATTTTGGGCATGGAGATTTTCAGAGACAGGAGTAATGGTAAGTTGTGGCTATCACAACAGAAGTATATTGAGAAAATACTCTTGAGGTTTGGTATGAACAATGTGAAGCCTGTTTCAGTCCCTTTTGCTTCCCATTTTAAGCTTTCTTCAAGTTTATGTCCTAACACTAATGAAGAAAAGGAATATATGTCTTGAATTCCATATGCCAATGTAGTAGGTTGTTTGATGTATGTGATGGTTTGTACTCGACCAGATATTTCACATGCAGTTGGGGTTGTCAGCAGGTATATGGAAAATCCAGAAAAAGAACACTGATCAACAGTGAAATGGGTGCTTCGGTATCTGACAGGCACAAGTGATTATTGTATCACTTATAACAGAAGCAGTGAATATGTTTGTGGATATGTTGATTCCGATTTTGCAGGTGATTTAGATAAAAGAAGGTCAACTTCAGGGTATGTCTTTACTCTCGCAAGTGGAGCTATTAGCTGGATGTCAAAGCTATAGAACATTGTTGCTTTATCCACTACAGAAGCAGAATACATAGCTGCTTCACATGCTTGCAAAGAAGCAGTTTGGTTGAAAGGTTTGTTTGGTGAATTTGGTAGGTTGCAGGACAACATCAAGTTATTTTGTGACAGTCAAAGTGCAATTCACTTGGCTAAAAATCCGGCCTATCATAGTAAATCAAAGCACATACCTATCAAATACCATTTTGTAAGACAGGTTATCACTGAAAGGGGAGTCTCTCTTGAAAAGGTGCATACAAAGGAAAACTGTGCAAACATGTTCACGAAACCAGTTTTGTTAGAGAAGCTACGATGGTGTCTGGCTTCTCTTGGCTTGCAGAAAAGATAAAAATAATAATGAAACAGGGTATCAGGCTAATTGTTGTCAAGGTGGAGATTGTTGAGATTTTATTTCTTATTTTTTAATTAAATTTGGAGAAAATCTCATGTAGGTGACAACAATAGGATTTGTTGCTACATTGACTCCATCAATTTCTGATGAGGAGTTAATGCATCCTATATTTGTTGTGAGAGAATTTATGAGTCTGTTTCCATTCACCACTATTAAATGTAAGCCCGTAGAGGCAAGTGTGCATGATGAGGAATGTCTAGTGAGGAAGAGCTGAGCAGATGAGAAATTCTGCTATTGTATTTTCTCCTGTTGATGAATGAGATTTCCGATGCCCTGTTAGGTGGACGTAGCCCAGATTGGTTGGGTGAACCACGTTAAAATCTGTGTTTTTCATGGTTGAATGTTGTGCGTGTGTCTTATTTGTTTTATGTTTCCGCTGTGTTAACTCTAACACATGTCCCACCAACCAACCTTTTAACTCGAAATTCACTTAGCTAACTGATTTGCCACTTCAGTTAACTATTTCCAAGTCCACATTGAGAATAAATTATTGTTTATTGTCCAACTAATATTAAGGGATAATAATAGTCGACATGCATCTATAAATAGACATGAAATCTATAAATAGAACTTGCACATACATCTATAAATAGACCTCATCTATAAATATAATTTTCTCATGCATCTATAAATAGACATCCAGCTAAAAATAGTTTGTGTGGGCCCCACCTAGTGTAGGTGCTTAATTTTCACTAGGATTAAGGATGTTGTTTCCGGATGCCAATTTCATTGTTTCTTGTTGCAAACTTCAAGAGTCTCCATCATATGACGCAAGGCATTTTAGACATCTTCTGTCATAGAATCTGCTTCGTTTAAGATGATGATTTTGAAAGTTGGACAAAGATAACCATTGTTCGTATTTACGGAAGCTACTGCAACTGTTGCAATATCCTTTATCTTTGTGCGTACAACATTAATTCCATGAGCATCACTTGCATTAAGCTCTAAGAATATTGATTTGTATTTAAGCCTGAAAAGTTGGTGTGTGATTCCAAGAGCTATAGTAGTTTTCCCTGTCCTGGAGGGCCATACTTGAAACCGTCTTCTTTTCTATCATTCTCTCAGAATATAGAGATCACTTGATTATTTGAAAGGTTTTTGTTGTAATATGAAATCACGGCGTCGCTTCCTTTCCATATTGCGACTAATTACAATGCATCCCTTTCATGCCCTCCTAACGCATTCCGTTATAGACAAGTACTGATGCAAAACGTGGTCTTGGATGCTTCAAATAGATAAAGCCCGATGCCCCATCATTTGGCGCGATGCTAGTTGTGCCAAATGTGTTGGTTGCATTAGCATGTATTTCAACCAAGTTTCCAGTGCTATGACCAGGTCGATATTGTCATAACGGTTATGTCCCTTGAAATTATAACGCGGCAAGAGGATTTGCGTTGCGACCTTTGGCGTTCATGACAAACGTTTGTACGTAGACAACTTGGATGGAGTGAATTTGTACCCATTCAACAAGATTCCACCGACTTGTTATACGACCACGATGCATTGGTTTGCCACATTTTCGATGTGGACGTACACGTTCACAAGCTCTTTTTATGGCACTTTCTTTCACAGGCTCAAATGGTTTATGTATATTGTCGGTGCTTGCGAAAGAACTTCATGAATTCGATGCTTGTATTAGATAGGTCTTACACGATTCATCATTATGTATTCAAGGAGGCTCGGTTTAAATCCTGACGTGACCTCAGATCAATCCGACATCAAACCCTTCATAGTGTCATTTATTCCTTGTGCATAATTTGAGTGTGGGATGGTCATTATGATGGCACCATATACACTTTAAGAGGGATTTGGATAAAGGTAATGTCTCCAGTGTGGGACTGCCATGAAGAGTAAAAGGTCATGCTTCCATAGTGCCACTGCCAAAGGGTAGCGCTCCTTTGTACTTGTTTCGAGGTATGCTTAAATAGATTTGCTTCATGCTCATAAGATCCATAACACCTCTACAATGGCTGACATTGGTGTCTACTATTAAAAGGTTTCTTCACATGTCTAGCATTGAGATATAGTCTTCGCGCATGTAGGAGTTGTGACCCTTTGACCACTCTTCGGTACAAAGATTTACTTCACTTGCACTACATAGCACAATAAAACCTGTGTTAATTACATGATAAATATATAATAATATTTCTTCATAACCCAACATAAACCAAATCCTAGGGTGCATAAATGTGTGCTCAATGCTCATTCAAAAATTTCATGCTTTGGATTTCAGTCCTTTCATACAAGTTTGTTTAATTTCGAACACATGCATTAACCTAATGACCAAGGTGGTGTTAATATATCAAGGAATTCTTGCCATGATGCAAACCCAATGCGACGTGATACACATGGGGGAATAAGGGTGAGGTTTGATCATGAAGGTGATTTCCATTTTGACCAGCTAGGGTTTCAAGGATGCACATGGTGAGGATAACCATGGACCAATCCTAATGAATTTGGATGGGGTGAGGGTGATGGTGAGGTGAAGTCAATGACAAAAGATAATCCCATAAACCCTAATGCTACTGATATGATCATGCTTCGAGACAAGATGAGAAGAGTGAAGATGATGAGCACCCTAGAGAGTGAGAATTAATTCAAAGCAAGGTTGGACCTCCAGTCACATACATTTAGGGTTACAATGATGCAAGGGGATATATAATCCTTGCAAACCCTAATGCACATGCTGAGGTATAGGGCCAGTCAAGGACCTAGGGGAACATGTTCTGCAATGTCTCTCACCATGATGTAGTGAAATGATGATGAGAATGCGCCCTAGAGGCATGTGAATTAGTTTAAAACAAGAAGGGGATCACTCTTTCGCTAATGTAGGGTTTCTCCCAAACCCTAGTATGGTTGACACAATGAAATCTAAATTGTAGTCTTGTCTGTCCACACACGGTGCCTCCACTAATTTTGGATGCATACTATAGAAAAATAAGTTTCAAAGCCACGGGGGAACTTTTAACACATCATCGAGGTGAAAAAACTCCAAAACCCTAATGCAATTAGAAGGTCAATATATAAGATCAAAACATTATGTATGGATACAATATGTAAAGCGTGAGTGGGAACATCAAGAGGGTTTTATAGGAAGGGTAGTGGGGAGAGTAACCCGTTGAAGGCCTTATCAAAACCCTAATAGCCTGAGGCAAGCAGAGGGGAAATTTAGGATATGCCCAAAAAATTTCGGTGTTGTTTTAGCGACTACAACATGTTGGACATTAATTTATGTGTTGTAATAATCATCAACATAGATTGATATTAAATAGAAATGAACAACATAGGGTAAATCAATAGAGAAAGGCATGAGAAATGGTATTTACTAAGGAGTGTCAACAACAAATGGAGAAGAAAATAGCAGATCAATAATGACAATCACAACAAATGACAACTGAACAATGACAAGAACAAATGAAGGAAAAAATTGAATCACAAAAACCATATCAAAGAGAATATCAAAGAATACATTGACAAAGAAGGGCACAACAAATGGCAAGTGAATAGTGTCAAGAGTAAAGAATACAAAAAAATGCACAATGAAGAGGAATTGACAAAAGAAGGTAGTGGGAATGACAATTGAAGAGCGCGAGGAATAGAGGAAAAAAAATGATGAATAACAAAGAGCATATCGACAAAGAAAACATTATTCAACCAAGGAATAATGCAAGATGCAAAAGAAAAACCTATGAAAAAAAAATATTTAAAAGATATCTATGCCCCAACTCAACCTGTATCTCTCGTTGCTATGAATATTGCACATCAAAAATTTCATAACCGGATTTAACAATTAGCTCAAGTTCAAATATGTCATTTGTGTGAAGAGTCATATGCTGGAATTTAGATGTTTAATATAAATATGGACCTAATGTGCATGAGATGTAGAAGAGAAGGAATTGATGAGATTAATCCTATACATACTTGACATATTTAAAATGATTAGATTAATCATACGTTAGACAAATTTTATATGGTTGCGAACAATTTAAACCAACCTAGATCCATATTAACTCCGGATCTATCAAGTGCCGAGAAGGATCAAATATTTGGAGGTGAAAACCTTTCCTCATGTTTTCCACTAAAAGAGAGGTTTGCACCTTCAGAGATTTGTTTCCTCTTGACGCTTGATAGATTCGGAGTTAAGACGGGTCTAGGCTAGTTTTATATAATATAGCATTGGGAATGTGCCTTCTCCACACCCTTTATTGGTTGATATTAGCGTAAAATTTTTCTTCATACTCATGTTGCATCCTTGCATGGTGTCAGTGGTTTGTAAAGGGGTTGTTCTCCCATTTGTAATTCCCTCATCCAAAATATCCTTGTTGCTCCAAGTCCTCAGATTTTTTATTTGTATGTGCTTGTAGATATTTGCTTATATGACATAATTTTTTTGCAAAAAAAAAATGTAAATGAAATGTAAAGAAAACATTATGTTAAATTTTGAACTTTAATAAAATTAACATTGCTAACAAATCTTGAAAATAGATTAAATAATTTCTAATTTCTCATTCTAAGACAGTGAAGGATGAAAGATCTACTCTCTGGTTAGTTTTTAGCGTATAGTTTCTCTTTACGCTCATGTTGCATCTTTGCATGGTGTTAGTGTTTTGCAACGGGGATGTTATTCAATTTGTAGTTGCCTCATCCAAGCTATACTTTTTCCTTTATATCCTAGTATTTTTGACTTATTTTTACTCGTGGATATTTGTTTATATGATAATTTTTTTTTGTTAAAAAATAGCTTAAATAAAATTAAAGGAAATATTCTGTTAAACTTCTAAATTTTGATAAAATTTTAAATGGTTAACAAATCATTTATCTTTCAGATTAGTCACATTATTATTATTTGGTCGACGTTTCAAACCAGCTAATGTGGTTCATCCTCAATACAAGATGAAAAGCTTAATCGATCATCATGAATAAATAGTAAGGATGCAACATTGCCCAGATAACACCATTAAAAACTAGTTGTTATTATGTTAGTTAATTAGTTATTAAGAAAATATTTAAAATAATTACTAAAAAGGTTCAAAATTATAGTATAAAAAGAATATTTTAATTATTATAACCATATTAATTAAAATACAAGGAAGACAAATTTTATAATCTAAGAAAAGGGAAAAAGGGGAAAAGTTAAGATCAAGAAAAATAAATACTAATTTGGTGTTCTTTGCACTCTTACTACCCGTGCTCTAAGAATCTCTGATGACAGCTGCCTGGAGTCGGAGAAATCCCATCTCCTTGATGTCTTTGGAATCAATGGGTATAGTAGATCTCAAGACCTTAAGGCCTTTCAAAAAACATATAAATGGTTAGGAGGCAAATCTGCTCGGGTGGGTCCTATTTCCAAGGTTCATCTCTCGTTTATCAAAGGGACAATTGACAAAATTTCCCATGTCCTCAGAGGGAATCATATCTTCTCCTCGTTCAAGCCTCTTCGTACTATTAGGAATTCTCTCAGATCTGTCAAGGACCTTGTTGACCCTAAGGACATGAAATGTGTTTACATGATTCCTTTTTCTTGTGGTATTCCCTATATTGGAGAAACATGGAGGTCCATTAAGCAGAGAATCCAGGAGCATGCTGCAGACATTAGGCACAATCGTTCCTACACATCAGCTCTTGCTAAACATGCGGAAAAACCGTGTCACCATGTCTACATTGAGGACTCCAAGGTCATTGCTAAGGTCGACCACTTCCACCATAGGAAGTTCCGGAAGGCTATTGAAATTGAGAGGCATGCTAGAAATATCAACAGGGATAACGGCTGGAAATTGAGTAAGAGCTGGACTCCAACTCTCTCGTCCCCCCCCCCCCGGTTGTATTTTTTGTTTCCTTAGGTCTTTGTAGGGTCTCTCTTGGTCATTTTCCCTTCTTCTTCTTATCTTTAATTTTAAATATTTTCTTTCCTTTTATATTTTTTTTCTCTTAGTATTTATTTTTCTTGATCATAACTTTTTCCCTTTTTCCCTCTTCTTAGATTATAAAAATTTTCTTCCTTTTATTTTAATTAATATGGTTATAATGATTAAAATATTTATTAATATATATATTAAAACATTTTTAAATAATTAAAATGTTTATTCGAAATATTTTTAAATAATTAAAATATTCTTTTATACTATCATTTTTAACTTTTCTAGTAATTATTTTAAATATTTTCTTAATAACTAATTAACTAACTTAATAACGGCTATATCCGGGCAATGTTTCATCCTTAGTATTTATTCATGATGATCGATTAAGCTTTTCACCTTGTCCCGAGGATGAACCACATTAGTTGGTTCGAAACGTTGACCAAATAATATTAATGTGATTAATCCAAAAGACATCTATCTACTTTATGGATCACAAAAGTTTTAGATCTAACAAATCATTTATCATTTGCCACACTAAAAGAATGGAGAATGAAAATTAATTTATTTTAAATATCAAATATATCTTTATACTAAATATATGCAATACTGACCTTCCTAGCCTTTTAAGATGTCAAAATTATAGTGAGCTCGGGAGGCTTCTCTCCAAGCTTTTTGAGCATAGGAATAAAACCTTAAATCAAATTAAATAACTCTTTTCTTTAGGTCCGATAGACCAAAGATTGGTCTCACTGGACGTTAACCACCGCCACCATCATCATCATCATCATAAATTTCAAAATATTTCTAACATATTAAATTAATAGCTTGCTAAATTATCAAAATCAAGAAAATGTAAAAAACTTATTTCCAAGTTTTGAACCATAAAACAAAATATTAAAATAAATTATTATTATTTTTCTTAAAATTAAAATTAATATTAATAAACAATCATCATCATTATTATTAAATTTAATAAAATAAAATTAATTTTAACAAGTAATAATTTATCATTATTATATTATTATATAGAATAACAAATAAATATAGCTTAGTTCCTATTGGAAATGTTGAAAATACATGGATAATCAAACTTAAAATAACTAAATACACAAGTAACACATATAATCAAAACTTAACTCATGCACGGACTAATAATAAGATGAAAGTTTACACGGACTAATAATAAGATGAAAGATAACGAGACCATCGCAAAATGAAAGATCAACAAACAATCATGCGAGAAAAAATAATGTTATGAAAGGATGCAAGGCACTCCCAACATTGAAAGATACAATTCGACTAAAGTTAAGATAGTGGAAATGGAGGAGGCATTTGGATGGTAAGAAACACAATTGCTCATGAACGACAATTTCAAGTTCTTGTTGCAAGCAATGTCACATGGCTCGAGTACGAGTTCGGGTTCGACAATGATTAGGTTTGGTTTGAGTTTGAATTTTTTGATGAGGTTCGGATGAGGTTCACCATTAAGTTCATCTAATATTAATTTAAAATGAATTATAGGATAAAATAGTGAGAAATCAACATCAGTAAACATCAAAAGGTTATCATGGACATGGAAATTTTAAGGATAAATTACAAGGTTGAGTTGTGACATGAGGTTATGAATTTTGATCTATGGACTTGGTCAATGATTATGATGTTCGATGAAGTTCGACGAACCTCAAATTTTTTTTAAGGTTCGCCAAAATTCAAACCTCAAGGTTAAAATTCAAAGAACCTTGTGACATAGATTGCAAGTATGCCTCAAATCATTAGAACATTAGGTTTTCTGACAACAATGATCATAATTTTTATAATTAGTATTCATCAAATATCAAAACATCGGAGATACTAATAGAAACCATATGTATTAAGTTTAGAAATCTTGGTTGACCTTGCAATGTAGTCATTTCCATGCTTGGTCGATGAAGATGAGGACAAAGTCTAAGCCTTCACCTATTTTAATAGGCTATCGTTGTAATATTTGGAGCAAAGAGTCGTTGTGGCTATGCTTTCAAAAAAATCCACAATTGTTTGTTCAAAGAACAATCCCTTTGTGAGGCCAACAACCGTGGGTAATAATCTAAGACATTATTATTTGGTCTTCCCATATATCAAATAATAAAATCTTGTACCCCTCTCATGGCCTGAAAGGGACTTTGAACTATACAACACAAACTGAACAAGCCAATGGGAAGGATCAGGAAGAAATGAATGCTTGATAAAATTGGACAAGTGTATAAGTTGGCTAGGCATGGGGTGTCCAAAATCTTGATTATGTTTGGGATGCAAGGGTACATCATGCATATCCATGACTCAAACAATATAATAAAATGTTGATTTTTTAGTAGCTTGGGAGGTACTCCAAGCCCTAGGGTTTAGGATTTGGAGGGGGGGGCACCACAAGAGTCACTCGTGGGATTGGAACCCAAGGTTGGAGTTTTTCAACTATCATGATTTGGGCCAAAACCATGGAGAATTTTGGACATGTGATGGGATGAGATGGTAGAGGGAAGAAAGGAGAATCCAACACTTCAAGAATCATCAAAACCCGATTTGTCCTTAGTGAATTGTGAATTTTTGAAGTGAAGGAGTGGGCATGGACAACTAGTGTCAAGGTCGGCCTAGTGTTATAATGGCATAATGACATGTTGTCGTGATAATGTTTACATCTTATTGAAGACCTCCTTTAGTGTATAAAAATGAGGTGAGGTGAATTCATTTGGTGCTCATCCATCCATGCAACGCAAGGCAGAATAGGAGCATAGGAAACTCGGCTAAGGGAGACATACTACCTTTATTTGGGCCACAGGTAGGAGGGCACTTCAACAAAGGGGAGAAGTTGTGTAGGATCCTTTTCGTATCCATTGAAGGGTTTTTTTCAGCTACAAGCAGGTCAAGTATTAAGATGTGAGATCATAGGTCTCTTGGGGCATGTTTGGTGAATGAGTATCTCTACTTTGAGCAGGTTGTGGGTAAATGAAGGCTGGTGTGGTAGGCCGCAGACCTTATCACCTCATAAAAGGCTTCTGTGGGTCTGTTTTGGGGCTGGTTTTGCCCAAACTTCAGTGTGGAGGCAAAGGATACATTTGGAGGTAGTTCGAAACTATTTAAGGGATTATGTGGTTATTTAATAGGGATGTTATAGCGTGCTAGGTGCCCTAACCAGAAACATTCAAGGACAAAAATGGTACAACAAAATTGGAGTTAAGTTTGTCTTCTGTTGGGTCAAAGCGTTGACCAATTTTGGATCAGAATTGTTTGCAACCTGTGGGAGACGTGTGTTGAGTTTGACTTGGGAAGTTGGAGATCTCAACTAGGAGAAGATATTGCAGTGAAGTGTTGGGTGCCATTGGACTGGTGGAGGGTAGCGTGTTGGCTACCCAAAGTAGCTCTTGACAAGCCATCAGAAAGCGACCTTGATAGCTGAAGGTTGGGTGAAGGTTGGAGCCTAAAGTGTAGCTCTTTAATGGACGAAAGAGGCTACTAGATTGGCAGATAGGAGCTCAGGTGTTGGCCTTCCTAGAAGAACAGATTGGATCAACCCATTTTCATTGTAGTAGAAGTGACTTGTAGCGGCGATAGGTGGAAACTCTCTTGGAGACTCTATGTGTTGTCCTTTGATGGAATAAGGGGCAAATAGAGAGCAGAATGAGAGCGAAGGACCAAGTGGACGATATACAACATAGACACTATAATGACATTGTCATTCTATCTTATATCTCTTACAAGTGAGCCCTAAGATTGTTGTATTACTCAGTTTGTTTAATATAACAAAGATTGGGTTGTTGTACATTATTGTACAATATTTAGTTACAAATTGTCTATACTTGTGCATGTGTGATTTGTTGCTATTTGATATTCCGCTATGCAAAGTAGCTTTTGTTGAGATTCTTGGTTTGGTAGCATCAAATATTTTAATATTCTAACCGAGACCCAAGATTGTGGAAATTAAACATGGTATCAGACCATGTCTGAGCTACTTTGGAAGACAGTGAATAATCAGAGTGCACAACGAAGTACAACTTAAGAGCAAGTTTATCACATTGTAGGTGAAGGGCTCACTACAATGTCAAAGTTGCAGACTGGTATCCAGTATGAGGACAGGTTGGAGGGGTTTTCCAACTATAGTCCATGGAAGGAAAGGATCAAGTTGGTCTTGCAGGTTGACAATATTTGGGAATTTGCCGAGAAAGCCATCAAGAAGCCAACTGACCCAAAGGAGATGGAATGTATGAGGATTTATATATAAGGGCGAGATTGATCATCCTTGATGTTGTGAAGGATCCCATAATACCTCATTTGTCTAGGAAGAAAACTACACATGAGATGTGGATGGCTCTTCAGAATTTGTTCCAGAATAAGAACGAGAACCTAGCATTGGTATTGGAGGACAAGTTGAAGTCCACCAAGATGTTTCAAGGTGAAGGAGTGACTTCGTATATGAAAAGATTGTCTCAGGTCAAATATGAGCTTATTTCCGTCGGTGTGACTATTTCAGATTCATATATGGTGAGGATTGCATTGAAATGGTTTACTCCAGAATGGAATCCCTTCATCAAAGGAATCGTTGCTAGGGACAAGTTGCGAGACTAAAATAGGTTGTGGGATGACTTCAATCGGGAAGAATTGCGAGACGAGGATATTTATCCAACGAAGATGGCAGATGAAGAAGTGTCACTTGCAGCATGAATTAAAGGTAAGTAGAAGAAGGACATGAGTAAATTCAAGTGTTTAAAATGTAGCAAGATGGGTCATTTTTCATTGATATGTGTGATGAAGAGAAGAGGAAAGGGAAGTAGGTCGCCGATGTTGCGACTTCTGTTGAGATATATGCTCTCACCAGTAGGTTGGAGGAGGAGGACTTTGCTATGATCTCTCATTTCTCACAGGGTACTATCGATGATGATGGATGGAAGGTGGACAGTGGTGTGATGAAACATATGATAGGGTCACAGGAGGTTTTCAAGACTCTAGATGAATGAGACTCGAAGTTGCACATGGTGTTGGATGACAAGATTTAGAAGGAGATCTGAAGATTGGGAGTTATGCCATTCAGGATGGGGACAAGATGGGTGATGTGGGTCCAGGATGTATTATTTGTACCAGGACTTAGATATAGCATGATATTTTTCTCGATAATCGAGAAGAAAGGGTTTGAGGTCTTGTTCCAGGATGGGAAGGCAAGACTCCATATCCGATGGGATTGTGCTTGGAGTTAGAGATCATGGTATACAGGCTTACAAGAAAGCATATGGATCATGGGAAGTAGAAGCATAGGGAGAAAGTGCAGGTTCTAGAGAAGCACGTAAAAGTGCAGGCTTTAGAGGAGCGGGTACAAGTTCTGAGAAGAAGGTCTAGGTTCCATAGGCTCATAGAGAGTCGAGTTCTAGTGGGAGCTTGCAGATTCAAAGGGATACTTTGCATCCCAAGAAGAGCACGTGGTCAGTGGGGAGTAAGGGTGCTTCCACATCTGCCAAGAAGGAAGCATAGAGGGATTGGAAAATGATATAGGAGAAGAAGAAGCAGGATGCTTCCAGTGACAATGACACTTCTAAGAGAGGCATAGTTCATGCTACAGGGATTGCTGCAGTGGTGAGTGCCAAGAGTTGGGCGAGTGTTGTGAGTAGCAATGATGATGATGAGTTACTTCCTAGACTTGGAAGTACCTCCATCACTAAGAAAAAGTGTTTATTTTTTATTAGCTTGGGAGGTTCTCCAAGCCATAGGGTTCAGGGTTTGGAGGGTGGAGCACCACAAGAGTTACTTGTGGGTTAGGAACTCAAGGTTGGGGTTTTGCACCCATCGTGATTTGGGCCAAAGCCATAGACCATTTTGGGCATGTGATGGGATGAAATGGTAGAGGGCAGAAAATAGAATCCAACGCTTCGAGATTCGTCAAAATCTGAGTTTTTTGTAGTGAGTTATGAATTTTTGAAGTAAGGAGTGGGCATGGAAAACTAGTGTCGAGGTCGGCCTCGTGTTATAATGGCCCGATGAAAAGCTTCCATGCTAATGTTGAAGTCTTATTGGATCCATCCTTTAGTGTATAAAAAGGAGGGGAGGTGATTTCATTTGGTTCTCATCCATTCATGCAACGCAAGACAAAAGAGGAGCATAGAAAAATCGGCTAAGGGAGAAATACTACCTCTGTTTGGGCCACAGGTAGGAGGGCATTTCAACAAAGGAGAGAGGTTGCGTAGGAGCCTTTTCGTGATCGTTGAAGGGCTGGTTTTCACCTACAGTCAGGCCAAGTATGAAGAGGTGAGACTACAAGTCTGTTGGGGCACATTTGGTGAATGAGTATTTATGTTTTGAGTAGGATATGGGTATAAGAAGGCTGGTGTAGTAGGCCGCAGGCCTTAACACTTCAGAAAAGGCTTGCATGGGTCTGTTTTGGGGCTAGTTTGTGCCCAGAACTTTAGTGTGGAGGCATAGGATACACTTGGGGGTAGGTCACATCTATTTATGGGGCTGTGTGGGTATTTAATAGGGATGTTGCATCATGACAGGTGCCCTAACCATGAATAGTCAAGGAAAACTGTGGTACAACAAACTTGTAGCTAAATTTGTCTTGTTTTGGGTCAAAGTGTTGACTAATTTTGGATAATAATTGTTTGTAGCCTATGGGAGCTGTGTGTTGAGGTTGACTTGGGCAGTTGGGGACCTCAAGTAGGAGTAGATATTGTAGTGAATTTTTAGGTTCCATTACACTGGTGGAGGGCAGTTTGTTGGCTACCCAAAGTACCCTTTGACAAGCCATCATAAAGTGACGTTGATAGTTGAAGGTTGGATGAAGGTTGGAGCCTAAAGTGTAGCTCTTTGATGGATGAAAGAGGCTATTAGATTGGAAAATTAGAGCTCAGGTGTTGGCTTACCTAGAAGAGTGGATTCGATAAACTCATGTTCATTGTAGCAAAAGCAACTTGTAGCGATGATAGGTGGCAACCCCCCTAGAGACTTAATGTGTTTTCCTTTGATGGAATAAGGGGTAACTGGAGAGCAAAACGAGAGCAAAGGACCGACAAGACGAGATACGACATAGAGACTGCAACTATATTGTCATTGTCTCTTGTATCCCTTGTAAGGGAGCCCTAAGACAATGGCATTACTCGATTTATTTAATATAACTAAGATTGGGTTGTTGTACATTATTGTACAATATTTTGTTAAAAATTGTCTATATGTGTGCATGTGTAATTTGCTACTATTTCATATTCCACTGTGCAAAGTAGCTTTAGTTGAGATTATTGGTTTGGTAGTGTAAGAGATTCTAAAATTCTAACCTAGACCCAAGATCGTGGAAATTCAACAAAATAAGGGTGCAAAATTTTTTGAGGTGAGAACTTTTGGCAGCCAATTCAAAGAGATAAAATTTGTTATAAATACTGTAGGATGCTTATGGTGGTTATTCTACGTAATAAATATAATACAAGGTTTGGTATGTAAGCATAACATAATAATGTACTTTCATTGGAGTGTTCATGGGATGCACTTTGTTTGAGCCACTTCAAAATAATTCAAGGACATGGCAATTTTTAAGAGTTTTTGTAGAATTTCTACAAGCATAATAAGACAAGGAGATATATTAGAGTATAAAACAGGTTGGTTTAGAATTTTTTGTATATATCATAAAAAAAAAAAAAAAAATAGTTTGGAAATAACAAGAAACTGAGCAAAAGCAACATTTTTATCCCAAAATTTTCAAAAACAAAGAAATTAACTAAACACAAGAAAAACTATAACTCAACAAAACCTAACCAAAAGTAGCATTCTTACTTAAGTTGGGCAAGATTACTTAAACTGTCTCCACAAATCACATAGGAGAGAAAACAAATTTAACAAGTGTAATATGCAATGTTGATGCTTAGTACCTGCCTTTTATGCAAAAAGTAATAGATAACAATTATTGAATGTTTGAACAAATTCATAAATCTAATAATGAAACACATTTGAATATGCTGAAAGGAAGTGAGAGAAGTAATTAATCGACTAGATAACTTTGGAGCAAAATAGAGATAGGTGCATAGTTTTAGATGAAACATTAACCCCAAGATTATCATTTGTTACAAAAGTTAAGAGTTTATTGAAATGTGTTTGTGCACATTTTATTCCATCTTTAGCTCACGGGATGAAGTAAGGAGGATAAATTACAATGTCTAGTATTCTTATATTAAATAATATATATATATATATATATATGAATGATATAAATATATATATTTTTAAACTAATTATTGTAACAAACTATTTATTTTACTTTAAATATACACTAATCTTAATTTAGTGGCAAATACATAATCTATGATAGAATCTTTATGTCGGAAAAATAAAATTTATATGAAGTATCCCGTGTCGTCTTAATCACATGACAAGTAATTCATATGTAATAAAATATCTAATATAAAAAATTACAATATATAGTATATTAAAATAAAAGAAAATTAGTTACACAAATGCTTAAGTGTGAGTGCAAAATATTCTTAAAAACTATTTTTCTATTTTATCTTTTTAAGTTAGGATAAAAATTGTGAAGACAAAAGTCCACAAGATCTTGGATAGACGATGATCAAGTGCTCTGTTAAGGCACTCCTTGATGTGAAGTCACCGGTTCAATTCCCCGCCCCGCCGTTCGGAGAGATACATTGGACATGATGAAATTGTAATCCTACCAAACTCACCAAAAAAAGAATTATGAAGACAAAAGAGAAAATCTTATTTATTATAGTGTTGACTTACATTTTATTTTTTATATAACATCATAATTTAAAATTGAATTGTGAAATATATAATATAAATAAGATTTACTGAGAAAAATAATAAGACCAATTGCATTCAATAATAAAAATAAATGAAAAGAATATAAAAAATGAATGGGGTTGAAGAGAATATAAGTAATGAATAAAGTTAAAATAGTTGTTAATATATGTCAACAATGATGTCATATAATGTGCAATTGATAACTAATACATTATACACTTAACAGATGTTCCATGATCTCATGTTTTATGCATTATTTATTAATATAATTTATATGTTAACGAATAATGTGTCATCTCAATTGAAAATGATTTATCAAATACACATTATCAATTTTAAATATATAAATATATAATTATGCCGATAGGAATTTTATTGTGAGATTATTTTAGTGATACTTTTGAAATTCATCGTCCTAAATAGTGTGGTGAATCTCAACATTGCCCAAAACAGGGGCTCATAAAAAAACAAAAAAAAAAAACTTATAGGCGAAGGTTCCTCACCATCTTCGACATAAAAAAACACACTTCAAGATATCCTTGGAGTATAATAGGCATCACTGTGAGACCTATGAAACACTTCCTTTGCATAAATTTCTGAGGAGTCTTCACCTTCTGCTAAATTATACTCATAAGCTTCATTTAGTCTGCCTATGTTCTATTAGAGATAATCTAGTTAACGAATCCGTCAGAGAATTGATTTTTTAAAATCAGTTAGGAATTAGTTTAAGTTAACTGTTTCTGAATGTATATATATATATATATATATATATATATATATCTTCTCTTAATAAAATTCGTTGCTTCCATGTTCTGCTGTGTTCTTCTCTCCTCTCTTAAATCTGTCATGGTATCAGAGCAGGTTGCTCTGCAATCCTAATTAGGATCTCCATTGCTTGAGAGCTGAAGCAGAGTCCTTGTTGTTTGAAGCTGTCTGCTTCATTGCCTGAGAGCTGAAGCAGAGTCCTCGTTGTTTGAAGTTGTAGCCTGATCTTTCACTGCTGCGTGCTTTTCGACTCTTGAAGTTGCCTGCAAGTTGTTGTTTAAAGCTGCCTACAAGACGTTGTTTGACGCTGCGTACAACAAGAAATTTGTAAGCCTTAATTGAATTTAGCAGTCGAAGGTGCATGCTTCACTGCTTTAATAGTTTTTGTAGTCCAGCATTTACCTTCTTTCAAAAGTTTCTTTATGCGATGATCTTGTTGGATCACAACTCTACACGGTTTTATTTTTAGTTGATCGGTTTGGCTTTTAGCCTATAGCAAAAAGGGATTTAATCAACGTATATGTTGAAAGGAGAGGATTGAGGAAGTTGAAAGGAGAGGAATGAAGATGTTCAACGTTGGTGTGAATCTTCAATGATTGGATTTATAAGATTAAGGTGTTGAAGTTAAAAAGAGTTAAAAACAATATAGTTTTTAATCACCTTCATCCAAATTCTATTTGTGCTATCTATTTGGAAGTGTTTTAAAAAATAGTTATTTTCAGATTTTTTATTTATTTATTTTTATTACTTCAAACATGGCCTCGACAAGTCAATTTGCAATCCCTACGCCTCTATTTAGTGGGAAGAATTATGATTTTTGGAGCCTTAAAATGCAAGCATTGTTACAAGGCCTAAGGTGTTGGGAATTAGTAGAGTTGGGGTTCACAGAACCTGACGCAAATACAATTGCTAGAATGACTTTTGCTCAAAGAAAACAATTTGATGAACTTAAAAATAAAGAAGGTAGAGCGAAGTCGTGCATTTTAAATTCATTAGATGACTCTATTTTTCCGAAAATCACTGTTGCCAAAACTACTAAATCAATTTGGGATATACTTAAGGTTACTTATCAAGGAAATGATAAAGTAAAAATGGTAAGATTACAGACTCTCATAACACAATTTGAAACACTTAAAATGACTGAATCAGAAACCGTTGATCAGTTTATGACTAAAGTTATGGGTGTTGTTAATTAGCTTCGGATAAATGGTGAAGAAATAGAAGACCAAAGAATTGTTGAAAAAGTTCTTCGATGTTTGCCTAAAAATTTTGACATGATTGTTACTGTTTTTGAATCAAGAGAATTAACAAAATTATCTGTGGAAGAATTAACTGGTTCTTTGTTGGTTCATGAAGCAAGAATTAATTTATATGTCAGTAATTTAGAGCATGCTTTCAAATCTAAAGCTTCTATGGATAGAGGTAGAGGCAGAGGTTTTCGTGGCAGGAGAGGAAAAGGTAGAGGACACTTTCGGTCTGATGATAGATCACAGGTAACTCAAACACATTCAGAGTAGTCTCAAAATGATCATGGTCATAGGTGGATAGATAAATATAAAATTCAATGTCACTACTGCAAAACATATGGCCATTATAAGTCTGAATGTCGAAAACTACAACATGTTTTGAGTAAAAACAACGCCAATGTCACAAACACTGAATGTGAAACATCAGATGCTTTATTTTTGGCATGCCAAGTGTCTGTGCAAGTACCTAATAAAGATGTTTAGTTGGTTGACAGTGGATGTAGTAATCATATGACCGGTCATAGTGATTTGTTTTCACATCTTGATACATCTTTCAGTTCCTCTATTGGTTGGGGTGATGATCGCCAGGTTAAAGCTTCAGGAAAGGGTGTTGTATGTATCTTAACCAAACAAAATGTTGTGAAGAATATATATGATGTTTATTATATACCCAATTTCAAGCATAATTTTTTGAGTGTTGGTCAATTAGATGCACATGGTTATGATGTTAGCTTTCACAACACTACTTGCACGATTTCTAATAAACATAAGTCTCTTGTTGCAAAGATTCTTATGACAAATAATAGGTTGTATCAATTACAATTGAAAAGTGAGAAGTTGTATGCACATAATGTTTCAACATCAAATGACTTTGACCTGTGGCATTTGCGATATGGTCATTTACCTATCAAAATTATGAGTTTGTTGCAAAGACAGACTATGGTGAAAAGTTTTTCTGCTTTGTCTGATCATATCTCTTCTTGTACAAGTTGTATAATGGGTAAACATAAACGAGATAGTTTTGCTTCAGCCTCTAATAGAGCCAAAGAACAACTAGAGTTAGCACATACAGATTTGTGTGGTCCAATGCAAGAAAAATTAGTTGTTTGCAATCTCTATTTTCTTACTTTCATTGATGATTTTAGCAGGAAAATTTGGGTGTATTTCATAAAATACAAATCTGAAACTTTTTCAAATTTTAAGGAGTTCAAAGCCGAGGCTGAAAAATAGAGCGGCAAGTTTATTAAAATTCTCAGGTCTGATAAAGGAGGTGAGTATGAATCTAATGAATTCATTTATTTTTGCAAACAACATGGTATTAAAAAACAAACGACGACTAGTTATACTCCACAGCAAAATGGGGTCGCAGAAAGAAAGAATCAAACAATTATGAATATGGCTCGAAGTTTGCTTAAAACACAAAATTTCTCTAAAGATTTATGGGTTGAAGCAATTGCATGTTCAGTATATATCTTGAATAGATCGCCAACTTCCAATGTTCAAAGTTTTGTACCTGAAGAGGCATGGAGTGGAAAAAAGGTAACTGTTTCACACTTTCACGTATTTGGTTATATTGCTTTCGCTCATGTTCCAGAAAAATTGAGAAAAAAGCTTGATGATAGGAGCGAAAAGTATATTTTATAGGATATAGTGATCAATCTAAAGCATACCGATTGTTTAATCCTATACTAAAAAGTTTGTCATAAGTCGAGATGTGAAATTTCTGGAAGACAAGTCTTGGAATGAAATGGAGAACAATACTTGTCCTAATCCTTTTATTATGTTAAATGAACATCAAACACCTGCAAAAAGCACTCCAAGATTACAGGTTCAAGACAAAACCAATAGTAGTTCATCAAGCAATAGCAGTTCATCATCTTTTGAGTCTGATTCTGATAATCCTAAAATGAGAAGCTTAAGTGATATTTATGCACAAGATGATGTTGATGATATTGTAAATTTGGCATTTCTTTCATTTCAACCTACTTGTTTTGAAGAGGCTATAAAGGACAAAGAATGGGTAGATGCAATGAATAATGAAATCGATGCTATTGAAAGAAATCAAACTTGAGATTTGGTTGATCTACCTGATGATAAAAATTCTATAGGTGTCAAATGGGTTTTAAAAACAAAGTTAAATGAGAGAGGTGAAGTTGATAAGCACAAAGCACGATTAGTTGCCAAAGGTTTTTCACAGTAACCTGGCATAGATTATGGTGAAACATTTGCACCTGTAGCAAGAATTGATACAGTTTGATTTGTATTAGCTATTGCAGCACAAAACAAGTGACCTATTTACCAAATGGATGTAAAGTCTGCCTTTTTGAATGGTGTTTTGAATGAAGAAATGTATGTTGATTAGCCACCTAGTTTCGAAATCAAAAATCAAGAACATAAGGTGTACAGGTTGAAGAAATCATTGTATGGCTTGAAGCAAGCTCCAAGAGCTTGGTACAGTTGAATAGACCATTACTTGCTGAATAATGGTTTCAGAAGAAGCAACCATGAGCCCACTTTGTATATCAAGAATGATCATCAAGGTAATATTTTGATACTGTGTCTTTATTTTGATGACATAATTTATACAGGTAATATGCAGTTAGATGAATTTAAAGCTGCAATGAAAAATGAATTTGAAATGCTAGATCTTGGATTAATGAGATACTTCTTAGGTATCGAAATGAAACAGACACACGATGGTATGTTTATGAGTCAACAAAAGTATGCTACTGACATTTTGAAAAAGTTTAAGATGGACAGGTGTAAACCGGTGGATACTCCTATCGAAGTTGGTACAAATTTGAGTAAAGATGATGTGGGTACTATTGTTAATGCGACTTTGTACAAGCAATTTGCTGTTAGTATTATGTATCTCACTGCTACTAGACCTGATATAGCATTTGCAGCTAGTTATATTTCCAGGTTTATGGAATCTTCGAAAGACTGTCATTGGAAAGCTGGAAAAAGGGTGTTAAGATACATTGCAGGTACATATACTTATGGTTTATCGTATGCAGCCTCTGCAGATAGTAAGCTTGTTGGTTATACAGGCAATGATTATGCAGGTTGTATTGATGATCGGAAAAGCACTTCTGGCTATGCTTTTCTATTTGGCAGAAACTTGACCTCGTGGTCATCCAAAAAGCAGCCCATAGTTGCGTTATCTTCAATAGAGGCCGAGTACGTTGCAGCAAATTCAACATCATGTCAAGCAGTGTGGCTAAAGAGATTTCTCTCTGACTTCAAATATACATAAAATGAACCTATTTCAATCCTTTGTGATAATACTTTCGCTATTTCCTTGTCAAAGAACAATGTCTTTCATCAAAAGAGCAAACATATTGACACTCATTTTCACTTCATTCGTGAACTCGTCAAAAATGGTGATATTGTTCTCAAATTTTGTGAACCCAAGGAACAGTTAGCGGATATCTTCACCAAACCGCTAGGAAAAGTTAATTTTGAATTTCAATGTCAAAATTTAGGAATAAAACAATGTAACCCTCAAAATTAAGGGGGAGTGTTAGAGATAATCTAGTTAACGAATCCGTTAGAGAATCGATTTTTTAAAATCAGTTAGGAATTAGTTTAAGTTAATTGTTTTTGAATGTATATATATATTTCTTCTCTTAATAAAATTCACTGCTTCCGTGTTCTACTGTGTTCTTCTCTCCTCTCTTAAATCTGTCATGTTAAAAAAATTTCTTGGGCTGAATACAATTACAATGTTGTAGTCTAAAAAACCCACAGAATAATTCAGAAATTCTAATAAGATTTAAAAAAATTTGTCAAAGATTTTTGAAATTTTTTGTTAAAGTCGTTAAATTTTAGTATTTTGGGTGTCCTAAGGGTTTTTTATGGTGCCGAATCCATTTCCACCATCAAAAATGATTTCTTGAAAAACATTTTACCGGATTCCAGTAAAAAAACTGCCATTCAAACTATTCTATTACGTTTATAAACAACTCCCACTTACAATTTATTTCTAGCTTCAATATACATTTTCTAGCAAACTTGGTCACATTGCAAATCAATTTCCTTCTACAGGCCCTTGACTTCCTCCCTTTTTAATCCCTTGTTTTCTATTTTCACCTATGTGTTTTCAGCGATGTGAGATAATTTCAAACCAGTTCTGTTCAAAACTCCCTTGGATTCCGGATTTACAAAACTATTTTCTCTCAAAACGCCTTTTCCTATAACTTTTTTTCCATTTGGAACACTAATTTCTCCAAGCAGAGTATCTAAAGTGGGGCTTAAAAATTCTTTCACCTCACGTCACAAAAATTTTCAACAACATCTTACAGCAGGGGTTCCCCACAGATTGGACAACTATTATGGCAATACCTCTTTTCAAGAGTGGTGACGTCAATAATCCCTCCAATTATAGAACCATAATGATAAACCCCTTGTTTGCAAAGTTATTTGGAAGCATGTTAGAAAATAAAATCAGCAAGTGGGCAGAAGAAAGAGATAAACGTGCTAAAGGGCAAGCAGGTTTTAGACCTAAACATTCCACAGTTGATCATTGTATAACTTTAAGGCACATCATTGAAAAAGTTTGGGAAAAAAGGAAGAAGTTTTTTGTTGCTTTGTTGATTTCAGAAAAGCCTTTGACACGGTTCCTAGGGATAAGCTTTGGGGCAGAATGGAGGAACTCGAGGTTCCCAAGCATTTGAGAGCAGCTGTGCATAGGTTGTATGAAGAGGTGAAAGTCAAAATCAGAACTTCAGCTGGCATTTCTGAAAGTTTTAGAAGTGATATCGGGGTCAAGCAAGGTTGCCCATTGTCTCCTACCCTTTTTGGGTTATATATTGACAAGCTTGAAGAGTGGCTAAATTTGCAAGGGGGTGACGGTATCCATTTGGGCAAGTTCGTTATCAGGCTTCTTTTGTACGCAGATGACCTTATATTGATTGCTAAATCGGCTCTTGGTTTGCAAGAGCATTTACGTTCCCTTGAGCATTTTTGTAGAAGGGTTGGGATGCAAGTCAATATTAGCAAAACGAAAGTAGTGGTTTTATCTAACAAAAGAAAGCATAACCAACATAAGTTCTATTTTGAAGGCAACATTCTGGAAGAAGTTGCAGACTACAAATACCTCGGAATTGACTTCAACAGAAATTTAAGTTGGGATGGTTGTAGAAAGAAAAGAACTTTAGGGGGTTGGAAAGCATTTTATGCTCTTCAAAATAGGTGTAGAGAGGCAGAGCTGTGGGACTGGAAAACCACTCTAACTCTTTTTGGGCTTCTAGCGATTCCAGTGATTCTCTACGGTTGTGAACTGTGGGCTAGCAGCACAACCAAGATGCAGTGGAAACAAATTGAGAAAATTCAGAAACGTTTGATTACAAACAGATTCAAAATTAAAAGTGCAGTTCCTTATGCTATCCAGTTAAGTGAAACAGGGGCTGCTCCTATTGAAGCAATTGCTATGGTGCGAGTCATAAGGTATCTGAAAAAAATTGAGCAAATGGAAGAGGGTATATGGCCTAAGGTGGTGTTTAGTGACAGATTGTGCAAAAGACAGAAGACTTGGATGCGGCAAAATAACAAATGGTTTAGTAAATGGGGTATTTGCTTGAACATGTGTCCTACAAACAGTAAAGAGATAAAAACTTTTGTTATGGATAAATTCCACGAACATACTTGGAAGAAAGAGCTAGAGAGAAAGAAGAAGTACTACATAGAAGAGTTTAACCCCACGCATAACCATCAACAAAAGGCGTACATAGGGGCTAATATTTCTTGGAGATCTAAAATTCTTATTGCTCAATTAAGGACTAATTCTCATCAACTCCATTGTGAAATAGGGTGCTGGAAAAGGCCAAAAGAAATGTGGGAAGAAAGAGTATGTATTTTTTGCTCCTCCGGAAAAGTGGAAACAGAAAAACATTTCATTCTAGAATGTGAGGCCTTCAAAGACACCAAGGAAAACTATGCAGGTACTCTGGCAGCTAATTCTTGGGATAAGCTATTCAGCGAAGAGTTTGTCGATAAGCTGGGAGCGGTGATTGTAAAACTTCACAGGAAAAGGGCCGAATACAAAAGTCAGATAGAGAAGCAATCTGTCCCATAGGCTATTTTTAGCCTCGTAGACATTAAAAATTCTTTCTTTCTTTCTTTCTTTCTTTACCCTGTTTTCATCCCGAACCGTAAGTTCCTTGTTTACCAAATTTTGATCCTGGACACTAATTTCTCCTGTTGCCCTATTTTCATCATTCACTCTGCTTTCAATGTCACATTGTTGAGCTCCATTAATAACATGGAACCCATTTTGGCGAGGAGCATCTTTGGCTTCAAATTTCTGCAGAGTGGAAGGAGGAGGTCGACGTCTTTTATGATTGATAACATAAGGAGATGTGGTAAAAGAGAGAAACGTAAGGAATGTCGGTAGTTTGTGGGGTAGTGTAAAGAGCCGGTGAAGCAAAAGCCGAAAAGTTTGGGGTTCTCATGTTTTTCTAACAAATATAGATGATTTAGTGAAATATTTAGAATGTTTTCTCAAATGTCAGTCTTTATATTTGAACAAGAAATCTTTTTCAAGTCCGGCGATGAGAGTTTCACACAAACATCTGTAGCATTACAAAGGGAACCAGGCACGGGGGACAAACTAGTAGGAGACTTGGAGCAAACCTCTACCATATGACCCCAAGGGTTCTCTCTATTTGGTAAATTGTTTAGTGGGTGAAGGGCTTAATGAGCCACCCAATTCTCAACGCTGCAACCAATGTGAGATTATTATTACACACATATGATGGAGAGGGAAGTATTAATGTGGAACACAATTCACGCAAATAGGAGAATATGCCACTATTTTATTCAGGATTGCAGTAATAATCACAAAAGAACGAGAGACAAACACCATAATCACGAGCAGAGAGCAAGATACAAATCTTTGCAAAGACCTTGACAGGCAAGATCCATAACCTTAGAAGTTGAAAGCAGTGATACAATCGACAACGTGAAAGCCAAAATTCAAGACAAAGAAGGAAAAGAGGCCTCTCCATGGCGCCTATTTTTCAACTTCCTGTATCTTCTTGTGTTGCAGAAAATGATCCATATTTTGCATCTACAAGGGATTCAACTCAACATAAGTTAATCTTATGTGGTTATTTCCTTATAATAACATTTTTTTTAGGGATCCAACCCAACCAACAACGTCTGATATTTGCGGGCAAGCAGTTGGAAGATGGTTGCACTCTAGCGGATTACAATATTCATAAAGGTGAGTCTATTGGTAATGCGAGCTTCATTGGTCATATTTTTTTAGTTTTTTAATGTTTTTTTTTTCAATGGTGATGGGATTTGGAAGTCTGATCTCAACTGATAGGTATGATTTCGTAGTGTTAACCTTGTACATTGTGCTGAGGCTTCATGGGGTATTATAGAGCCTTCTTCGATGGCATTGGCCAGGAAGTGGCCAGGAAGTACAACCAAGACAGGATGATTTTCAGAAAGTAAGTTAATTTTCCATTCATCTAATTATTATTTTTTAATTCTAGGGTTTCACTATATGTTTTTCTTAAATATGACAGTTTTTAAACATAAATTTCAGTGATTTTAGTGGATACTTTCATTAGTAATGTCATTATTTCCCCTTGGGATCATCTTGCTACTGTATACTTTCAGATTTCTGGCTTTCACTCGATATGGTTTTTGTTTATCGTTTCTTGTATCCAATTTCTTCCCACTCTTTCATTAATATAATCTTTATATATCTTTTCTAGGAAAGTCTTTTTTAATGGTTTTTTTCATAATGGAGTTGTTCTACCGACGTAATATAATAGTTTGGATGGTAGTTTTATTGCTATAATTTGGTTTTTTTTTTTTTTTTTTTTTTTCTTCAAAAAACCAGGTAGTTGGAGTGTTTGAACTGCATTTTTTATGGTGGAAATGGATTCAGCACCATCAAAAACCCTTAAGGCACCCAAAAAACTAAAGTTTATTACTGTAACCCAGATTTTCAAAAATCTTCGTCAGAATTTTTCATAATCTTACTTGAATTTTTGGATTATTCTGTGGGTTTTTAAGACTAAGGCTTTCAGAATTGTTTGCTGCAATAGTTCTTTAAATATTTTCCTTAATTTTTAAGGAAAAACGTTTAAGATTTATTTTTGGTCATTAGGTCTCTTTTGGTAAAAATAACCTTTTTCTTTCTTTCTTTGAAATTTGAGTTTATTCATCTTTTCAACTGTATGTTGTTCACAATTTGTTTTTGCATGTTGTAGTCTAAAAAAACCCACAAAAAAACCTAGAAATTTCTGCAGAAATCATTGAAAATTTGGATTATAGTTGTCAAATTTCAGGATTTTGGGTGCCCCAGGGGTTTTTGATGGCGCTGAATCCATTTCCACCATCAAAAAACAATTAAAACACTCCACCTATCTATTTTTTTGAATTTTTTTTGACAAAAACTTATCGTCCAACCTATTCTGTAACGTGGGTAAAACACATTCCTTGTATAAAAATACAATCACTATTAAATATCCTTGGCAAGTGATCATTATTAGTCCTTTTCTCTGCCTATGCCAAAATACCAATGGGCCGTATTAGTGGAATTAACGTTATTTTATTGAGAGGCGGTGCATTATGCAGCCCGGTTAGGGAATTATATAAACACCAAGTGTTTATCCGTGTAGCATTGATGCCAATGTATTGTTAATATAACTTTATATAGGAAATACCCCAAGGTTAATATTGGAAAGGCATTCATGAATTCGGTAATAGTCAGCACATATCCATTCCAACCTTAGATTTCTTATGCATTGTGAGGCATAAAATTTCTTACCTTTGCAGCGACGGGCAACCACTGATGCCTATTTTATCGAACACCAAATGAGTTTGGAAACATTGATGTTTGTACTTGAAAGTACCCCACAACTCTCAGTGCATAGTGAATCCTGGTTTAAGATGGTTTTGTGCAAGCTAGCCTTTAAAAAATGGCAGGCATGCTGTTCATGAAGATCTAAATTGATTGGATTTCTGAATTTCGTTCTTTCCTAGACTGAGTGATAAAATTGAAACTTGGAATCACTGTGTATTCTATTTGTGAGATTAGCCATGTGATATGGTTTTTGGTGATTAGACTTCATACTTAAAAAAAAAAAAGTCATGTCTATTTTGGTTTTCATAATATTTGACAAATTTTCAGACTGATTTGATGTTAATTTTCAGGCCCACGAAGGCAATTTAATCTTTATTTTGACATTTCATTTAAGTATGGATTTTAGACATTTTTTTCTTTCTTTTCAACAAGAAAAATATCTCTGGTTTATATAAGTGTATCAGGGCACAGGTCTTTGTTATATCAGAAAATTATCCATTTCCCACATTTACATTTTCATCCATGGTTTCAAAATACATTAATAAAAAATACATTGCATAGAGCTTTCTTAGATTATCAGCCTTCATCGTATCATCTGGTTTTTTTTTGTAAAAACCTCTTCCAATTTACAAAAAAAAAAAAAAGTATCAAGATTTATCCTCGATCTTTTGCATTCTATCCCTCCTAGTCAAAAACAAGATTTAGAACCTATCCCTTACCTGAAGTTTACCTTACCTTCTGCTCCTTGACCATTTGCATTGTAGAGCTCCTAGTACATCTCCCCTAATCTCCCATTCAGTCCTCTTTTGGACAATCTGTCCGCTTCATTGTTTTTTTCCCTAAATACATGGCTAAAATTTATTGTAGAAAATGTTCTCTTCAAAGCTTTGATCCTCTCCAACCAATGAATAAGTGAACCAGGATTAAGTTGTGTTCCTTTGTTCAAATGCTCAATGATAACCTTCGAATCCCCGAATACCCAAAGCTCCTCCATATATAATTGTGTGGCGAACCACAGCAAGCCCCACAACACTAAATTTCAGTGCGCATATTGGTTCCTCTGCCTCCATTCCAGTAGATTTTGTAGTGGCAATCCGGTGAGATCATTAACCATGCCCCACAACCACAGTTTTGGTTTTGTGATGCCCCATCAAAAAAACCGGTTGGATAGTGAATTTCAAATGGTCTCAACCTCTTAGACAAATCACAAGGAGGTTTTTGACTTAACTTCAATTTCTCCATAGAACTATAAACCTTTATGCAAATATCCCAAGGTGTACATAACTTACCTTCAAAAAATTTCCTGTTCCTGCCACACCATAAGTGCCAATGTAATAATATAGGAATAGCTCTTAAATGGCTCCCCCTACTGAACCACCAACTAATGCAATTTGTCATTGATCTGTACTCGGGAAATGACAATTTAAGGAGCGGACACAGAGAATGAAGGGTCTCCATGGAAAAAGAACAACTATAGAATATGTGTGTATTGATTTCCTCATGATCTTCACACATTGAGCACCTTTCGGGACCCTGCCAGCCCTTCTTTTGCAGATTTTCCCAGGTTAGGTTTCTATTTTTCCATATAAGCCACATAAGAATGATCATTTTTACCTGAACCTTAACCTTCCAAATATATTTGAACCAACTATCCTGTTCCTGTCCCAATCTTTTATTTGTCAATGCAGTATAGACATCCTTCGTGTTAATCTGACATTCCATTGGAATCCCTCCCCATGTCATTATGTCACTTGCCGCATCCTTTCTCAAACCCAGGCATTTGATCGAAGTAATATAATAATCCCAATCCTCTTTTTTGTTTTCTTCTAATCCCATCTCCGTGTAATTCTTCCATCTCAGAATATCATTTTCCCACTCCTTTATCATATGCCCCATGTAAAAAGTTCCTCTTTGATTTATTTGGACAATGATCTCACTTTTCAATTTTATGGATCGTCCTTGACCACGAAGCTGCAAACTACCAATCTGTATCTTGTTGCCATTTCCAAATTTCCATTCTAGATTCTCTCTGAATATTGGCCAACACCTGTAGAAACCTCTCCAGATTTCTGATTTGCATCTGGCATCCTCCCAAACCGAGATGAGAATTTCCTCATAATCCTTCAGACCGATATATTTTAATCTTATGGTCTTCGCCCAGAGGCCACCCTTAGTTATACATCTCCACATGGATTTAAAGATAAGTGACTTCCAAAAATTATCAAGGTCCAACAACCCCCAGCCTCCCGTCTCCTTCGACTTTGTGATACACTCCAGCTGAGCCAAATGAATGGATTTACACTCTTTTCCCCTGCTCCATATGAATCTTGCCATTATCCTGTGAATCTCTGCTAATGCTTGTTTTGGTATCAGAAAGATATGTGCCCAATAAACAGTGTATTGTTGAAGTACCGCTTGAGATAGAATAAGCCTGCCTCCTCTAGATAACCATCTACATGACCAAACAAATATCTTTTTTTTTTAATTTCTCTATTAACCATTTCCAATCGTCCACCGTATACCTCGTCGGCTTTAATCTAAATCCCAGATAAGTCATACCATTGCTGATTAGTGCAGTTTTGAAATTAAAAAGTGTTCCCAGCTCATTAAGTTCCTCTTCCTCCCCATTTGCATAGTATATGCAAGATTTACCTATGCTCACCAACATACATGATGCTTCACAAAAACCTTTAAGAATGTTCCTGAAACCTTCCCAGTTCCTTCTCTCCATGGCCCCAAATATAAGAACGTTATCAAAAAAGAGGTTGTGCGTCACCAGCTTCTCACAGCATACTTCCACCCCTCTAAAATTTCCGGTGTTCATTGCTTTCTTGATCTTCAAACTAAGAGCGTCCATGATCAATATAAATAATAGGGGTGACAATGCACAACCCTGCCTCAATCCACGACCTGGATGAAAGAAATCAGATGCAATGCCATTAATTAATACAACCATTGAAGTCTGAGTTATACATGCCATTACCCAAACCACCACCTCCCTATCCAAGTCGATTTTAAAAAGAATCAATCTTAAGAAATTCTAGTCGACCCTGTCATATGCCTTATTTAGATCAATTTTCATGACCACCGCCTTTAAATTTTTTGTCTGCATAGAATGAATTACTTCTTGTGTGATGGCCACAGCTTCATGGATGCTCTTGTCCTTCAGAAAGCGTGCATGTTCCAACGAAATATACTTTGATAGGGTTCCCTTAATTCTCTCTGCAATAGTTTTTGAATTAATCTTATAAAGGGTGTTGTAGAGAGAAATAGGTCTGTAATCATCAAATGTAATCTTCCCTTTCTTTTTAGGAATCAATGCAAGGAAAGTTGAATTTATGGCCCCATGCATCCTCCCTGATTGTTTAACTTCTTCCACCATCCCTGTTAACTCAGGGGATAATTCTTCAAAGACATGCAGAAATAAATCCGAAGTCCATCCATCCGGACCCGAACTCTTGTCCACAAAAAATGATTTTAAAACAGCTTTAATTTCATCAGTGCTGATCCGCTGTTTTAAATTATTCAGATCCTCCTCGTCAACCATGACAGTAAAATCTTCAATGTAATCCATTTGTAATGTTATGTCCATGGTTTCTTGTTTCTCATATAGCAACCCATAGAACTCAACCGTGACCTTCTTAATATCTTCTGTCGTGCACACGGTTTCCCCATTTGCCTCAATATTCCAAATTTTGTTTGCACTCTTTCTACCATTTGCCACTTTGTGAAATATTTTTGTATTTTTATCACCACATTGAAGCCACGTGGCCCTACTCTTAAGTCTCCATTCCTGTTCCTCCATGATGAGACGTGTCCTGTATTCTTCTTCCAATAGCTTTAGTTTTTCCCAATAGTCCAACGACTATCTTCTCTCCTCAATATCCTTTAATATCGATGTCCTTTCCATTCTAATGGCTATAATTCTATCCTTCATTTTTTTCTTTTGCCCCAGCTCCCAAGTCTTTACCAATTTCTTTAAATTCCTCAATGTGGTTGATAAATAAGACATGGTCGACATCTCCTCCATCCTTCTATGAGTTTTCAAATAATCCTTAATCAAAACATTAAATGATTCGTTACTCAACCATGTTCTATTAAATTTAAAAGGTATACCACCTTTTCTTCAAAGTCCCATTTTAATGTTATCGGCCTATGATCATAAACCGTTAGATCCTCAACTTTCGCTCTCAGGTTGTCCATATTAGATCTCAAACCATTACTTATTACAAATCTGTCTAGCTTTTTCCCAATGAATTCGACTCCTTTCCTGCCATTTAACCACGTTGGACTATTAGCTGTGAAAGGGATGTTACTTACCCCTGCGTTCCATAATATCTTCTTGATGACATCTTCCATTTGATCCCGTATGCTTTTGTCACCCCAAATTTCATCATCATTTAGAACACAATTAAAGTCACCAGCTATGAGGAGGTTTTGTAGAATTAAGATGCCACTATCCTCCAATCTCTGCCAGAAAACAAGCCTTTCTTGATAGGGGGCATAAACATTAATGAGATTAATCCTGTGAGGTAAACCTCGACAGTGTCCCGAGAGGAGGATGCCACCAAAGAAACCGAAAGCTCTCATGGTCGCCCATCTGGGATCCCACAGAGCCACCAACCCTCTAGAGTGGCCCTCGGCATCTATAGCGACCATGTGCCAATCTGGATAGATAGCACAAAAATACATGATAGCACATTCAACAGACTGCATTGACTCCTGAATAAAAATAAAAGTAGGATTACATAATAAAAAAAGATAGTTCTTAACCGATAATAGCTTCTCTCGACCCCCGAGACCCCTTAAGTTCAAGGAGACAAGCTTCATTAAGGATCCTGGATTTCCGGGGTCAATGCTCCAAGGACTCGACTAATAGCTTGTGAGATCAGCACATCCCGAAAATTACAGTCCCGAAAAATATCATTTAAATCAGAGATCGGGACCGTCTTTTTCTTCGTCTATGGCTTATCCTTACCCCTCCTGAGAGTTACATTCGATCTCGAAGACGAACTTATATCAATTTTTGGAGACGAAATTCTATCCTTATCCACCATTAGCGGAACCATAATTGAATCATTTCCCGACAACAATAATTCAAGATCACTCCCTATGGAGTTCCTTAGGGGTAAGGAGTCCTCCGTCTGATAGTTGGAGACACAGGAACCGAAGACAAAGGTTCGTTTCCAGTACCGTCATCCAAGGTGAACAAGACAGGGGACTTCTGGGGAGAAGTAGTCTCAAGATCAATCACAGGAGGAGATGTTAAGTCCATTTCATAAGTCCCCCTTTTAACTGGGTTGGGTCTCATACCCCGAGGGATAAACGACGTAAAAACCCCCCCAAGACTTTCCTGGACAGGAGACAACGATAAGGGAGACACAGACTCAACATGACCCTCATTCAATATGGGATAAGTATTCTCAATGACACCATCAGCCAGAGGAGCAAAACAGTGAATTGAAAACTTACTCGGCGCCGTCGTGGTATCCACAAGCGTAGCTAATTCATCTGCATAGGTCCTCGAGCACAAGTGATTTTCCTTCTTGCTTGCCTCCGCCCTCCTCTCTATGGTGTTGTCCAACCTCCTCGGGCAGTTCTTCAATAAATGACCTGTAGCATGACAAATATAGCACCTAAAGGGCATCTGCCAGTAATCTACAGTTTGTCTGTAGATTACCTCATTCCACAATAAGTCAATATTTGTTGGCAAGCCCCTAGAAAACGATGCTTCTACCAATATCCAGGGCGTTCGCTTATCATAAACACCAAAGCATTTAGGATCCACATATAGACATTTCCCTATACAATCCCCAATCGCCATCAATGCCTTCTGGCTCCAGAATTGGAGTGGAAGACCATCAAGTTTCACCCACATAAGATGATTTGCAGGTGCATTCAGTCATGGGTGGAAACCAATATCCCAACGGTGCAGAGCCGAAAACATCTACCACTAACCCATGTTCTACCGAGTACTACTACAACATCTTCGTCCTCCAGCATATGAAAACAGAACCAACCCCGATCTAATTTACTTATAATTGGCTTGTATCCTAGAAACTTCTCCCGGGAACCTAAAAGCCACCCCATTAAATCACCCTTACCGTGATTTTGGAATTTCCACCTCCCAACCACAACTCTGTTTGTAAGGCTTTCTAATCTCTCCCACATGACATCACTGCCAAAACTAAGTAATCGACAATCCGAACCCGGTCCAATTGGCTTCTTTGCGCCACCCTGTGGATTCTCTGAAATACAAGGATTTAACGAGCTACGACCTTCTCCAGATACAAATGACTTTCCCAGTTGACTGTGTCCCAGTAACTGCTCAGTGAGATATCTGTGTTATACCCTTTCATGTAGTCCCTGCTTCTTCCACCACCCCAATTGCACTTAGGAAGGACATATCCAGTGCTTCCTCATCACACCTGGCAATGAATAATTCTAATTCCCCATCCCAAAAATCACAATAAAATAAAAGGATAAAAAATAATAAAATTAAATCATCTGCCAGAACATAACTCCCTGCATAGGAGAGTTAACTGACCAAGCACAGATTACTGACAACTAGCCTCCACCCAGCTAAGACAGTACGTCCTTCAGTCATGCTCTAGAAAGAAAGAAAGTATTTTTAATGTCCGCCTATGGGACAGATTACTTTTCTATCTCGCTCTTGTATTCGGCCTCTTTCCTGTGAAGTTTTACAATAATCGCTCCTAGCTTATCGACAAACTCTTTGCTGAATAGAGATTAGCCCCCGATACCGAGGTTAGTTATGAAAGCTGGCCAACTACCCCTATTAGATTAGTGCTGATAGATGATACGTGGTACCAGTTCCCATACATCAAAGGACAACCCACATTATCCTATCAGAAAAAGGAGTCGTTGATCCATCGAAAATTTCAGTGACGATTTCGGTGAAATTTGAAAAATTTTAGATCAGTGTCGTCCCGGTTTTTATGACCTATCGGAAAAACCAGAGATGATACCGTGAGTCCAGACCTCTGGAAGAAAACTCCTGAAATATTCCCCCATTAATGCCAAACATCCTCAGCAGTTATCTTCAACTAACACCCATGAGTCAGCCTCCTCCTCGGAATCCTCTCTGGATGGTTAGGTCTTGTCTCCAGAGTAAACAAGCCCATAATTCTGTGTAGTCTACACCCTCACTGCCGATTTCACAAAGAAATATCCGCTCTCCATCCTTAACTAGAGAAAAGAAACACCTGCATCTGCCATGACACAACCTCCTCCTCTATCAGCTAGCCTCTCTAAATCACTCTCTCTATATAGCCTTCAAATCCTCCTTCTCTCAGTGTAATATTTTTGAGATACAAAGATCTAGATCTGCAAAACAATGAACAAGCTTGCAAGAGAAGGAAGGAAGCGAGCAAGAATTGAGAAAAGAATGAAATTGATTCTCCAATATTAGGAGTTAACTTAACTAAGCAAGTGCACATCACATGCAAGCAGTGAGTTAACTAAAGCTAATCTAGGTGCATGTACACCAACACAGCGAGTCTAAGTGCATGTACACCAACACTCAGCAACCAAAAACTACAGTAGGGCTAAACTCGTTTCCTCCGCCACATCAATATAATCAAAGTGTTTCAATACAAGTGCCACATCTTTCTCTGCAAAAATTTCAATTGCTCATTGGAGTTTTTAAGGTTCTTGGATTTTAAACATTTAGGTCGTAATAAAAGCATCTAAACAATGAGATTTAGATTTTCATTTCTTTTTCTGAAACCACGTGGTGTTTCGAGATTAGTTTTACACTATATTTTTAATTGTAAGGGGAACCTAATTGTTTCAGAATTATTCTTTCATAGATTTTATGCCCATCTGCATTCTATAACAATCAATTGCACGACTAGGTTAGCTTTAACCATGTATTTTGAATTATAATGGAAACCTAATTATTCCTGGATTATTCTTTTATAGATGTTGTGATCCGCTGCACCCTAGAGCAGTCAACTTTAGGAAAAAGAAACCTGGCATAGTAACCAGGTAAGATCAAGTTAACTACTTCACATATACTTTATTTTTCAGGATATAAATACAATTTTAGTTTTCGATTGATAATCTACCATTGTAATACAATATTGGTTTTCCTGATAGGTAAATCTCTGATTTTTAGTGATTTATTTTGTTTTGTGCAGTTGCAGCCAAAGAATAAAATCAAGGAAATGCTATACCGCATTGAAATTTTACATTCATGTTCTATGATTCCCTGTCATTTTAGGTTGTTGTTCCAGGTCAAAAGCATCTCTTTTAAACCATGCTTGGCTTATAAGCAAAGCCTTCACGTTTTTGATATCATATATTAAATTGAACTGGGAATCTGTCTCATAACAATTTTGATTTTCAGTTGTCTTATCAATGAAGTTAATTACTCATGTGTCGCTATAGGTGCATAATTAATCTAATTAATATATATTTCAATAATATATATTAAAAAAGAAAAGTTTGATTGTTAATTTTGCACTATTGAAATGTTTAAGAATTTTTGAGGGTGCTAAATGCTTAAGAGTTCGAAATGCTTAAGAGTTTTTGAGGTGCTTAATCTATCTATAGAATAAAAAAAACTTGTTTAAATAATAAAAATCAAGATTTTATTTCAAATTTTTTTATTTAATTCCAGTAGTTGAAACTCCAAAAAATCACACTTAAAACAATTTTATATATATTAAATTTTCTTTATCTCCAATTATATATAGACTTGATTTGAATGCACCGGATGCAAAATAAGTGTTGTAAGCTGAAAATTCTCCAAAACATCCCTGGTATGAAGTGTTGGAATCAAATTACATATAATTACTTTTATTTTTGTTGTAAGTACATATTTATAATGTTGACTAGCTTGTATAAATGACCAAATTATTTTTTTGTGCAGAAAATGTGTTTTACACACATTGGCAGTTTCATATTTATTTAGAATTATTTCAAATCCTGTGTATGAATCAAACATAAATTTTCCCCCTTGTCTTCATTATTTTTGGCTTTTATAGTTCTATTGCTTTCAGGAATGCCATTAGGACTCTGCCTTCACTTGGGCGTTGCACCATGGGTAATTTGTTACAGTGCTGTCTATTTTTTGTTTTTCTAAGTCCGGTATGGTGGCAAATTTAAATCGAATCTGCTTCACTCGGTCTCGCCCTTAGGTTTAACCGTGATTATCCAATGCTTCAACTCAATTGCACTGCAAATGGAGAATAATGTGTCCAATGCTTCAACTCAATTGCACTGCAAATGGAGAATAATGTTGTTAGTGACGGGATTGATAACAGTGTTTGTGTGTTGTTTTTTAACTGTTAAACTAAAATCAACTTAAAATATTGCAATTAACTTAAAATATTATATAATTACAATTTTCATACATTTTCATAAAGTATTTAGTTTGAAATATTTTAAAATTAAATATATATAAAAATGGATCTTGTTTAATTTTATTATTAGATATACTATATAAAAGTAATTATTTATTTATTTTTTAAATAAAATAATTATGTTTATAAAGCAGAAAATAGGCGAATGGTTGTATTGTTAAGATGTTTTTTTTATACTAGTTTTCTTTCGGTGAGAGTTATTGTTAAGATGTTTTTTTTATACTAGTTTTCTTTTGGTGAGAGTTATTTTTTTATTTTTATTTTTAAAGTTTTGTAGGATTACATTTTTATCATGTCCAATATATCACCTTGATCAAGGCAGAGAATTGAACGAGTGACTTCACATCAAGGAGTGTTTTAACAGAGCACCCGATAGACAGAATTGAATGAGTAACTTCACATCAAAAAGTGCCTTAACATAGAATTGAATGAGTAACTTCACATCAAAAAGTGCCTTAACAGAGCACTCGATAGACACCATGAACATCGACAAGAAAAACAATATTTTTATTTCAAATAAAACTATATATTCTAAAGAGAAAAAAAAAACCAGAGACCTTGATAACCAGAAGTTCCTCTAATTACTTTGTTGCTAAGAGATTTTAATAAGGAACTCGTATGACAACTTAGGTGGGAAAAGTGGTCTAAAATAGTTGGTGGAATTAGATGGTGCACATAGACATTAGACTTCATATTTTTGACAAAGATGTCTACACATTTCTCATTAATAAAGTTGTTTAATGTGGTCATAATTTTGTTTGGAAAATAGTGGAAATTCTTGTAAGAATTTTACAAAATCTGTTAGAAATTTTGAGAAAATTGGGTTACAATTGTCAAATTTAAGGGTTTTGAGTGCCTTTCGGTTTTTTGATGGTGTTGTATCCATTTCCACCGTAAAAAACTATTCAAAAATAAAAAATCAATATTTATAAAATTTGATTGTATATTGTAATAAAACAATTAGTACAAATTGTATTGATTATAGTATAAGTGTCAATTTATGTATTTTTTTCAAATTTATATTTTATATTTATTTATTATTTTTGACAATTCAAAAATAAACCCTATAAAAAATATTAATTTTAATCAATAAAAAAATAAGATTTAAAAAAAAAAAACTTTACAAAACTTTATAATTCTTTTGGAAAGAAAAAAATCAAAAAGTTTTGACAAAAAATTATTGCAATATAGACCTTAAATGTGTTGATTTAATAATTTAAAAAGCAATAACTTATTTATGTAATATAAAACAATTAAATAAATGTAAAATTTTATGACGAAAACTTAACTGACATAAAATCAATAACTGTAATCCTAAAATCCAATAACAACATTAACGTAAAGCCAAAGACCAATAACAACATTAAAGTAAAGAAAAAAAAGCCAAACTCAATTATAAATTTAAAAAGAGATGTTGTGGAACTTTGTATCTAGTTTCACTCGGTTGGGAAGTGAAGGTGAAATATCAAATGAATGAATGAATGAAATTTTAACATCCACTAGACTAAAAATAGTTTATGGGACCACCAACCTCTGTGCTTTTCGTCTTTTGCAATTCAACCATTTTATTACTCAAATTGATGATCAGCTGACCCAACTTTCTAGTAGTTTTCTCACTAAAAAGACAATGCCAAGGAATCGATGTTAACATACTATTGCAACTCTCTCTGATGTCTCTGGAAACATCACATTCCAAAATGAGATGTTTTTCCAATTCCACTGCCCCATAAGTGCAAAAAGTACACACCCGTTCTTCCAAAGCTTCTTTAGGTATTTTCCACTGGCTCGTTTCACACCCAAATTGATACGAGTTAGTTCTCAATTGAACAATAAGAATATTTTCTCTCCATGGAATGTTAGTTCCAATGTACTCTTTTTGTTAGAGATGACAAGTTGTTGAAGGTTGCAACAAGAAACAGTGAAATTGGAATCTAGAAACAACACCCTTGATCCTAGTGAAAATTAAACACCTACACTGGGTGGGGCCCACACAGGCTATTTTTAGGTGGAAGTTTATTTTTAGATGCATGAGAAAATTCTATTTATAGATGGTGAACAAATTCTATTTATAGATATATGTGCGAGTTCTATTTATAGATTGCATGTCTATTTATAGATGCATGTCGGTTATTATTATCCCTTAATAATAGTTGGACAATAAATAATAATTTATTCTCAATGAGCACTTGGAAATAGTTAACTGAAGTGGAAAATAAGTTAACTATAGGAATTTCGAGTTAAGAGGTTGGTTGGTGGGACATGCAAGTGGACTTGAGTTGTAACAGAGTGATTTTAGTTATAACAGAGTGATTCTAGTTATAACAGAGTTGAATGTGTAGTTATGTGAGTTGTAAAGTAGTTTAACTTAGTTAAGTGAGTTAAACTCAGTTGTGCTAGTTGTAACTGAAGATATACTAGTGAGAAATCAGTGAATTAATTATTAATTAATTCACAATCATTGGTTTCACATGCAACTGAATATTTACTACTGTTAACTACATGCATGTCAGATCTAGTGGAGACCCAGTTGAGATGTAGGTGAAAGGGACAGTTTGACTATCAGTTGTGACATTAGTGGGTGCACACATGCAACCACACACACATTGGATGTGCCTATGAGTATTGCTCAGTCAAGGTAGGCTAGAATGATTCATTCAGAGGTTCTTGACCATCAAGGATTGCGCAGTGGAGGCAAGCTATCTGGAGGCAGTAAATTGGCACATGTATTTGCCAATTTTTGTATGAAAGTGTGAGACGATTGTATATTGTACTGAGAGCTCTTGGATTAGAGTTTTGTATGAAATTGTTTCATGATCCATGATATATACATAATTTATGATAGTGGGGTTTTTAGCTTTATGCTTTCCCAGTAAAAACATCTGTGTTATGTGTGATTGATCTTTCTTCTTGATATTGCAATTGGCTATTATGTTTTAAATTCCACAATAATTTTTGTAGAATCTATTATGTATTTAATAGTGGCATATGATTGGTAGATCAAGAGAATCTAGGCAATACATACATATTTGTATTAAAATTTCTACATGGTATCAGAGCTGTGTTATTTCTACATGGTATCAGAGCACAAAAGATTGCAATTTTGAAGCAGGAGCTGAGTTTGTTGGCGGAAACAATTCGAATTTGTAGAAAGATTTCCTTGGTGCTACAGTTGAGTAAACATCGAAATGGCTTTCAATGGCTTGCGACTAGAGTATGCACTCGAGGGCAGCTCTAACAACATTGCTTGGAAGGATAGGATGGAGGCAGTGCTCGAAGATAATGGCTTTAAGGAATTCATTGACAAAGATGTTCCTAAGCCTACTTCGACAGATGCTGCATTACTTGATGCATGGAAAAAGAAAGTGGCAAGGGCGATGATGATTCTGTTGGAAGGTGTACGAGACCACATTGTCTCAAGCCTCCATGGGAAAGCCACACCATATGCTTATATGTGGAAGGCTTTGATAGATCTATTCCAAAGCAGCAACGACCATAGGAAATTGGCAATGAAAGATAAACTCAGGAAGATCAAGGTGGAAAAGAATGACACTATTCCAGTATACTTAACAAAGTTTGTCCAATCTAGCGATGAGCTTGGGAGTGTAGTACTAAGTGTTGTTGATGATGATTTGGTGAGTTTGGCTCTCTTACGACTTCCTAAGAGTTGGCACAGTGATGAAGACTTTGTCAACGAACGAGAAAAACTACCGAATTGGGAACGACTGTGGTCATATCTAGTGCAGGAGGAGTTTAGGCGGAACACCAGAGATGTCTCTTCATCAAAGAATGATGATGAAGAGGATTGTGCTTTGGCTGCCAAGGTGAAGAAGGGGAAGGGGAAGAAATTCCATTCTAAATCTAAGGTCAGTGAAGATGGCAAGGAGCACAACATGTCCAAAGTGAAGTGTTTTCACTGTCGCAAGCATGGACATATTGCCACAAATTGTCCACAAAAGAAGAAGAACAAGATGGTTTTTGGAGCTGCAGTTGGTGAGGCTCTTGCCTCGCAATTTGAGCTTGACTTCTCATTGATCGCATGCATGGTGTCAACTGCATTGGGATCGGGGTGGTACTTGGATAATGGTGCTTCCTTTCACATGACGGGAGATAAGAAACTTTTTAGTAACTTGGAGGAGAAAGATCTCCAAATGCATATTGACTTGGGTGACGATGGATGATACAATGCGACTGGCATTGGTACCATTACCTTTCAGAGGGCGTTAGGTAAACTCTTTCATTTAAAAGATGTAATGCATGTACCAGGTTTGAAGAAAAATTTAGTCTCAGTCGTAATGTTAGAGGATAGAGGCTATGACGTTGTTTTTAGTGAAGGAAAAGTTTTCCTGCGACACAAAGCAACAGGACAAACCAAGAAGGTTGGGATTCGAGTTAAGAATCTCTATAGACTTGATGTGGGTGCGATTTCTACAGAGCTTCCTATCATTGAGAAGTGTGAGAAAGCAATGCAATTGACCCTTGAGAGGAAGTTGGATTTGCATGTAGGTAAGAGTGAACCTCAAGATGTGGAGCAGCCACATGTGGAGGATCATGGAGTGAGAGCAATCACTCATGCAAAGAAATTTTGAGCTAGATGAGCAGAGGGAGTGCATGCAACTATACCATCAGGTAAGAGGTGGGGCGACATGCATGAATAATCAATCCCAAGAAGAAATTTTGGGCAGGATTCATTGAGATGGTGTGGATCTCATGAATTGAACCTAGCTATGAGGGGCCCATAGAGCAACAGTAGCAGGATCAATTGGATTGATGTAGTCGGATGTCGTGAGGACATGAAATCAAAGTGACAGTGTCAGATACTGGAGCGCGGATCGGAGTTGACAACAAGTGCAGAGTGCATGGATGTAGAGGTCAACAACACAGTGGATCCAAAAGACATGTGCAGTTGGTACCAACAGAAGTCAGAAGAGTTTGATGACAGATGCATTATACTGATTCAGTTGTTTGGAAGCTATTTAGTTTCGGAAGTGTTGCATGTGCGAGAAACACTAGAGAAGTGTTGCATAAAAGGTTGCAGGGCGCATGCATGGAGTTGCATGTCCCATGCAAAGACATTCCTTTCTTGTTGAGAGGAAGTGTTGAAGGTTGCAACAGGAAATCGTGAAATTGGCATCCGGAAACAACATCCTTGATCCTAGTGAAAATTAAGCATCTACACTAGGTGGGGCCCACACAGGCTATTTTTAGGTGGAAGTCTATTTTTAGATGCATGAGAAAATTCTATTTATAGATGATGTCTATTTATAGATGGTGATCAAATTCTATTTATAGATGTATGTGCGAGTTCTATTTATAGATCGCATGTCTATTTATAGATGCATGTCGGCTATTATTATCCCTTAATACTAGTTGGAAAATAAATAATAATCTATTTTCAATGAGCACTTGGAAATAATTAACTGAAGTGGAAGATCAATTAGCTATAGGAATTTCGAGTTAAGAGGTTGGTTGGTGGGACATGCAAGTGGACTTGAGTTGTAACAGAGTGATTCTAGTTGTAACAAAGTTGGATGTGTAGTTATGTGAGTTGTAAAGTAGTTTAACTCATTTAAGTGAGTTAAACTTAATTGTGCTAGTTGTAACTGAAGATACACTAGTGAGAGATCAGTGAATTAATTATTAATTAATTCACAATCAGTGATCTCACATGCAACTGAAGGTTTATTACTGTTAACTACATGCATGTCAGATCCAATGGAGACCCAGTTGAGATGTTGGTGAAAGGGACAATTTGACTATCAGTTGTGACATTAGCGAGTGCACACATGCAACCACACACACATTGGATGTGCCTATGAGTATTGCGCAGTCAAGGTAGGCTAGAATGATTCATTCAGAGGTTCTTGACCATCAGGGATTGCGCAGTGGAGGCAAGCTGTCTGGAGGCAGTAAATTGGCGCATGTATTTGCCAATTTTTGTATGAAAGTGTGAGATGATTGTATATTATACTAAGAGTTCTTGGATTAGTGTTTTGTATGAGATTGTTTTATGATCCATGATATATACATAATATATGATAGTGGGGATTTTAGCTTTATGCTTTCCCGATAAAAACATTCGTGTTATGTGTGATTGATCTTTCTTCTTGATGTTGCAATTGGCGATTGTGTTTTAAATTTAGCAATAATATTTGTAGAAGCGATTATGTATTTAACAATGACATATAATTGTTAGATCAGGAGAATCCAGGCAATACATACATATTTGTATTAAAACTTCTACACAAGAGGGGTTGAATTCTTGAACATAATACTTCTTCTTTTTAACCAACTATTTTCCCCATATATGCTTACGAAACTTCTCCATAACAAAATTTTATAACTCTTTGCTATTTGTGAGACACACATTGAGGTAAATATTCTATTTTTGCATCAATTTGTTGTTTTGTCGAATCCATAATTTCTTTCTTTCACTAATGAAACGAAATGATATTTTAATGTCCATGAGACTAAAAATAGTCTATGGGACCATGAGTTCCCTGTTTTTCGCCTTTTGCAATCCAGTCATTTTCTTATTCAAATTGATGATGAGCTGGCTCAACCTTCCAACAATCCCCTTGTTGAAAAGACAATGCCAAGAAACCGATGCTAACATATTCCCATAACTTTCTCTGATGTCTTTAAACGCATCACATTCCAAAATGAAATGTTTTTCCGATTCCACTGTCTCAAATGCGCAAAATGTACACACCTGTTCTTCCCAAGCTTCTTTAGGCCTTTTCCACCGTCATGTTTTACACTGAAGTTGATGTGAGTTGGTTCTTAATTGAGCAATAAGAACCTTTGCCCTCCACAGAATATTAGCTCCAATGTACTCTTTTTGTGGGAGATCATACGCAGGGTTGAATTCTTCAATGTAGTACTCTTCTTTCTACCCAACTCTTTTCCCCATACCCATTTACTAAACTTCTCCATAACAAAATTCTTTAGCTCCTTTCTATTTGTGGGACAAGCATTGAGGTAGATATTCCATTTTTGCATCCATGTGTAGTTTTGTCTCATCCATGTTTTCTTTCTTTCACTCATGCCTTCCTTGAAGATAAAAATAGGCCATCTACCTACTCCCATTTGTTCAATTTTTTTTAGATATCTTATGAGCCACACCATAGAAATTGATTCGATGGTAGTTGCTCCTGTTTCACTCAACATTATTTCATAAGGTACCAAACTTTTTATTTTGAACTTGCTCATGATCAAACTCTTTTGTATTTTCTCAATCTGCTTCCATTTTGAGACAAGGGTGCTACTAGCCCACAATTCACACCCATATAGCATCACTGGACAAAATAGGAGTCCAAAAAGCACTTTAATCATTTTCCAATCCCATAACTCTGCCTCTCTACATCTGTTTTGAAGAGCATATAATGTTTTCTATCCTCCTAAAATTCTCTGCTTTCTGCAGTCCTCCCAATTAAGTTTGTTGTTGAAATCAATCTCGAGGTACTTATACTCATTTAGTTCCTCAAGAATGTTGCCTTCAAAGAAGAACATATGCTGACTTTGCTTCCTTTTATTAGAGAAAATCATTATTTTGGTCTTGCTAGTATTGACTTGCATGCCCACTGCTCTTCAAATATGCTTAATGGCATATAGATGCATCGTCAATCCTTGGGACGATTTAGAAATCAATACAAGAACATCAACATATAAAAGAAACTTTATCACAAACTTCCATAATCAAACACTATCTCCACCTTGCAAATTTAGCCACTCTTCCAATTTATCAATATATAAACCAAAAAGAGTAGGAAATAGATGACAACCTTGCTTGACTCCAATGTCACTTCTAAAGCTTTCTGAAATACCCACTGAGGTTCTAATTTTGACTTTCACCTCTTCTTAAAGTCTACGGACAACAACTCTATAATGAAAAGGAATTTCATGTTATTCCATTCTATGCCACAACTTATCTCTAGGGACTTTGTCAAATGCCTTTTTGAAGTCAACAAAACAACATAATATCTCTTCTTTATTCCCCCAAACATTTTCAATAATGTGTCTCAACATGATGCCATGATCCATTGTAGAATGCTACGACCTAAAACTCGTTTGTCCTTTTGCCTTGTTTTCTTTTACTTCTGTCCACTCACTGATTCTATTTTCTACCATGCTGCCTAAAAGCTTTGCAAACAAAGGATTGATCATAATGGTTCTATAATTGGAATGATTATTATTGTCTCCACTTTTAAAAAGGAGTATTACTAGGCTAATTGTCCAGTCTCTTGGGAATCCTTGTTGAATGATGTTGTTGAATATTTCCATGATGTGCGGTGCAAGAGTGTTCATTCCCCATGTTAGATAATCTGCTTGAAGTTCAACCAAGTCCTTTGCCTTTCCTGTTTTCAGCGTCTTAATTCCAATCTCCACCTCCTGTAATGTGAAGAGCTTTGTAGTTGTGTTGATCTCCGGGGGAGGCCCAACCTCTGATTATTTCTCATAGAGTTGTATTGCATATTCCAACCATTGATTTGCTATATTATTTTCGATTTGATTTTTCCTTGGTTGAAGTTCTTGCCATAAAAGCTTTGAATTATTCTTGCTTAGATATATTAACTCTTCTCACCTTGTTTGCATGAACTCATCTTTTTTCATTTTTAGTATATGCTTATATAACTTTACATTCATCTTCTCCTTCCCTGTCTTTTTCAAGGTTCTCCTTGCCATTTTGCATTCCTCATCAAACCAAGCATTTACATGAAAACAATTTGATTCTGATTTCATAATTTTTGCTCTTTTGCACTTCTCACGTGCACTTTGAATTATCCTTGCCATTTTGCATTCCTCATCAAACCAAGCATTTACATGAAAACAATTTGATTCTGATTTCATATTTTTTGCTCTTTTGCACTTCTCACGTGCACTTTGAATTATATTTATTAACTCATGACTGTTGAAGCTTTGGAAATTAGTTTTCTCCTTATGAATTAATCTCTGCAACATTGTGTGGAAGATAGTACAATTTTCTCATGTTAGAAGAAATTTTCCCTTTGGCTATGATTGCCAAGGGCATTGGGTTTTTCTCCTATGCTGTCTTTCTCATAACCATGACAACTTTATATAAATTGAATTATGGTCTGATTTTAAGTCCCGATTATGTTCTCCAATCTTAACTTCGTCTATCTATTCTATCAAGCTCTGTGAACAAATCACATAAGCAACGACACTTGTCCCATTGTATGTGTTGCAAGTGAAGTTCCTAGACCTTTTCCATCTACCTAGACCATTGCAAATAATTAAGTTGAAAGCACCACACAGTGTAAGCAACTCCTCTTTAAAATGATTGCTAACTTGTCCTCTTTTGAACATTTCACCTATTAGGGATTCTCCTCTTCAGTGAGCCAAATAGGATTATAATTCTCTTTGCAAAAAAGACTACTAGCTCGCTGATTTGTCGTTGTAGCATTAAAATCGCCCACTAAAAACACTTCTCCTTGCTGAGAGTACACGACAATATCTTGCTTTAAAGCTGCATACGGATCCTTGCTGTCTAGCCCCTTATTTTTGTAAGTTTTTGAGACTTGAGGAACAAAATAGCATGCTACAATTTTTATGTGATTCTCATTCTTTGATATTTTAAACCATAAACATTGTTTATTTGCATCTCCTTTCATCAACTGAATGTGACGGCCTTTTTTTTTTCTTTTTCACTAAAACTAGTATGCCCCATGCCCTTTGCAATTTTCTACTACCTTGTTCCAAACTGCTAACTTTAAATAATCGTCAAACACAAGAGTTTTGCAATCATCATGTTCATGAGTTTCAGTGACACAGATTATGTCTCCACCTTCCGCAATAGGCCCTAACCCAAGTCCCTTCCTCAAAGGATAGCCTCTACAATTCCAACAAACTCAACTTAAGTAGACTTAGGTAAGATTTGACTACTACGCAGTTTGACATATAAAACTCAAATTTAAGTCTTCACCCTTTTTCATCCATATTATTTTCCTCTTTATCATCAAATTCTCTCTTTTTCCTTTAGTACTAGCTTGCTGCTCAATTTCAGACATTGAAATGAAAATAACTTTAGGCCACCGCTCGAAATTGGAGCCATGGAAAGAGAAGTCACTTCAAAAAAAAAGAAAGAGCAAAAAGTAATCCACGTCGACTTGTTTGAGTTGGAAGACGACACATGAAGGTACAGACTTTCCAACGCATAAATGCACCCTGGTAAGAACCCTTGCAACACATTGTGTGTAGGTTTACTTTGTTCACCTTCATGTCGTTTTTACGCTAGAGTTCGTTTTCTCCGCATCTGTAAGATCAATCTCCTCTTATTTATTTTACGCTTAAGCTTGAGATACATGGTGCCCCTTTTCTAGAGCTTTTAAGGTCGTTATTATGTGATTGCAAATGAAACACCAACGAGTTTCCAATTTGTCACCACTAAGCCTATGTATGTGCAGTAGTGTAGGACGTCCAGTGAGCTGCATTTTTCTCCCTTTTCTAGAGCTTTTAAGGTCGTTATTATGTGACTGCAATTGAAACACCAACGAGTTTCCAATTTGTCACCACTAAGCCTACGTATGTGCAGTAGTGGAGGACGTCCAGCGAGCTAGTGATGGAGAGTTTTTGAGTTTCATACTAAAGGAGTTTGGGTTGATTTATTGGCTTCTTGTTTTTCCATTGTGTGCCTCATTGGATGTCTCTGTCAGACGATGTGCCATAATCAACACCAACGACATTGGACTGGATACCATCGGCAAGGGAGTGAAAAATATACAGTAGTTAAGGATAGTTAAATTGGATTTGGTTGATGGCGAAATATTTTGATCTCGATTCCCGAAAACGTCTGCAAAATGTTGCAGAAAGGAAGCGAAGGTACAAACAAGGCCACATGAATGGCGAACTAGAACTCATTGAATGAAAACATGCCTTGCAACACAGGATTTGCGTTTAGAAAACATGCATAGAGCATTGGATCGGGGAATCGAAAAATCACGCTTCACAGTGGAGGAAGTATGCTGCAAATCCTTGATTCTAGGGCTTTGAAATTTTAGAAGGGTTAAGTTTGTTAAGAAACAAACTAAAAAATGGTGCATAGAATTTGCGCAATGGAAGGAAGCTCGTAAAAATTGCATAGATGGCAGTTAAGACAACCATGTATAAGATTTTTGATCGACTGTGTGAGATCCATTTTCAACACCAAAAGAATGAAACATAGATAACTGTAATCGAGGAAGCCCACTATATTGGATAAAATGTTTGATGTTTACTTCTAGTCAATGCTCTCCTTAGACGTAAATTTATAGATTTTAGCGGGATGGTTGGACTACTATCATATGGTCTACTTCTGCAATCGTATCAAAGAACTTGAAATGTCTTACAACAAATTCGTTTGCTCCTCTGTAATTCACAAACCAAAATTCCATGTAAAGTGTTTGACAAAATGCCTGAACCAACATCACATTATTCAAGCCATAATCTTCAAGCACACATCATGCTTTTCATTCCAAACACATTTTGTGGAGGTAGGCACCAGTCCATCTTGCCTTTAGCTTAGTCTTATCCATTAATGGACGATTGCTCACGTTTGTCTATAGGTTGTAGCTGGTCATTTTGTTCTTCACATGACCTCTTCTTAAGCGTTTTTTTGGTTGCTCATTTGAAAATATCCTTTGGTTTGCAGTTAATTACAACGGCTGCAATATTCTTGGCAGCAAAGCCAGAGGAGTCTTCCCACCTCCTAAAAAACATGCTTGCAGTGTCATATGAGAGTTACTAAACGTGATTTGGCCAATATGGTGTTTCAATATATCTCGACTTTTCTTGGTGACGATGATGTAATTTTCTTATTTCGGTCATTGCAAGGTTAGAGATTTCTTTCTTGTCTTCTCTGAATCTATATAGCTCTATTTTAAATTATGTAATAGTTTGTCGAACTTTAATTTTGGCGAATCTTAAAATATCCTGTGTGTATCCTGTGAGGTTCCAATTTTGCCGAACTTTAAAATTTCTGGTATGGTTTCAATTTTGGCGAACTTTATAATTTTTTTAAGGTTTGAATTGCATAGCCTTTGACCAAGTTCATAAATCAAAACTCATAACTTCATGTCACAACTCAAAGTTGTAATTTATTCTTGTAATTTCCATGTTCATGATAGCATTTTTGATGTTTTGATTTCTTACTATTTTATCTTATAATTCATTTTAAAACTATGAACAAATCTAATGGGCAACTTAAATTTTTTTTTGAATAGAATCCCAACCTAATTATTGCCAAACCCAAACCATATGGCATTGATTTAATAGAGCTATCCGTTCATTCTCATTTCTCGTTCACAATCACAGGAATTTTTTATTGTATTTTGGATGAGTAAAACCAGAAATATATAAATAAAGGACAACTGAAGTCTGCTCAAAAAATTGTTGGAAAATGTAACTAGGTTTGGTCTTCATTATTGTACTTGAATCAAATGTAATATATTTGTCAAAAGAAAGTGAAATTTTTTTTATCATTAATTTGATTTGACTTATTAAGAATCAAATGTAATATATTTATCAAAAGAAAGTGAAAAGAATTTTTATCATTAATTTGATTTGACTTATTAAAGCATGGTTTCATGCTTAGATCAAATGTATATGTATAGATCAAGCCTCCATTGTAGAAGTCTCACATTGCTGTTAAAAGGATCTCCATCAAGTCGTATTCCATAAGAAGATCACATGTCGGCCTACTCAAATAAATGAATATGCATGTTGGCTCAATATTAAATGACGCAACTCTTCATCAACTTATGTCGACTTATTTTCGTATGGCAAACAAATATAAATACAAGGATGAGGACCTCACATTTTACACACAATTTTTCGTATCATAATTTCAAAGCTCGTTTTTTTCAGTGATCACAAGGTTTGAATGAGGTTAGACTTTTCGATGATTCAAGTTCAGATGAGGGCAGACATTTTGGTGCTGCTTCAGGGAGTTTGGACAGGGCATCAAGTTGATCTTTATGATCGGTGTCAGGCATCCCAACAGCTCGGTATGCTCTCATAGGATTAGAGGTTATTACAGTGACCTCTGTTCGAAGCTCTCAAATCACCACAGTAATCTCATCTTGGTGCTAGCACAGTGACTTCGTTGATGCTATTACAGTGATGCTTCTGCAGTTCGTTCGCGTCTCGATGCTATGATAGATTGAGGTAGTCTTGACTCTAGATTGTAAAGGTCATGGTCGTCTCATCTTTTGAATTTATTGAAGGAAGAATTTATGACTGGATTTTCCCCTCTAGGGGGTTTTGCCTTGGTAGCGTGACTATATCTTGTGTTTTCTTTATTTGTTTCTTGGAATTAATCTTGATGATAAGAAATATAACTAAGATATTAAATACTAATAATGAAAATATCACAAGTTAATGTCATTAAGAGGAAAATCATATTAACTGCCATCTCTATGTATTTTCCAACATGGTCATGATAAAAGGATGTGCAAGTACAATAAGCACAGTTCGGTGATATCACAGAAGTTTGATGTCATTTCATGTGCTGTCACAGAAGTATCTCTACGGTTCTACAATTCGGATCTTTAAGTGATGATACAATCCTAACATATTTTCAATGAAGAAATGACTTTGGTGCTATGTTCGGTGCTCCCACATTTCTATAACACCACTATACCACAGTCTTAGTGCATTCACTGTTTCGGTACAGTCACATGATAAAGGGTCCATCACAGAAAGAAGATCTCAGTGATAGATCATAGTGAAGAATTCGGTGCTCCCAAGAGTGAATGAGTAGGTTTCGATGAGGAGGAGTTGGGGTTACTACAATAACACAGTTTTGGTGCTTCCAACAGAAAAGGAGTTCGGTGCTACACAATGATAAGTACTCTGTACCCAACAAGATGCACATACAACAAGTTCACAAAGATCTTGACATAGTACAAAGAAAACACCTCAAGGAATCCTTACCAGGTTTGTTAAGAAACATCTCTATCTCTGGGTATGTTTATATTTTTTATGAAACTCTATTTATCTTATTTTTTGAAGTTTGCATTACATTACTAACGTTGTTATTTCTAGCTATCTTGAATCATAGAGATTCTTGTTTAGGGAGATTCATCTCTCGATAAATCTACCCCTCTACATTCTTAATTGATTTTATGGAACCCTTGACAGGTTCTCTAACCTAAGGGTTTGCTGACAATATGTGAAACCCTAGCCTGCTTAGGGTTATTGTGAAATGCAATTTGAAGTTTTTATTGATGATGCCATGTTTAGGATTTTGGTATGATCAAGAAAACCTAACTTGTTAGGGTTGAATGAATAGGTCTAAAATCCCGAACCTTTGAAATGTTGGTAATCTTGGGTTTGTTATGTTTCTATATCGAAATCTTTACTTTATTGATTAGTTGTGAAGTTGGATTTGACTATGAAATGGAATACCTTTACTTGAATCCCTAGGTATGGGAAGATATGTCCTTTTTGGTTGAAATCCTAGCTTGGTCTAGGTCTGTGTACGTTTAACGTATTAATGTTCTCGGGCATATGATATGCCTTTGCATGATAATGAATTCCTAGATACATGTGTTGACCTAGTTATTGATGGTCATAAGTCTTAGGATTTAATATAAATCCTTGACTGAGATTCTAGGATGTTGATATTTGGAAATCTAGGGTTTTGTAGCTAAACCCTAGTAGTAGTTAAATTCTCTAGTATATAAATCTTAGATCTATTTATATAATGATTGTTGAGGTTGTGAGAATATAATTGTGAGAATGAAATTCTAAGGCTTTGAAGTTGAACCTTAGTAGAAGTAAAGATCAATAATGTATGATGACAATATGATAATCTGAGATTTGTATAAGATTGTTGAAATCTGAGTTGTGGTTGGATTGATGGTTGATCGGAAATATAAGGTTTACAACTAACCCTAGTAGAAGCTGGTCATGTTAATGACTAAGTTGTGATGGATCCTTTGTATGAATTCTTGGATTTGTATGAAACCCTAGTGAGAAGTCTAACATATGAATTTTGAGATGCAAAGGTTGTTGGATGCCTTATATTTGCCTTAAATTGTTATGAGCTATTGGGCTCTCATATTTTATCATGTTATGAGCTATCGGGCTTGAAGAAACCTTGCCATTTTGTACTTGCATATTAGTTAATATAATCAAGACTTTGGGGCTATTTGGCTTGTGTTCTCTTGGCGTTATGAGGTGATTTCTTTCCTTAAACTTACTATTGTGTTTGAATTCACTTACATGTTTGATCAATATTAGTTTATATTTTCCATCTAGCTTGGATTGATGTGTGCAAGCTATCTTGCACATCTCATTGATTTAGAGTAGTATTCTAGAAATAAGCTTTCCAAATCATTTTTAGAGGAATGTTTGTTTTATCTTATTCATTATGATGCTATAATCCTTTTGCAAACTAATACTTGTTCAAGTGTGTAGGGAAGATCTATTTGTATGATGTGCAAGAATCCATCTGGGCGTGGAAGAAGTCTCACATAGATCAACTCACTCCTAGATTCAAAGCGATCCAAGACTCAAATATTTTCCACTCCAAGTCTTTCATCCAACGAAGAACAAGAGGGAGTTTTCTTGTTCTCTAGCTGCTTGATAACCTACTGCATTTAAAACTTAAAATACTTCTTTTGGAGCTTTCAAAGTTTTACAAGATATTTCAAGAGCAATTTCTAAGCTAGGCAAGTATGGGATTATTTTTAAAGACTTATGAGCAAATATGAGCAACCACCAAGTAGCAAAGTAATCCAACTTAGTCTTTTCATTTTAGGGACCACCCCCCTTAGCTAATGTAGGAGAGAGCTTAAACGAAGAGTGAGTTCCTTGCCACCAACCACATCTTGTGGGGTTAAAGGCTTTTCTCATTGACTTGCAGGTAGGTGTAGGTGGCAAGTGTCAATAGGTCCTAGATGAGCCCCATCCACATTAAGGAACCCATGATTTTCCCAACCCCTGGTGGGCAATGCACTGCTCCACCTTAAAAGGGGGTATCTACTGCTATATCCTACACATCATGCTCTCATCCCCTGGAACCCCAAGAAGTTATGAAGAAAAATCAATCAAAGGAAAAAGGCATATGAAGATGGGTGGAAAAAAAAGGCCGAGGTAACTCATGTATCGTGATTTTCTCCCTCCACACTCATATACCCAAGTGTGGGCTTCCCTCATTATAGCTACCCTTGTACCATGGCATGTGGCTTGGAGCCTTCCCCTGATCCCTACTCCATGCTATCATTGTATCACATGCCACCTACCACTTAATGGATGTACCATGGACATGTCACCGCCTTTAAAGGCTGAAACCACCTAATAGGGTCCTTGGTTAACCTCGTTATTGAGCTTGGAGACACTTGTACATGCCAAAGCCCACTATGGGAGGGCATGCCACCATGAAGTGTCCAATTGATTCCATGATTTGGAAGATCTTTTACTTGATTACTTTAATGATGTGTTGTATTAGAGAGCAAGGGGACACATTGGATCTTTTGCAAGATTGCAGATGGGTCTCCATTTGGGGTTTGGTCACACTATACAGGGTCCAAGCCCTCCAGAGGGCCACGTTGGCATTTGTAGCATGAGCGTTAGAGAGCCATGGGTCTCCACCATAGCAAAGAGTACTTCATGGATCCCCAACACCATTAAGTGATTGCTCTTGTTCCACCTTTTGGACGAGGATGATGCACCTGGATCACCATGCCTAACCGTCTTCACACTTGTACCATACACTTGGAAAAGGTTTCAGGGTCCAGATGAGGATGTGTCTCGCCGCGGGAGACAAAGAGAGAGCTTATGTCATCATCCTAGCCCTTACAGATGGTTTACATACATTATCGATCCACTTGTAGACCCATGAGGATATCATTGTACCCCCACACCCACTTGGGGACACCACATGTGATTTTCTTGGATATCAAGGGGCCAACCCCCTGATCACCATGTTTGGAGCCCATTCTATCGACATGGCACATAGTGGACTCCATTAGGCCTTCTCGATGGCCCAACGACTCATGGAAAGTTGATGAATGGATATACTTTCTCTCTCATGTAAGTAAAATTTTAATGCTATTCTTGTTATCTTACTTGTCTATTGCATGTTATTGTTATCATTATTCTTGTATGGGTTAAAGTAATGTGAAATTCTTCTAGAAACCTAGAATAAGTGGTTTATGAGACGTGTGTCTTGTTCCTCACATAAGTCTATGAAAGTTGAAATTGAGTCTGACCTTACCTTTCTCAAGGATATTACTCCTGATGACTCTCCTTTTGAGAACCTTGGGGAAGGTGATCCCATTACCCCCTTGGAATTTGGCATTGCAGATTACTTCCATATTGAAAAGGAGAAATGGGAAATTGTTGGTCCTCAATTTGATTTTGCTCCCATTTATGACACCGACAAGGAGGATGAGCTTGAGATTGTTCTTCCCTTTCTCTTGGGCATTATTTATGATGACATATCTATCGATACCATTGGGAAAGAGGATCAATATTTTCCCTTGCATGAAAGAGGGCAGTTGGAAGTGTGGATTTTTGAGTAGCTTAGGAGGTACTCCAAGCCCTAGGGTTCGGGGATTGGAGGACAAAGTGCCACAAGAGTCACTTGTGGGCTTGGAACCCAAGATAGGGGTTTTGCACCCATCGGGATTTGGGCCAAAACCATGAGCACATTTCGACATGTGATGGATGAGGATGAAAGCTCTCGGCAAGATAGCAATGAGAGTCATTTGATTTCGAGTTGTAGAAATGGAGATATGAATTTTTGATGTTAATTGTTGGGTTTTGCACATGTATGTCTAGGTCGGCTTGATGATGATAAGCCATGAGACAGTTTTAAAAACCCATGGATGACATTTTAAGGAGCCCTCTTGTTTAGTATAAATAAGAGGTGATATGAGAGTCATTTGATCCATCCATTGTGCGTCATAAGAGCTCATTAAAGGAGAAAGACACTTTTGTTCTAGGCCGCAACAAGGAGAGCTAACTAGCTTGGAAGAGAGGACTATTTTGGGCCTCTTTTGGTGACTGAAATTGCAGGGAAGGAGGGCCGAGGTTCAAGAGTGAAGTCTGTAATGTTTAAGGGTTTGTTGTGGATGGTTTATCCCTGAAATAGAATGCCGCATGCCTTGCTGTAGCAATCCGTGGCAAATAAATGGAGGACAGAGCCTTGGAGAGGTAGCTGCAGTCTTAAGGAAGCTGCTATGGGTAGGGCACAGGCTCTACCACATTGTTTGAGAGCAGCGTAGGGTAAGTTGAGGGTTGTTCATGCCGAGAAGAGGAGGAGACCTCTCCAAGAGGAGGCTGCAACAAATGAAGGGAAGACACATGTTTGTTTTGAAGAGATAAGGCAAGGTACAACATTGTTTAGGGCAACGGATTGCACGGGAAGGATTGTAGGGAGGCCGAGCCTTAAACAGTGCGTTGTTGGGTGTGTATAGGGGCTGGTTTTAACCCTATACTCCTGCGTGGGACAACAACAAAGAAGAGGGACCATGCCGTAGTGTTAGGAGGCTGTTGGTGTATGTTAAGGGTTGGTGTAGCATGTCATTATGCCCTAACCAGTCACAGTTATAACAACAAAAGAACAACAAAATTGGAGCAGTTATATCTTGTGTTGGGTCATAGTTTGTGACCTGTATTGGATCAATTGACTAGTAGCCTGTAGAAGCCAAGGAGGTTAGGAGCCCTTTCCTAAGAGGCAGATTCTACAGTGATTTGGTCAGATTGTAAGGTAATTGAAGGAGTGTTGGAGCAATGGGTTAGGGTTAGCATTGTACCCTAACCAGTGTTCTAGATGCACAAAAGTCAAGGTCAAGAGGACAACAATAGAAGGAGCTAAAAATGGCCTCTTGATGGATTGGTGATGGTTGGATGAGTGTCCTAGGTGAGGACATGTTGAGAAGTTTGTCGGCCGCCAAGAGGAGGGTTTCCTAGATGTGAGGATGCCCTAGCTAGGTGCAGATGCTACAACGTGTATTGGCCACTCGTGGAATGTTGGAGGGCAGCGTGAGAATGGACCAAGTGTGGACGTGATTGGTCATTTATGGTTTTCCGGAGGACAGCGTGATAATGCCCAAGTTGGAGTCCACTGTGCAACACCTTGATGGACAAAGGTAGTTGCTAGAGTGGAAGTTGTTGAGCTCAAGGGTCTGATCAACCAGAAGTAGTTTGAGTAGCCTGAGACTTGTGTGTGGAGAAGCACTTCTACAACAGATGATGGGCATTCCTCCTAGCCCATGTTCATTGTGGGAGATGGACATCTTGCAGTGATAGGTGGCATCCCTCTGTGCCCTATGTTGGTCTTCATCAGAGCAATGCAAGAAGACCATAATGGGTTGAAGTCCCTGAGTCGCTGAGGAGCAGCAGTGGGCAGATTGAGAGTTGTTCACAAGTGGAGCTGTGAACAACTTGACAGGACTCTTGATGTGTTGATGCGTTGGTGGACAAACGATCAACTAGTGAGAAAATTGATAGCAGAGTTTATTGGTGAGATGGACTTAGAGCATTGATAGAGACATGAGCTGCAGATCGGGACCTGAAGGACTAGGTAGGTACAGGGTACGATCCAGAGGATCTGAGAGAGTCGATTGCATCAACCAGATGGTCAGAGTATCTTGTTGAGGGCAGATTGGTCGTCGATGTACTGACACCAAGCCCCAGTTTGTATTTTGTACTAGTGGATGATCTAGGGCCATTTCGCCTAGTACGAGAGCCCTCGACTGTTGTATTATATGTTGTTTAATATAATGAAGTTTGGTCAAAAAATGTAAAAATTTGTCTATATTTTGTGCATGTGAGATTTACTGTTGTTTATATTCCGCTGTGCAAAGTAGTATCATTGCTATTCTTGGTTTGGTAGTGTCAGAGATTTTAAGACTCTATCCTAGACCCAAGGTTGTGGAAAAACAACAGGAAGTAATTGATTCTCCTTTGAGGGGAGACCCTATCTTTGATACTAATAATGATGGAATTGATAGGGCCCTTGCTCCTACCTACCTTCCCTATGATTCTGGAAATATATTCAAATCACTTGGGCCTTTACAATATGTTTTTCAGAAGGATAATCCCGTTGAATACAATACCTCACCTTCCCCATTGCCTTTCCTTCTTTCTCAACATTTTCAGTCATCCCTAAGTGTTTCCCTCACCCCTTGTCATATGGTCTCAAGTGACCATGAGCCCTTTCCCCCTTTTGCGTATAGTGTTAAGTAAGAGCCCCTCATTGAATATATTTTACCTCCTCATACACATCCTCAGGATTATTATCACTCCATAGTCGCCCCTCTCCAATGTGACCATCACATTGAGCAACCTGTTTGTTACCCTCCTTCCTTTCCTCACCCTCCTTTCCCTAATCATGATCTTGTGGCATTAACAAATCATAATATTATGAACAATGATTGTGATAGGGAGTTCATGTGCCTGATCATTCATTCTTCCATCCTGTGCTTAGAAGGAAAGCTCTGCACTTCTAGATTGACTTATTTTATGTCTTCTAGGACTTCCTTTTGTGTCGAATGGATATCATATTTTCCCGCCTCCCACCTGCATCATCCTCCATGTGATTGTGTCCATGTTCACTTTGGGATTTCCTACATGAGTAATCATATAGGCAGACATATTTATATTGATATGATGATATGTTGGTTACACTGGCTTTATGATTACACTTAGTATCAACATTGTATCATATGCATGTTAGGGTAGGATGCATTACATGCTCATTTTTTCATTAGAACTAGCATCATATGATATTATCATGATAGATTAGATGCATTTAAATTAAAATTGCATAAATTTATTTTCTTGCTGATCTTATGGCCTAATACTAAGCATGGGTGATCATAAGACACCACAAAATCATCCTGCCCAATGTGCTTGGTCGTTGATATGTGCAAGTAACAAGTTTGCAGTCCCAAGAGATTGCCGGAGTTCTCATGACCTCCCGTTTGAGTCTGTTTGTGCACTCTTCTAAGAGCTCATGTCTAGTTGGAGCCAGATGTTACCCACCGCCTGTGGGTAGTATCCATAAGAGAAATTTTCTCCTAGATAGTCCTCAGTCAACAACCATGTGAAAATTCCGTTAACCTTAGGAATCCTATTGCAACAACTGGAATATATTCGCCTAACTGTTAATCTTAACTTAACAATATATTTGCAGTTTTACTACGGCAAACACTGAATACATCCCACTGCAACCTACACTAATAAACTGCGAAAGAAATACAAGTGTTGAAACAAATCTGAACAAGCATAGATCACACAACCATTCGACACAGTTATTTTTGGACTAATGTCCCTGGAAAAACCCAACGCGGGAAAATCGATGCAGAAAATCTGATGGTTTATATATTATGCACTAAATATTTATGAGTACAAATCTATGATTGACACATCCGTTAATTCATGCAGAGAAACTGACAGAAGAGATCTTGTGAGACAAGTCTCACTCCTCCATTGGAACCTGACACTGATCTTCACCAAGACTAGAGTACCCTGCACTGCCTCTGCGCAGTGACTGTGTCACTCTGCGCAGTCTCTGCGTCACTCTGCGCAGTCTCTGTGTCACAACGATGTCTACCCTTCTGCCTCTGCTCTGGTCTCACTGCTGGTTGGAAACTGAGGTCTACTGGCCTCCAGAAAATCTCTCTGGGATCTAGCACTGGCCTTGCGCTGTCTCCTCAGCAGGAAAACGACTTCCCTTCTTGCTCTACGTAGTGAATGCGTAGGCACTGCATCACTAGCTCTGCGTTGCTGCTGTGGCTCTCTTTGTCTCTGATGCTATGTACTCTCCGGCTTAGGAATCCTTCCAACCGAAACCACTGCCCCTCTCTGCAAAAGATCTCTCGATCAAATTTTCTTTCGGAGCACTGCTCACTAAAGAAATCGATCTCTGATCTCTGCCTTGTGTCTCCGAATGTGTTTTCCAGATGACCCTTCAAACAATCTTATAGTCTTCTCATTGAAACTTCAACGACCTAGATTAGATCTTTAATCAACGGCTAAGATTAACTTTTGACTTGATTTGTTTATTCTAGATCATTCTCACTCATATTCTATTAATTCACTTTAATTATTTTATTCTCTTAAGTTTAGACTTAGGGTCCCTTTAAAAATAATTAATTATTTCTATAGTATACAATCCAAGTGGAATTTCACTAAACGGTTTCTAGGTTATCTGGAATACATGTGTCTAAGCATCTCCACAAAATTTGAGACTTAGAGCACATCTGATGCTACCCCAAATCAACACTCCATCTTAGCAAGGAATGTGCTCTAACAATATCCCTTTTGCATATTGTTCTGACCCTAAAGCATCTCCCTCTGCGTTGCTGATGTCTGCCACTACTCCCATCAAATCTACGCAAATGCTGTATCTGTACTGCTGCTGACACTGCCACTGTAAACAATGCATCCATACTACAACTCCCTCTGAATTATGCATCTGTGCTACTGCTGACTCTGCAACTGCCAACTGCTACTGCACTGCATCACAATTTATTTCTACAACTAAAAAACATCCAAAATTGGACAAGTATACTGCATCTCGGTCATGAATATCTGACTGCTACTAGCCTCTGCGGTGCCTCTCTGAAGCCGCTGATGCTATGCACTGCATCCCTTTGCGTTGCTCGGACTCTGGTGCTGCTAACTACTGGTCTGTTACTTCTGCACTCCTCTACACCAACTGGAACGATTCCATCCTACTACTTCTGATTTGGGCTCTTGTGGCAAGGTGATGATCTGAGAGGTGGACTCCTCAAGGATCCTGCCCAATCTTGTAGATCTGTAGGTCTAGAACTCCAAATCAGCCCATCTCCTTGGTATATGAGCAATCATAGCAAACTCCTCCTCCTCTATCTTTGCTGCTTCGGTGTAATATCCCATCTTGCCACACCGGAAGCATTTGATCTTTGATAGATCCTTCTTCCTCCTGTGTTGCTCTTGTTGTCCCTTTGATGTAAGGGTCGCATTCTCTCCTCCAGAAACATCTTCCCCTGCTCGGAAGGCCCTTGATATAGCGTCTCCAGCCCATCCCACATCTCCTTGGCTGCCCCTTTGCTAGAGATGTGTGAAACGATGTGATCCCTTAGTCCATCGAGGATCAACCGCTTGACTTTAGCCATATTCTTTTTGAAGGTCCGTAATGGTGCTTCATCCACCAGTTCAGCCTGAGCACTGTCAATGAAGTGCTTGAGGTCATGCTCATCTAGAAGGAAGGAGATCCTTGCCTTCCAGATTACATAGTTGGAGGCACCCTCCAACTGATCCTGGTCACGCAATCCGCTGGTGGCCATCTCACCCAAACATTGTCGATTTGCTGCCTCTCACCCTCTACGCAACTAGATTTATGCACTCTTGATGGAGCAAGCCACAAAATTCGCTGCTATTGCATGGGGAATCTGAGTTTCTTGGGCAAGAAAACTCACTGAGGTTAGAAATCCCCAAAATTGTGTTTCAACGACACTTCCTGACGCTCTACACCAGCAATCATTGCTGCGCAGTCAACTGCGTCCCTCCGGCTACTGATATGCGTAGATCTGTTGTGCTGCTCCCTCTGCCTCGGACAATCAACAATCTGGAGCAATCCTACCTCTCTGTCGACTCACTCAAATAGAGATTTTCCTGCTAGTCTAGCCCTCCTGGCTTGGACTGCACAATCAACTGGGAGATCGATCCACTGCTTCGCAACTCTTTGATCCCAACTTCGCCAACGTTGAATCTGCTGGATCTGTTTTTTGTCTTGCCTGCACTCAGCTTAAACAAGCTCTTATACCATGTGAAAATTCCGTTAACCTCGTGAATCTTATTGTAGCAACTGAAATATATTCACCTAATCGTTAATTTTAACTTGACAATATATTTGCAGTTTTACAACGACAAACACTGAATACATCACATTGCAACCTACACTAATAAACTGCGGAAGAAATACAAGTGCTGAAACAAATTTGAACAAGCATAGATCACACAACCATTCAACACAGTTATTTTTGTAGAAATTTCTGAATCTTAATTCTTATGCAGAAATTATTTCTATTAATTCGGTTAAGCTTCTCCTACTTATACAAGTTATCAATTGAATAAATTCAAGTTAACATCAAAGCAAAACACATAACAGATCTCTACCAATTCAGATCTAGAATAAGCACATGCACAAATAGACAAAGTGACAGTTATTTCTGGACAAACTATCCCTGGAAAAACCCAGTGTGGGAAAACTGGTCTCTGGCTGCTGGAGGGCTCTATTATTAAGAATATTTCTGAATACACAACTCTGGGTTCCAGATCTGGAAAATCCTACAGAGAAAACTCTAGATATGCAACTCCTGGCTGATCTAAGACCAAAAATACTGACTGATCCACACCCTCAAACGGGATTTATAGAACTCAGCCAGATCTAGGCCTAGAAACCCCAGCGCTGCCCCTGAAAGTCACTTCTGTTGCCGTCTGCTGCTGCCTTTCTCTGCGTTGTCCTTGGTCTAAATTCCCCTTTCTGCAACTGAAACACTTCTGAGAATTCTTAGCAACCCCGCCCTAGAATCTCAGCTTAGCTTCAGTGCTCTACCTCTGCGTGTCTTACAAATGACCCCAAGCCTTTCCTTTATACTTTTCTCGTTGACACATCAGCGGCCAAGATTAAATCTTTAATCAATGGCTAAGATTAAAAGAAAGCTTGATCCGTGTGACTTAAGACAATTTCATCGCATGTTTAATTAAATTCACTTTAATTATTTTATTTTCCTAAGTTTTAACTTGGGAAATACATTAAAATAATTAATTAATTTAATATCTCTTAAACCAGATGAAATTTCCCAAATCCATTTCTGGGTCTTGTAGATCAGGTGAACTCTAGTCCTTCCTCAAAATTTGGGACCTAGAGCACAACTGATGCTACCCCAAATATACAAAATCTCAACACTCCCTCTTAGCATCAAGGGTGTGCTCTAGCAATACATCACACTTATGCATTACATGATTTCAGGCCTTGGTTTCGTAAGATTCGAATCACCAACTCCACCACTCAACTACGCACCTATGCAATAATTCGCCCTCTTGCTCGCGGCTACTGTCCGCCCTTGCTACAGCAACATCTGCTTTTGACTCCCTCTCAATATGCGCATCTGTGCTACTCATATGTGCTCGCTGGCGTCAAGTTAAGGACGACTTCAGTTGTTGAGAGAAACAACTGAATCTCCTGCCCAATCTTTGACAGACAAGTCAGATGAGCTGCATCCTCATCACTGAAGCTCCATAGGATACAGATTTGTGCTGGCATCTAAAGAACGATGCACAACTACAACTCTGCTTGCGTAATCAGACTCCCTCTGCACTACTGAAGTCACATCAACTCCTTGTGCTGAAATCTATCACGCTGCTGCTGCACTGCGTAAGCAGTACTACACTACGCTGCTGAAGTCACATCAGCCTTTGTGCTGCTACTGCTTCTACGCTGCTGCTGCTATGCTTTGCACTGCTCCTCCCAGCCTCCAGATCTGCCTCTGCTTATGCCTCATCTGTGATCTATGCACCCACTGCTCCACTTGTCCCGCTACTGTCTTAAGGCTGCCGTAGCTCGCTTGTGATCCAAGAGATGAGCTGCTCAAGGATCCCACCTTACTTCCATGTAGCTCCTCTACATGTCCATGTCACCCCACCTCTGTGGTTCATGAGCGCTCATGGCTACATCATCTCCGGACCCATCATCTGCCACTGCTGCTTTGGAAGAAGATGCTTCCTTGTCCTTCTTCTTTTCTAGACAATGGTTGGCAATGTAGAAATTTCTGTTCCCAACCCCAGTTTTCAGTTTCTCCTTAATTCTCCCATAAAGTTAAATGCCCATTCCCATAGCCATACATTCAACAAGTTGGAAAAATAAATATTTTTGAAAACACAAATTCTGGAAATTTCACAGTGCTGAAATGCAGAAATAAAACTTAGAAAATAAATCAGCCACACACAGAATTTTGACACGCTGATTTTTTGTCAACTTGACCCTAGAAAAACCCCCTACAACTCTTGGGGAAAACCAGTTTGAAAGCTTCTTCTTATTTCTGGAAAATGCTTTTACAGAGAAGTGAAATGTACAGGAAAAAAATTCAGCAAACAAAGTACAGACTTATCTTGTTTTCTGTGCTTGCCTCCGCTTTGGAAAATGTGCCAAAACAACAAAAAGTTCAAAATAGAAATTTATTACAGCATTTAATAGCCTTGGAAATTGTGATCAGTACTTAGCTGTACGACTGTACGGACTGTATGGAAAAGTACAACAAAGCTACCTCGAAATCCGTGCTAGCTGCCTCAAAAACTTTGCCCAGCCACCTTGGAATCCGTGCCTTTAGCTGGTTGTACCTTCACCTCAATTTCTGTGCTGTCCCTCTCCTTGAAAATTGTGCTTCAAGCTGCTGTATGGATTGCTACCTCGAAAACTGTGTTGCTGTATAGACTTGTTGCCTTGAAAATTGTGCAGCCTCTTGCTACCTCGAAAAACGTGCAACCTCTTGTTGCTGTACGGACTGCTGAACTCTTCCTCTTCTTCACCTTCTCAAGCTTAGAAATTCTCTAGCTCTCTCCTTCTCCTTTTCTCAATCTGCTCATGAAAGAATCAATGACCTTTTCCCTCATTTTCCTCCTTTAACCTAACCCTAAGTGACTTTTGGGGAATCCCTAAATCTAATGGCTGAGATAGCTTTAGATCTAGGGCTGAGATTAAATGCTCATTTAAATCTCACTTTCTATTTTTTAATTCACCCCACTTTAATAAAGACCCACTTAGTCATTTATTTCCAAAGTCACTTTTCCCTTTCTAATTTCACATTGACTTTATTAAAGTCACTTTAAAATTAGACTTAGTAACTTTATCACTTATAGTCACTTTTAAATTAGATTTGACTTTATATCTTTATGAAGTCACTTTAGGAGAAAAATTAAATTCTTTTGGACACTTTTCCCTAGGCCAAAGATCAAAGCCTTAGGGAACCACCTGCCCTTCGGTAACCAAATTTCAACACTCCCTCTTACTGAGGAAGGTGTTCCTCACCACACCCATCTTGTCTTTGAAGTAGACATGCTTGCCCCGTGGTAAGGCTTTGGTAAGAATATTTGCAACCTGTTCATCAGTGGGAATATACTCAAGCTTCACAGGTCCCTTCTGAACATAGTCTCTGATGAAATGATATTTGATCCCGATATGCTTTGACCTATCATGAAATATTTGATTCTTCGTGAGTTTAATGCAACCTTGATTATCACAGTAAATCACTGAAGGTCTCAACGGCTGACAAAATAAGCCAAACAACATCTTGCGAAGCCAGATGGCCTCACAACTAGCTATACTAGCTGCCATGTACTCTGCTTCTGCTGAACTCAATGCTATTGACTGCTGCTTTCGGCTGAACCACGACACCACTGCTGTACCCAACCCAAAACAACACCCTGAAGTGCTCTTCCTATCAGAAGCACAACCTGCTCAATCAGAATCAGTGTAACCTGCCAATCTCACTCCATCCCCCTACCTATAATCCAGACCATAATTTACTGTCCCCTGCAAGTACCGCAAAATATGTTTTGCAGCAACCCAGTGAACGCTCCTGGGCTCACACATGAACTGACTCATCGTGTTGACTGCGAAACATAATCTGTCTGGTGTTGACCAAATACATCAAGGAACCAATCAGTTGTCTATACAATGTGGCATCCACCAACTTGGAATCTGAAGCATGACGCTTCTTCTAGTTGGTGATCATGGGTGTCGACATGGGTCTACAATCCTCCATGTGGAACCTGCCAAGGATGTCCACAATATACTTGCCTTGTCCCAGGAAGAAATGCCCCTCCTCCTGCCACACCTCCAAACCCAAAAAGTAATGCATCAAGCCAATGTCCTTCATCTCAAACTTCGACGTAAGCTCTCTTTTGCAGTGCTCTATGAGTCTCTCTGCACCCGTAATGACTAAGTCATCCACATACAACACCAGAATGAGAGGCTCCTCACCTATCACAATGAAGTATAGGTTTGGATCTGCATCACTCTTTGTGAAACCCATCTCCTGCAAGTATGTATCTATCCTGGAGTACCAAGCTCTGGGAGCTTGCTTCAGGCCATAAAGGGCCTTCTTTAGTTTGCACACATGGGACTCCTTCCCATGCACCTCAAAGCCCTGTGGCTGCTCAATGTACACCTCCTCCTGTATGAAGCCATTGAGAAATGCGGTTTTCACATCCATCTGGTGGATCTTCCAACCCATCTTTGCTGCTATCGATATGATGGAGCGAATCGAAGTATATCGAGCCACGGGAGTGAAGGTCTCCTCATAATCAACTCCCTCTACTTGGGAGAACCCTCTAGCCACAAACCTTGCTTTGAATTTCTCAATGCTGCCATCTGCAACATGATTTACCTTGTAAAGCCATCTAGAAGTAACCACGGATTTGCCCTCAGGCCTTGGCACCACCTCCCAAACATCATTCTTCATGATAGAAGAATACTCCTCCTAGATGGCCTCTCTCCAAACCTGCTGGCTAGCTACCTCCTCATAGTTAGAAGGCTCAGAGTCAATGATGTTGGCAACCATTGCCATATAGCTACAAAACCTATCAGGTGGTCTGCTCTCTCTGACCGGCCTCTTTGGCCCAGCAACAGATGTGGCCTCTCTCAAGGTATCCTGAAGCCACTTGGGCTTCCTCTTCCCTGAGGACATTTCTCCCACTAGAGAATGAAACTCCTCCTCATCAAGAGCCTGAAATCGTGACTGTTTGTTTGTTGTCCTCTTGCCTGAACTTGAACCTGTAGACGCTGAAGTACCGTGTGAACTGTCCATCAATGGACTCCCTAGTGAACTGCTCTGTGGATTGCTCTGCATGCTACCCGAAGCACCACCCCTTTGAGTCTGCGAGCCACTGCTCACTGATGGACCTGACACCGTAATCGATGTACCTCCAGATCCTCTTGATCCCTACCCACTGGATCCCTGTGCCTGACTCAGTTGCTCCTGAGGGTCTGGCCGATCTAGATACTCTATCTCCCGTGACCTCCTGAAAGCCTTATCCTCCTTGAACTTCACATCCCGCCTGACAACAACTCTCCTTGAATATAAATCCGAAAGGCTTTCGAGGTCTCACTGTAGCCCACAAAGACACCCTTCTCTGCGGTGGGCTCTAGCTTGGTCCTCTTCTCCTTGGGTACGTAGGAATAAAACATAGTACTCATATCCACTCAAGGAAACATGAGACATCCGACCGCTCACATCGGTATGAATCAAATAGAGTATCTCAGTCGATCTGTTGTCACTGCTGGGAAAAGGGGATTTGGCAAACTTGCCCATCGCACATCCTCTGCATGTATCAAAGTGATCAGTACTGAAATCTGGCACACCTGTAGTGATCTCCCACAATGTCCTCAAGGCTCCATGATACATGTGCCCCATCCTGCGGTGCCAAATCTCGCACAACTGTAAACTGCTAGCTCTGCTGTCAGTACTACTGCTTAATGCTAAAAGGGGCTAAAATGCAAACTTGTACACCTTTGCATGGCGTACACCAATCACTCTAGCTGAATCAGCTGGAGCGCCCCTGGGATATATCGACACCTATCCTCTCCTGAACAATATCTCATATTCTCTGTCCTCCAATGCTGAGACGGATATGAGGTTCTTCCTCATCCCTGGCACATATAGAACATCTGACACCTTCAAGGGAGGTTTGGGTTTCCTATCAAATGTCAATGTCTTCACATTGACTGCTCTAAAAACGCTGTCATCTCCGAGTACTACCTCTATATTAGTGCCACTCTTTGAAAGCTCTGAGAAGTACTCACGGACTCCTGTCATATGACGTGAAGCCCCACTGTCAACATACCAGATACCTAAAGATGCTCTGCTAGTGGAGGGAAATGCACACTCCCTCTCAACCTCCGTGGCAGGTGATCCTGCACTAGTGGACTCACAAGCAATGAACCCAAACTCCCGGTCAAAGTTATCCGTAAAGTCCTCTATCGCTGCTGATGCTACCATGCTCTAGTTCTTCCCCTTCTTCTTCTTCTCCGGACCCACAACTGCATAGTGTCCCACATTCTGAAAATTCCAACACTTCACCTTGGAATAGTCTTTTTGCGTGTTCTCCTGTTTACCTTTACCTTTGCCTTTGCCCCCAACAATACTTGTGGAAGCTTGCTTCTTTCCTTTGCCTTTCTTGCCTCCTGCCAACAGTGCTACATCCTCATCCTGCTCAACTGGTTTGGCTACCCCAAGCTGGCTCTTTCTGATTTAAGTTTGTATGCAATCATCCTAGAACCTCTCCCCAGTGGGAAGGGTCTCACGTGCACAAACCCCATCAGCAAAGTTCAGCCATGAACTGGGAAGGCCATTCACAGCAATCCGCACCAACTCAGTGGGTGGAATGACCTCTCCAACTATTGCCAATGCATCTCTCGCATTAGTAATCTTTGTGAGATATCCAGCGGCACTATCAGTCTTACCCATCTTAATGGTCTTCAGCTTCTCCCTTAGGACCATTTTTTTGTTCTCATTGGTACTTTGGTAGAGATTGGTCAATGTTGTCCACATCTCATGAGCATATCTCTTTCCTCTCACATGAGGAATGCAATGGTCTTTGATTCCATCCAGAATCGGTCTTTTACCCTTGTTATTCTTCTTATTAAATGCTGCCAACTGAACAACATCAGTAGGCACATTAATAGGGTTCTTTGTGGTATGCACCATGATATCCTAGACTTCTGCCTCCTCAAAGATGCTCTGCATTCTCTCCTTCTAAACACTGTAGTTACTATGCCCATCCAACCTATCCTCCACCCTCAAGCCCAAAGACATGCTTGCTGTCTTAACAAACTAAAAATAATACTGCTGTAGTAAAGGTACTGTTTTCTGTGTGAAAAATCAGCTTGCTGTAATTTTTCTTCTTGCTGTCCCAAACTGCACTTTTCAGCAAAATACCTCTAATACCATGTAGAAATTTCTGTTCCCAACCTTGGTTTTCAGTTTCTTCTTATTTCTCCCATAAAGTTAAATGCCCATTCCCATAGCCATACATTCAACAAGTTGGAAAAATAAATATTTTTTGAAAACACAAATTCTGGAAATTTCACAGTGCTGAAATGTAGAAATAAAATTCAGAAAAATAAATCAGCCACACAGAATTTTGACACGCTGATTTTTGGTCAACTTGACCCTGGAAAAGCCCCCTACGACTCTTGGGGAAAACTAGTTCGAAAGCTTCTTTTTTTCTGGAAAATGCTTTTACTGAGAAGTGAAATGTACAGGAAAAAATTCCAGCAAACAAAGTACAGACTTATCTTGTTTTCCGTGCTTTCCTCTGCCTTGGAAAATGTGCCAAAATAGCAAAAATTTCAAAATAGAAATTTATTACAGCATTTAACAGCCTTGTAAATCGTGCCTAGTACTTAGCTATACGGCCGTACAGACTGTATGAAAAAGTACATCAAAGCTGCCTCCTCGAAATCCGTGCTAGTTGCCTCAAAAACTGTACCTAGCCACCTTGGAATCCGTGCCTTTAGCTGGCTGCACCTTCACCTTGATTTCTGTGCTGTCCCTCTCCTTGAAAACCGTGCCTCAAGCTGCTGTACGGACTGCTGCCTCGAAAACTGTGCTGCTATACTGACTTGCTGCTTCGAAAATCGTGCAACCTCTCGCTGCATCGAAAAACTTGCAACCTCTTACTGCTGTACGGATTGCTGAACTCTTCCTCTTCTTCACCTTCTCGAGCTCAGAAATTCTCCAGCTCTCTCCTTCGCCTTCTTTCAATCTGCACATGAAAGAATGAATGACCTTTTCCCTCATTTTCCTCCTTTAATCTAACCCTAAGTGACTTTTGAGGAATCCATAAATCTAATGGCTGAGATAGCTTTAGATCTAGGGCTGAGATTAAATGCTCATTTAAATCTCACTTTTTGTTTTTTAATTCACCCCACTTTAATAAAGACCCACTTAGTCATTTATTTCCAAAGTCACTTTTCCCTTTCTAATTTCACATTGACTTTATTAAAGTCACTTTAAAATTAGACTTAGTAACTTTATCACTTAAAGTCACTTTTAAATTAGATTTGACTATATAACTTTATAAAGTCACTTTAGGAGAAAAATTAAATTCTTTTGGACACTTTTTCTTAGGCCAAAAATCAAAGCCTTAGGGAACCACCTGTCCTCTGATAACCAAATTTCAACAGGTAAAATGTCCCATTTCGCCACATTGGAAGCACTTGACCTTTGAAATATCCTTCTTCTTTTTCGGCTGCTTCTTTGATGCCAAGGCTGCATCTTCCTCCTCTTCCTTCTTAACCTTGCTCAACGCAGGGCTGTGTTGCTTCTTGGTGAACCTTCGTAGTTCTTCCTGCCGCAGGATCGACCACAAGCTGTCCCAATCTGGGAGGTTCGCTCTGCCCAAGATACTTTGGACAAGGGTTTCCCACTCATCTGTGACTGAATTGAGGGCAGTCCTGACTATCACTACATCATCTACAGTTGCACCCATTGCAGTCGGCTGATCTCTGACTGACTGCAATTTGAAGAGGAAATGCTCGATGTCTTCTCCCTTGGTCATCATGAATGACCTTATTTGGGCCTCCAACATCATCTTTCTTTGGACTGATTTTCCCTCATATAGGGAAGTCAAGGCCTTCCACATCTCATTAACTGTCCTCTTCTCAGCTATGTGTGGCACAATATGATCCATGATACTGTCCATTATTAGCTGCTTGGCATGCCCAACAACTTCTCTATGCTTCCGTAGGAGATCCGCATCTGTCGGCGTGGCCAAGGTCTGCTTTGCATGGCCTCTTAGACCATATGCCTCAAGGACAATCAGGATCCTAGCTTTCCACACTGAAAAGTTTGAGAGGCCTTCTAGCCTATCTTGATCATGCAGTCCATGATGAGCCATCTGCTCAGAATGTGTCGAAGCTCCTCTTCTCTATGCTAGAGATCTTGGATCTAGGGTCCTTTTCGAATTGGGAACCCCCTGCTCCTTCTGACACTTGATTTCCCTCCTTGGAAATCTACCAAATCAACTATGATTCAACTTCTTCTTTGATCCTTTGACCAAACTGCAAGTTTCCTTTGGCAAGAAGCTCTCTGAGAAGCTGATCTCTTCCCAAACTTTGTCACTTGTGCTATGGTTTAAAATCTGAAAACTTTAGAAGTTTAACCCCACCAGCTCTTCTGAATTTCTGCAACTTTTCTGCAAACTTTTTTTGGATATGAAAGATTCAGATATGAATCACATTGGCTGGCTTCAGACCCAACCAGCACTGTTTCTGAGCTGCCTCTGCACAGTAGTTGCGTGGGCTTGCTAGGACACAGTGCTGGACAACGTCACCCTTCCCTCTGCATGAATCTCCTCCTGAAAACTACACTGTCCCTTCAGATCTACTTTTCTGCTGCCTTTCCCACTGCTTTCTGCAGCTAGATTCTTCAGATGCTTCAGATGGTGACCCTTCTAGATTTGCAATTGCTCTGATACCATGTAGAAATTTTTGAATCTTAACTTTTATGCAGAAATTATTTCTGTTAATCCGGTTAAGCTTCTCCTACTTATACAAGTTATCAACTGAATAAATTCAAGTTAACATCAAAGCAAAACACATAACAGATCTATAACAATTCAGATCTAGAATAAGCACATGCACACATAGACAAAGTGACACAATTATTTCTGGACAAAATGTCCCCAGAAAAACCCAATGTGGGAAAACCGGTCTCTGGCTGTTGGAGGACTATTATTAAGAATATTTCTGAATACACAACTCTGGGTTCCAGATCTGGAAAACCCTACAGAGAAAACTCTAGATCTGCAGCTCCTAGCTGATCTAAGACCTAAAATACTGATTGATCCATACCCTCAAATGGGATTTACAGAACTCAGCAAGATCTAGGCCTAGAAACCCCAGTGCTGCCCCTAAAAGTCACTGCTGCTGCTGCTGCTGCCGTCTGCCGCTGCTGCTATTGCCGTCTGCTGCTGCCGCTGCTGCCTTTCTCTGCGTTGTCCTTGCTGATCTCTTCTCTGCTTCTTGTGTATTCTACACCTCGGGATCAGATCATCCCCTTGCTCTAAATTCCCCTCTCCGCAACTGAAACACTTCTGAGAATTCTTAGCAACTCCGCCTTAGAATCTCAACTTAGCTTCAGTGCTCTGCCTCTGTGTCTCTTACAAATGACCAAGATTAAATCTTTAATCAATGGCTAAGATTAAAAGAAAGCTTGATCCCTGTGACTTAAGACAATTTCATCACATGTTTAATTAAATTCACTTTAATTATTTTATTTTCTTAAGTTTTAACTTAGGAAATACATTAAAATAATTAATTAATTTAATATCTCCTAAACTAGATGAAATTTCCCAAATCCATTTCTGGGTCTTGTAGATCAGGTGAACTCTAGTCCTTCCTCAAAATTTGGGACCTAGAGCACAACTGATGCTACCCCAAATACACAAAATCTCAACCATTTTTGGACTAATGTCTGCCGAAAAACCCAATGCGGGAAAACCGGTGCAGTAGATTTGAGGGTTTATATATTATGCAGTAAATATTTTTGAGTACAAATCTATGATTGACACATCCGTCAAATCATGCAGAGAAACTGACAGAAGAGATCTTGTGAGACAAGTCTCACTCCTCCACGAGAACCCGACACTGATCTGCACCAAGATTGGACTGCCTTACGTTGCCTCTGCGCAGTGACTGCGTCACTCTGCGCAACATCTGCATCACAACGATGGCTGCCCTTCTGCCTCTATGCTAATCTCATTGCTCGTTGGAAACTGAGGACTATTGGCCTCCGGAAAACCTCTCCGGGATCTGGCACTGGCCCTACACTATCTCCTTAGCAGGAAAATGACTTCCCTTCTTGCTTTGTGCAATGACTGCATAGGCACTGCGTCACTAGCTCTGCGCTGTTGCTGTGGCTCTCTCTATCTCTGCTGCTATGTACTCTTTGGCTTAGGAATCCTTCCAACCGGAACTACTGCCCCTCTCTGCAAAAGACCTCTCGATCAAATTTTCTTCCTGAGCACTTGTCACTAAAGAAATCGATCTCTGATTTTTGCCTTGTGTCCTTGAATGTGTTTTCCAAATGACTCTTCAAGCCAATCTTATAGTCTTCTGGTTGAGACTTCAACGGCCCCGATTAGATCTCTAATCAACGATTAAGATTAACTTTTGACTTGATTTGTTTATTCTAGATCATTCTCATTCATATTCTATTAATTCACTTTAATTATTTTATTTTGTTAACTTTAGACTTAGGGTCCCTTTAAAAATAATTAATTATTTCTATAGAATACAATCCGAGTGGAATTTCAGGAAACGGTTTCTGGGTTATTTGGAATACATGTGTCTAAGCCTCTCCACAAACTTTGAGACTTAGAGCACATTCGATGCTACCTCAAATAAAAAACAACACCTTGCAGCCACCAGATAGCTCGATGTGCCACTATCTCCGCCACCTGAGCCAGCCATGTGGTCCCTCACCCATCTGTTGTGATTGTATGTTTGAAGGTGGGCCTCCCGACCCCCAAGGTATGGCTTTTCATTGGTATAGTTGAGTGATTTTTCTTACTTATCATGGACACTTTTAGGCATGGATTGGTGGGGGGATTCGATGGAAAGAGTAGGCTAGGCTTGTACTCTTGTCTTCTTTGCTCGATTTGGTGGTTAGCCTTGTATCCTAATCCTGTGGGATCTCCTTTATTGTCCATTAGCTTTAGGGCTGGCACTACATGGGAAATCCTGATTTTGGTTGTGTGGTCCCGCTTCCCGACACCATATACATCACTCCCCTTTGCTCATTTTAACCCCATTCATCACTTTTCCCATCCGGGTCCACATTTTTCCACTGGATCCACAAAGGGTTAGCCTCCCCTCCCCTTGTCCACCCTTTGGGTCGGTCCTGAAACAATGCCCTGGAGGTTGATGCAGCTAAAAAGAAAAGAAAAAACATAATTTTGGCACTCTCAATAGGAAATGTACCACAAAATGCAAAAGATGGTTGGGACATACAAATTTAGCACGTGGGCAAAAGCCAAACATGAGCTTTACCCCTTATTTATGGCCATCACCCTGGTCCGTATGGGCCCTATATGAGCCCCCTCCACATTAAGGAACCCATGATTGTCCCAACCCCTGGTGGGCAATGAACTGCCCCACCTTAAAAGGGGGTATTTGCTACTATATCCTACCATCATGCTCTCATCCCCTGGAATCCCGAGTAGTTATGAAGGAAAATCAATCAAAGGCTAAAGGCATATGAAGAAGGGTGGAAAAACAAAGGCCAGGGTACCTCACGTACCATGATTTGCTCTCTCCACACTTATATACCCAAGTGTGGGCTTCCCTCACTATAGCTACCCTTGGACCATGGCATGTGGCTTGGAGCCTTACCCTAATCCCCACTCCATGCTATCATTGTATCACATGCCACCTACCACTGGATGGATGTACCATGGAGATGTCACCCCCTTTAAAGGCTAAAACCACCAAGTAGGGTCCTTGGTTAACCCCCTTATTGAGCTTGGAGACACCTGTACATGCCAAAGCCCACTATGGAAGGGCATGCCACCATGAAGTGTCCAATTGATTCCATGATTTGTAAGCTTTTTTACTTGATTACTCTAATGATTTGTTGTATTGGAGGGCAAGGGAACACATTGGATCTTATGCAGGGTTGCAGATGGGTCTCCATTTGGAGTTTGGTCTCCTTATACAGGGTCCAAGCCCTCCAAAGGGCCACATTGGCACTTGTAGGGTGAGCGTAGAGAGCCATGGGCCTCCACCATAGCAAAGAGTACTTTATGGATCCCCAACACCATTAAGTGATTGCTCGTGTTCCACCTTTTGGATGAGGATGATGCACCTGGATCACCATGCCCATCCAACTTCACACTTGTACCATACACTTGGCAGAGGTTCTAGGGTCTAGATGAGGATGTATCTCACCGCTGGAGACAAAGAGAGGGCTTATGTCATCATCCTAGCCCTTACAGATGGTTTATAGGAATTATCGATCCACTTAGAGACCCATGAGGATATCATTGTGCCCCCACACCCACTTGGGGACACCACATGTGATTTGCATGGATATCAAGGGGCCAACCCTTTGATCACTATGTTTGGAGCCCATTCTATCGACATGGCACACTTTGGACTCCATTAGGCCTTCTCAATGGACCAACAACTCATTATGTTTACTATTTTGCCCTCTTAAGAGGCTTTATTTTGTATTATTGAGCTATCTTGGTGGGCTTGTCACCAAAGGATGTTACAATTGCACATTATTTTATTATTTGGGGCTTAATTAGGCCTAATTAGGCAGCTCGAGGATATAAATTGATGAGAGGCTCATTCATTCCTCTCACCATCACTTGGATTGGATTAGTATCTCTTATGAGATTTTCGTACTTGTTTCTGGGACGAAATTTTTGGAGTTTTTGGATGCATTATGATGTTTGAATTTTTGCTATTGTCTTTGGAGCTTCTTTATATTGCAAATTTGATGAATGGATATACTCTCTCTCATGTAAGTAAATTTTTAATGCTATTCTTGTTATCTTACGTGTCTTCTGCATGTTTTTGTTATCATTATTCTTGTATGGGTTAAAGTAATGCGAAATTCTCCTGGAATCTCAGAATAATTGGTTTAATGCATGAGTTGCTCTTTGAGGGAGTGGGTGAATGTTCCTAGAGGCATCTCTTAGGTTGAAAGACCTCGAAACTTCATTTGTTTTTTTTGCAATTTGAAGTATAAATCACTAAATTCCCTTGTTGTTGCACCTTGAAAGGCTAATGAAAGTCATCTAGGGCTCCTTAGCATATGAAAATTCTTCATCTATGTGTATCCTGACTCCATTAAGCCCAAGAAGCAAGGAATTGATACTCACATCCTTTTGGTGGTAAAAATCAATGTGGAAAAAGTCGAAGTTGGGATTAAATCGGCAAGGGTAAAAAAGTTGAAAAACTTGGCAAAGTCGGGGGTTTTTTGAAAAAGTCGGCAAAAAGTTAGCAAAATTAAAAAAAAATACAAAATTATTCAAATTTTTTCAATTTTTTTAGCATCTAAAGTATCCACAACATCAAATAAATGCATTTCCACATAAACATGTAAAGAAAGCTATATATAATATGTATATGAAGTCTAGTGCTACATCACATATCAAAATAGTGAATCGAGTCCTGAATCTCGATTCCTTACTCCTATCTCAGTCTCAAGAGTCAAAATATCAACAAAAAATATAATAAATGTATATCATGGGTCATCTCCATGTCATAAAGTAATTAGTCACTAAAATGAAGATCCCTTGCCCCTTTTACGGGAATAGGGAATGGCTTTGCCTTTTCCTCTAGAGGAAGAAGGCCCTGCCCCTCGGGATACAAATGGACTCAATTGTCCTCTAGAAGCAAAAAAGAGAGGTGGCCTCTATCCTATGCCACTGCCGCTGCCACTGCTGCTGCCCATCCTAGATGGTGTCACCTCCTCCTCCACATCCTCCTCCTGCTCTGCCTCCTGACCCTTCTCCTCCTCCTCTACCACTGGCTCCTCCTGCTCTACAACTGTTACCTCCTTTGGCACTAGTGCTTCTGGATCCACATCTAACCATCAGGGATCGATTCCATGGCCGGCCTCTCAGTCTCGACCCTCCATGCAGCAGTGGTATCAATATTGTCCAATGAGATGGCATCCATATCAGGAGTTTTCTGAATTTGTCTCATCCACAATCGAAGATTATAGTAGACATACACCATGTCATTGAGGTGTTGGGATTCCAATCTGTAAAAGGGTCATAGATTATAAATTAGTACTTAGAAAATTTATATAGTAAAAATAATCAAATTATTTAAAAAATTTAATTTGAATTTTTTTTTTATCTATTGTGCTTTTTGCTATGTATTTTGTCAAATACACTCCAATTGCGCTCACACCCAGCGGAACTGCATGTCTGGCTGAGCACTTGAATGGCAAGCTTTTGGAGATGGGGTACTCTACCACCATAGCTTGTCCAACAAGCATCTACAAGTTAAAATAAAAATGAGAAGCAAAAATTATGAAGAGACAATGAATTATTAAATTTGAAAGTTGAAAGTTGAAACAAACTGAAGCTTACCTGGCATTTTGGTTGTCCTATTCTTAATAGCCATGGTAAAACCAAATGTGCCACCTGCCATCTTATATATTTCCATTTCTTTGGAAATATCTTCACGTCCTTGCTCAGATGCCACCATCCTCTCAACACGTGAAGAATCCATCCATCACCTAGGCATCAAATTTGAAACCACAGGAGTAAGCAAATGCGGGGTTGAAGTAGATACCTGCAGCATGAATGGGGCGATGGAGGGTATTGTTGCATCGGTCATCAATCACTCTCCATATGACCTGTTGTTTCTCTAACCCCTCATCTCCCTTATCTTCATAATAAGCACGAATGGCTTCTTTGGCCTTATCCGTGGCCTCATACAAGTTGCCCATTGCAGGCTTCTTTCCATCAACCAACCGAACCCTTACCAAAGGTTCTGAAATGGCACACACCTCCTCTACTCCTGCCCAAAAGTTCTGATCACATGAAACAAGTTTGCATATGCCCTCTCCCTCTGGTTTGTGGCTAATAGATAACTCACGCCAATCTTGTGAAAGAAACATGCTCTTCACGTCCCACATAGAATTCAACAGACACTGAAGAGATATGAAAGTAGTGGCAAAGCGTGTTATCGCAGGATGCACCAACTCTTTGTTGTTGGTGAATCTTCTCATCAAGCTAAGCACAGATGCATGATTGTATATAAATTTTGTTATGCTCTTGGATGATTCAACAATATGCCTCACCATAGGAATCTTACCTATATCCTCCAACATCAAGTCAATACAATGAGTAGCACATGGTGTCCAAAACAGGGTAGGATACCTCTCCATAAGCAACCTGCCAGCTGCAACATAATTTGCAGCATTGTCCGTTATGACTTGGACAACATTTTGTGGACCTATTTCCTGAATGAAGATGTCCAACAACTCACATAATAAACATGCATGCGTCTTTAATGTGTGCAGATGCATCAACAGATTTCATAAACATTGTCCCCTTGGGACAACTAACCAAGAAGTTAAGAAGGGTCCTACCCTTCTGGTCAGTCCAACCATTTGACATGATTGTGCATCTAGTGTGTTCCCATGATGCCCTAAACTCCTCCAATCTAGCAGTGCAATCATTCTTTTCCTCTTGAAGAAGAGGCCCTCTCAACTGTGCAAAGGTAGGGGCTTTGTACCCCGAGCCAACGACAGCAACAACATCAAACATAGGTTGGTAGAATGGGTTTGTCTTGGCAATGTTGAAAGGAACGTCACTCCATAGAAGACATCCAGTCACCAACCTGTCAGCTTCTGTCTTTTCCTTTTTTTTTAATTGCTGATTTGATGCCAGGTTGTGCACCGGGTGTGGTTCTAGGGACAAAAAAGGATGAGAAAGATGAGGGGTTAGGAGTGGAAGGTGATGCTGAAGCAGAAGAAGCACTCTCACTTACCCCCACTCTTGAGTTCCCTACAAGTTGGCTTTTCATTACTGCCCTGGTGTCTTTGCCATCCTCTTTATCCATCAACGATTTAATGGCCTATCGGATAATTTCTTGAGATGGATCTGGGCAAAGTTCTATATTTTGCCCTGGAATTTGCTCCAAATGGAATTTTAATCTGTTGACACCCCTTGACATATGCTTTCCACACAACTTGCAAGCCAAATACATTCTATTGACACCTCCAGTTTCGGGTACAGGATCAGGTTCACCATACTCCCACATAGGGTCCAAATTCCTTAGCATTTTGTTTGAAACTTTTTAATGTTTGGACCTGGGCACAAAAAAAAATTGAAAAAAAATTGAAAAGTTGCCCATCACATAAATTAAAATCACTAAATAGTAAACAAGGGTTAGAATTTTTTTTATTTGAATTTTGATTCTTGAAAGTTGAACCTTTGAAATTTTAAAATTTAATTTAAAATTTAATTCAATCTAGGATTCTAGCTAGACTCTAGATTCTAATTTCTAAGCACAAATTTTGGGATTGCCATTGTGCATTTTGTATGTTGATCTATAACAGTGATATAGTGCAAACTTCAAAAGAGAAAAGGCATACTGTGATAACAGATCTGAGCTTCTGGATTCTGTGATAAAGGAGAAGGGAGAAAGGGTGATAACAGTGAACACTGAAGTTTTCTGTTCTGATGGGGTTACAAGATGGATTTAATTAAATTAATTTTAAATTTTAATATTTGTTACGTTGGTTGCAGCCGTAGGTTGAAGGAAAGGAGCTGGAGAACCGAGTTCTATACTTCCAAAGTACCCCACAACAACCAAACAAGGGGATTTTTCAACGTTTAAAATTTAACAAGACATTTAATATATATATATATATATATATATATATATATATATATATATAATTTATGTAACAATATCATAAATGAGAAAAAATAAGGAAGAAACTTACCTGGCAGCAGCAACAAACCCCGGTGGTTTGGCAACTCCCAATCTGCAAGCTCGAGCGGTGGAGAAATGATTAAATCTTCAACGCACAATGCAAATCGCAAATAAAGTTTAAACCCTCTCCTCGACTCTCCACAGTCCTAAACGCAGCAAACCGACAAAAATTAACTCATAAAAATCGATTTTTGGCCTTTTATTATCAGCGCTGAGGGGCATCACGATTTTTTTTATCGACTCGGCAAAAAGTCGGGAGTAAAACAATTAAATCACAACTTTTTCGAGTTTGAAAAAATCGTGAAAAAGTCGGCCGATGTTATCGGCGCTAGCAAAAACTCTTGAAAAAATCGCGACTTTTTCGCGACTTTTTCCACACTGGTCAAAATCACCCCTCTTTTTCTCATCTTTTCAAATTCAGGCCTAACCCTAGTAGGTCACCTAGGTCATGAAGTGAAATCTTTTATAACCATCCAACCACCTTGAAAATTGGTCCACAACTGCGTTGGGGTCCTCTCAAGGAGTCCTCCAAATTTGAGCACAATTCGACGGGGGAATCCTGAGATATTGCAAGCCCTAGCTCGAGGATCATTTCTCTCCCTAGGTTGACTTGGTTTAGTGTCCTCATCTGGATCATTGCATTCAAATTTCAAAAGAGAATTAGTCCTTTGATCCAATTTTCCTCCCTAAACAGGTCAAGCCTCGCTAGTGTTGGTCAAACTTCACATCCTTGACCTGGTTTGGGTCCGCTTTGTCTCTTTATGGTCCTGTTACCACTCAGACCAACAAGGTTCCTATGAGGGCAAGTGCTAGGTCAAGGTCATTGATGGAGACTTAGCCCACTGTGACCACAACTAAGACTCAGTGCTCTTTACGAACTTTCACCAATGGGAGGAGACCCGATAGTTAGGAAGTCACTTATAAAGTATATATCAATGAATAGGTGTGAAGTGACCTTGGAAACCCTTTCCCTAGGATAGAATGAAGAGTGGAGTTTGCTTGCCTTTTAAGCAAGGGACTTGATCTTCTAGGGAGAGGGGATGAGGATTGGAGGGTTGAGGTAGAAGGATAAGACCTATAAAGGAGGTTCTCAATCCATAAAATCCCTTTGGGAACTTGGATTCTCGTGTAGTCCTTGATAAATAGGATTTGGTGAAGAATGGGACCACACGAGGCCAAGTGGACCCAACCCAGGTTAGGGGATGGATTTTGGCAACCAATGATGTTCTTAACCAGGCCATGGTGAGGGGAAAGGATCAAATAAGAATTTTCTTCCAAATATGTCAAATTGATGCTTCTAGGTTCTAGCCTTGGGAACACCTAGGCAAAACTTGATCCTAGTGCTAGGGTTTGGGGTATCTGTAGATTCCACTGTCGGAATTGATTCAAATTCAGAGGAGAGTAAGGGGACCTACCAACACAGTTGTATCTAGGAGATCGAAGTTTCCCTGTGGCTAGTTTCCTGTGAAATTGCTGCCCTAGGTGACCTAATTGGGCTAGACCAAGGAAAAAAGGGAAAAAAGTGAAAAAGAGGGTTAAAATGATCACCCTTTTTGAGGGACCAATGCCTGATTCACTTGGGGATATGTAGTCAAGGATAATAATGAAGAAGGATTCAGTGTCTTGTTCAAAGAGGCTCAAAAGTCAACTTCGTCCAATGTTAGAGGAAAGAGAAGAAAAGTGACTTTCAAGCATTTATGCTTCATACAAATGGTGCTAGCTTATCAATATAATATGATCTCTAGGACATTTCATTCATCTAACAATGGCCCATACATAGAATAAGCTAAATAGACACATAATTCCACATTTCGTACATGCAACAATTAACCCTAATTATAACGAAGTTCAATTGTATGCCGCAACAAGAAAAATAACGTTAAATTTTCACTTACAATGTTAGAAATTATATCCAACCAGCATCACATTTGTAAATAAGAAGCTCCAAGATAGAAAGAACCCAATCCATACATCAAAATTCATCATCATCCAAGGACCAAAGTAATCCTCCAAGGAAAAATGCGAAGTTCTCTAAAGATAAAGATATCCTAAGTCAAGTGATGATACAAATAAATACAACTAACTCCTATTTATACACCAATTACGAGTTCGATTTAGCTAATGGGCCTACATTAGCCCCTAAACAGAAAATAATGTGCGAGTAACCTAACTTTTGGTGATAAGCCCACCAAACTAGCTCATAAATGAAATAATAAGCCTCTCAGGAGGTCAAATAATAATATATGCATGTTGTGGGGCCCTCCAAGATTCCTGATGATATCCACAAGTGCCATAATGATGAATAAAATCCTCAAAAGGTGATGGATAAGGGGGTTGCCCCTTGTTCTTCAAGTAGTAGACCTGTAGTGCTCCCAATGGGTGTGGGGGCACACCAATGATCCCATGGGTCTCCGTGTGAGTCGAAGATGCCTGTAGATCATTTGTAAGGGCTCAGATGATGGAATGGACAATGCCATGTCATCGTACAAGTCCTGGGACACCTGCCAAGTGTGTGGTGCTCCTGTGGGGCCAGCGGGGCATAGTGTACCAACTACATCATCATTGTCCCAAAGGTGGATCTCTAGTAATATCTAGACATCGGCGGGGATCCATGGAGTGTTGTTTGTTGCTGTGGAGGCCCATGGTTCTTTCCACACACCCTATATGTGCCAATGTAGCCCTCTAGGAGGTTAGGACCCCATATAGGGAGACCAAACCCAAATGGACACCATCTACAATTCTGCGTATGATCCAATGCGTCCCCTAGCCTTCCAGTACAACAAGTCATTAGAGTAATCGTGTAAAAGAGCTTACAAACCATGGACAACAAGTGGGCACTTCATAATGGCATGCCCTTCCATAGTGGGCTTTGGCATGTGCTAATGTCTCCAAGCTCCAGAGGGGGTTACCTTATTAGGTGGTTTCTACCCTTAGAGGGGATAGTATGTCCAAGGTGCATCCCTCAAATGGTGGTGGCATGCGACAAAGAGGTGAAATGGAATAGGAAATGAGAGGGGCAGTCCTGGGCCACATATCAGGGCACAAGGGCAACTAGAGAAAGGGAAGCCCACACTTGGGTGTATAATGTGTAGGAGGGAGCAATCATGGTACATGAGGTGCCCCGACCTTGATTTTTCCACCCTTCTTTATGTTCCTTTTGCCTTTTATGAATTTTCTTTAATTAATTGTTCGAGGCTCAAAGGACAAGAGCATGATGTGTAAGATATAGCAGTGATTACCCCCTTTTAGGTAGGGTGGTTCATTGCCCTCCAAGGGTTGGGACAATCATGGGTTCCTGAATCATAAAGGAGACTCATCTAGGGTCTATGGAACAAGGGTGATGACCATGGTTTGGGGTAGAGCTCATGTATTAGTGTTTGCCCACGTACTAATTATTTTTGTCATGACCATCTTTTGCATTTTGTGGCACAATTTCCTATTGAATGTGGCCATTTATGCTTTTACTTTTTCTTTTTGCTGCGTCAACCTATGTGGACCCAGGTGGGATAAATGATGAATGGGGGTATAGTGAGTGGAAAGGCAGTAATATATGCGAATAAAGGAGCGGGACCACACAACCAAAGTCGGGGTTTCCTAAGTAGTACCACCCTAGAAGCAAATGGTCAATAAAGGAGATCCCACGGGACTAAGATCCAAGGGTAACATTCAAAAAATATCAAGGGGCCAGGAGCACAAACTAAGTCCACTCTTTCCGTCAAATTCCCCCAACAATCCATGCCCAAAAGTGTCCATGATAAGTAAACCGAATACTCAATTACCAAATGACAAGACATAACTTTAGATTTTGGAGGCCCACCTTCAAACATACAATCAATACAAATGGGTGAGGGACCACATGGCTAGCTCAGATGGCGGAGAAATGGCACAATGAGCTAGTTGAGGACTGCAAGGGGCTGCCGGTTGAGGTCCATCATGGAGATTTTTTTTTCCCTGGGGATATCACCCATGAAGTGGTGGGTAACAGGTCCCACAACCTTATAACTCAAATTCCGCAAGGATTGCATAAAAGCCATTTCTCCACAAGGATTCTTAGATCTAAGATGCCTTTGTCAAGGGATATTCCCTAAACCTAGGCCTAAGTATCCTCTTAGCCCTTCCTAGAAAGCCCATCACCTTGTTTCTTAAGCAAGTAAGTGATATAATTGAGTCTCTCTTGTGAATAGGCTCTAGGAATCACTCTCCATCCATTCATTGACATATTCATCCTTGTGATTCCTTTCATACTGGGTCTCCTCCCATCGGTGAAAATCCGTAAAGAGCAAGGAGCTATAGATGAGGTGATAGTGGGCTATTGCTCCATTGTTGCCCCTTGACCTAGTAATTGCTATCTATAGGATCCCCTCCTAGGACCCCTGCTAGTTTGAGCAGTAACAATTCCCCTTGGATAAAAAAATGACCACTGTTGAGACAGTGGCCTAATTTCGATCCTTTTTGCTTTTATATTCAATAACCAAGAGGGCAAGGATCAAGCATTATCAAGCTTTAAATGCTACAAATCTAAAGCAATATCTTTGTTGAATCTCTGAAACATGAAATAGTGTTTGGTATACCTCCAAGACTTGTAACAGTATGAAGTATACTTCTCAGACATAACAAAAATAATGTGAATTATGATACATCAAGAATCAATGACATTTTTGGAAGGAACTAAAACTCTATGGTAAAGTGGTCGAATCACTGAAATCTATCTTTGAAAGAAGGAATTGAATTATTAATATCTGAAAATGACAAGCTTGAAGATATTTACAAAACAATGTTATATCTCCCTGTAAGAAGGACCGTGATGGAAATACAAGATGCACCAAGCTCATCTCTATGACACAAGTCTCTGAAGAAGTTATACTTACTTCCTATACATAAGTACAAATTGCATCAACAATCCAACCTATTTGATACACTAAAGTCTGTAAGATTTGAGATAACTCTGTTTAAGGAAGATGATATATGTCAAGGATGGATATGGTAAGGTTGAAAGAGGTACACATAACTTTTGTTCATTTACAACCAATAACCTATATCAACTATATTGCATTTAATGCTCAGTCTTCTAGGTCATGGAGAAATCACATGAAAAATAAGCTAATGATCTTATGCCTATTAATTTTACACTGCTCTATGCTATGTCAAATACTTTTAGCCCAATTAACTTCTTCAATAAGCAATCTTTTCAACAATAATAACTTCTTCCATTGATCAATTGTGAATGACGATAGAACAGTAAAAGCAATGACAAATAGGAGACAATCAACACATCAACAAGAGACACTGATTTGGTCAAAGACCAGGAAAAACCCCACAAGGTGGAAAACCCTTTCAAAATTCTTCTTCTATTAGATTGTCTTCAAATGTTCAACAGAGAGTACAATGAGCAATAAATTTTCCAAGCGAGTCAAAGTCAAGCTTTGACTATCATCCAATGCCAATATCCAATCAATCCAATGTCAAATCAATATACCAATGTAGAAAAGATGAGGGAGAGTCAAATCTGATCAATGCAAAAAGGCAACAACAGTTGACTGCCCTAACCAGTTATGTCAACACCAGTGAAATCATGGTCAAATCTGCTCCAATTAAATTCGGTCAAAGCGCAGTCAATGTGGCCTCTTTCGCTGGTCAAAGATTAGTCAAAACAACTCCAAAAAATTCAACTCAATTCTATGGTCAACAACAGTCAAACTCCCTAAAATGCCTTGGTCTTAGTGCCCAAAAATGCGGCCTGATGGGATAGACCTCCTCCAAGAAAATCGAAGTCAAAAGGCTCCTTTTGACCCTTGGTCAATACAGGTTAAACTTCAACTGCAAAAATGGTCAACGCTGGTCAAAGGTGTTCTAGCTGCTTTAGAATTTCATCCTTCCTTCCTCACCGAATTCAACCTCCTTAATAGATCCAAAACCCAAGAAAACCAAGCCCAAACCAAATGCCCAATCACCAATAGTCAAAGATGCCAAAGAGAGAAGTCAAATATGCCCAAGGAGAAGCCAGTTGTGATGTGTTGTGATGCCAAAATGAATCCAAGCGATGCTTTATTTATAGTAGCCCTAGGAGGGCTAATTTGATTTAGAGTCAACCAGTACTTTTCCTCCAAAAACATTAATGACATAAAATATTAATGTGCTTTAACAAAATGTCTTGGGATTTTGTGGTAGTCTTTGGGGTTCATTGGGCTTGCCTTCAAAAGACCACTTTCCCTTGTCCAAATCAAGTGCTTCAAAAGTCAAAATTGGTTCTCTCGGAAAGAGGAATATAGTCCCATGATTGGAATTTGTCACTGAGCTGCCAAATTAACAATGCTCTCTTGAAAAATAGTGTCATATTATAAAAGTGTCTGTATAGACATATTAGAGATCATTAATATGTTAGCATTCAAATCCTTTCTTTGCATATGTAGATTAGGATTTTGTGATCAAGGAACAAAACATCGTTAGAAGGCTTGACTATAACATTTCTAGGGTTTGAAATTAACACATCAATGTACTTGTAGAATCTATAACTTTTAAATAATGGCGGGTCTTGAAGATTTTGGAACTTGAAGCATCTAGGGTCTGTAAATCCTAGTAAAGGTTTGAATTAGAAAACCTTAGGAACAAAAACCCTGACTAATTGTTTCAGCTGTAAGAAAAAGATCTAGTCCTGAAGATGACATAAATGACATCATGTCGATGTAAGGAAAAAGGTTCAAGATTAAAAGGGAGCTGACCTTCCTCAAAAGATAAGTACTCTCCTTTATTACTACTATTTTTATTGTTTCTGTACTTTGTTCTTTTATAGCATCCTAATAAAGTTTATAGGTTAAGAACTACTCAAGACTTGAGAGAACACAACTAAGGATGAAGATGGAAGAACATGGTTGCAGAAAGAGAGAGTTGTTTGAAGGTTCTCCTAGTAAAGAGGGAGAGGATCAAGTTAAGACGATTGTTTCACTTAGAAGAGTTTCTCCAGATTTTGAAGAAGCTTCATAATTAAACAAGACCTCGTACTTTGAGAAAGTAATATTGACTTCAAAGGGAGCTGGAAGCAGAAGTGGATGTTGAAAATTGTAACTAGGTCAGTTATGAAGGGTCTAGAAATACATGCTCCAAGACCTTGTAGAAAAATGGAAGTCAAGTAAACAACTCTCAAACATTGATGGAAGTCAAGATATGTAAATCGTGAAGAACACCTCTCTTAAACGATGAATTAGAGTCATGCATATTGAAGACCTTTTCATGAACCTTGTGAAAGAATGGCTTATGACAAGCTCTCAAGCCAACCCATATTCAACGCTGAATATTAGTGATGAAGACGGCCTATATACATTGGGAATGTCAGCCTACAGTCTTGCTGTATGGGCAGCTTAAAAGGAAGGAAGCATGCCATATATATATCCTGACGTACAACTCATTTGTGATCAAGCAATTGCGAATTGTTCCAAAACAAAACTGCGTAGTTCAAAGGGTAATCAAATGTGGATATAAGGAAGCAAGGAATGCAGTTTCATCTGAAATAAAAGGTGCAGGATTGTGGAAGGTACAGAGGGTGTAGATTGCAGAAGTCACTGAATGGTACAGATTGCAGAAGTAACTGAAGGGTACAAATTGTGGAAATGACTGAAGGTACAGTTTGCGGATAGGTACAATAAGGTACAAGATTGGTGCAGTAGATTGCGGAAGGTGCAGGAAGGTTACAATAAGAACATCTCCGAGTTTAAAGTATCTGAGGAAAGAATTTGTCAAAGTCAACACAGTGATCTAAAGGTGGTAGAAAGTGAGGAAGGTAACTACATTTCAAGGAATTCAGTTACAAGTGAAAATAATTCTCTACATTTGAATGAGTACTTTGATAATTGACTTGATGATAGATTAACTAAGAATACATAAGTAAGCTCACAAGTAATTATCAATAAGAGAATTTTTGTATTAATCTTAAGCCCTCAAAATTCTCAACATGGTATCGGAGCTGAGGTAAAGGAAAAGAAGGGAAAAGGTAGCTTGAAAATCTTTGACTCTCATTATTGGCACATCTCTAAATCATTCAAAGGAGTTTCTAAAATCTTGATGCAAGTTTTGAATGACTAACTAGACGCAATACGAAATCTAGGCTACTCATGATATGAGCTCCTTACTAGCTATGGAATACAACACGATTCACATGTGAAGGGAGATTGATACATAATAATAATCAATATAGAGATGCAAGTGCATGGGTAACAATAATGTATTGATATCAATCTATTTAGGCAACCTCTATAACAATTAGGCTGAAACTGCAGAGAAAAAAGAAGGCCGAGCTTGGGAATTCACTGAAAAGGAGCTATAACAGATTCAGTATATAAGAAGGTCTAATGCAGTTTTGAGCATAACAAATTAATCCAATATGCTACAATATACCGTTCTAAGGATATCCGAAGCTCTGTCATGAAGTTCTAAGGATTCGAAATCCTGAGGTCTCTATCCAGTAAATGCAGATGGTGTGATAACAATCTTTGGTATGATGCAAATTGTAATTCTAAGGCATTATCATCATTACAACAAGGATCTAATCCTTACCCTTGAAGAAGATCATCCAAAGAGAAAGCACTAACACATCTTTTCTCCACCGCCATTGAAGAAATCAAGTTGAAGACTTTATCTTCACTTATCAAGTAAGTATCTTTCATTCTATAATCAAATTTGGTTGAATGACTTTGTTTTTGCAGGGAGATCTATAAGCTGGTTGGGTTACCAAGAATCCTTGCATGAGGAGGATAGTCACAATCCTCGAAGAAAGTAAAGTCATGAAAAGCCTATGAAGGATTGGAGACATCAAGAGAATATACGATAAGCTGAAAGAACTATTCTATGCAATAAATAAGGTTATGTCACTTAGATCTGATTTACACAAAATTGAGGTATTAAAGAATGAAGGGATATCTTCATAAGATCTCAACTGTGAGACCAAGAAAAGATGATAAGATGGACAACGTAACAAATAGACAAGAAAATTACCTCATTCAACTTGTGGTCTCTATGCTAGATCAAGGGCAAAAATGTTGAAGGATAAAAGACTCAAACATTTGTTAAGGAAATGTGGAAGACTTATGGACATTACAAGAAAGATGGTCCTAAAGGGACAATCTCAATAGGAGAAAGAAAGGAAGCTCATATCATCGAAAAGAATGGAGGAAGCTGAAGAAAAGAAGTTCAAGGAAAATCACGCAAACTTATGAATAAGGAATTGATTTCTGTTGGTTATATGATAGGAAAAAATGTAGCATCTTGATCGAAGCATGGCAAGAGCTCCTGGTAAATCAGCGTCGGGGGAAAACCTCTAATAACATTACTAATGGAAAGCAGTCATCAAGAGCAAGGGTCATCATGGAAACATATTTCTGGGATGTGATATAGATGGAGCAGGCCAAGAGAATGAAGCTCTTCATTCCTGAGAAATTGCTACAGGATGACTCGAGGGAAAAAGGGTATGAGGTATGTATATAATTATATGCTAACATTAGATGTTGTGAAGTCATGTCATATGGTTGCAGGTAGTGAATTTCTATATTTTGAAGTATGATCTGTGGAGGAGTATCTCTCAGTGCACAAACAGATGAAATCAACATAATATGTCCTCATGGAATATGAGGTGGTTGTATATGAACGAGAAACTAGAAAGGGTGTAAGTCCCCGGGAATGTGCAGAGAGGAAGAAGATCATGAAATGCAACCATGTCAAGAGGCAGTTATTATCCGAAAGCCAAGAAGATGTGACTAAGAGATCTTCTGGGACGATATGTAGACTCTGACAAAATTATGGTAAAAAGACCATTGATAAAACATATCATTAGGAGATGTGTCAATCTGTATGAAGGATGTCGATACCCACAGGAAGATGTCATGGTGAAAGATCATCACTAAGGTAACTTTTGTGCTAAAAGTTCATATGTATATGTTTATCTGAATGAACTTGTGCAGGGCTGCTAATCATAAGAAAGGATGCATGATCCTTGGAGATGATTCAAAGGAAAGCAGCATGGCATAATAGTGGACCAGATAAGGAAGTCTGATGAATCACTTTCTGATAGCTGAGATGAATCAGGATGAAAGTGATGGATGATCTATGCCCTATGAAGCTAAAAGTTGGGGATTCCTCAATATCGAAATCCATGACATCGAAGACAGGAATTCTTCATGAGCAACTGGGTGTCTCACCATTGTTGCTGGAGGTCCCTGGTTAAGAGGGAGCCAGATGATAAGTTTCTTACTTGGAAGAAACTTGGTAATTCCTTAGAATGAGCTTAGGTACATTCCTCGTATAGGAATGATTACATTCCCTTGTGGAATAGGTCCTCCCTTGTTGAGAGGGAGAGATAGACATATCATTCTGATCTTGGGAAGACAGAATGGAGGATTGGGTAATCATCTGGCATTCGATACTCTTTGAGAATGTGTTAGGGCATTCAAGATAAGAATAGTCGGGGATCGATATTCTTTGAGGGCCAGCTACCCAAGAGAAGAATAGTCCAGGAAGGTCGTACTGTGGGAACACCTGGGTGGAGTATGTACCTTGGAGAGACAATGACGAAGGTGTCTATAAGTCATGTGTCTCGCCAGCATTGTAGCCCATTCTCTCGTTAAGAGATGGGGCTTTTAGCAAGGCCTTGCACTGGGACAATGCTGGTTGATATGATGCTATACAGATGGGATTACCAATCCGATTCTTCTTATGAGATTTTTCAGTTTTAAAAGTGACCATGTATCTGTATGAATACCTCCCTAGTTAAGAGGGAGTGTTGAAAAGTGTAAGTTGGTCTTCATATTGACTATGTAATCAGTATCATATATGAAGGGTCTAGAAATACATGCTCCAAGACCTTGTAGAAAAATGGAAGTCAAGAAAACAACTCTCAAACATCGATGGAAGTCAAGATATGTAAACTGTGAAGAACACCTCTCTCAAACGATGAATTAGAGTCATGCATATTGAAGACCTTTTCATGAACCTTGTGAAAGAATGGCTCATGACAAGCTCTCAAGCCAACCCATATTCAACGTTGAATATTAGTGATGAAGACGGCCTATATACATTGGGAATGTCGACCTACAATCTTGCTGTATGGTCGGCTTAAAAGGAAGGAAGCATGCCGTATATATATCCTGACGTACAACTCATTTGTGATCAAGAAATTGCGGACTGTTCCAAAACAAAACTACGTAGTTCAGAGGGTAATCAAATGCGGATATAAGGAAGCAAGGAATGCGGTTTCATTTGAAATAAAAGGTACAGGACTGCGGAAGGTACAAAGGGTGCAGATTGCGGAAGTGACTGAATGGTAAAGATTGCGGAAGTAACTGAAGGGTACAGATTGCGGAAATGACTGAAGGTACAGTTTGCGGATAGGTACAATAAGGTACAGGATTGGTGCAGCAGATTGCAGAAGGTGCAGGAAGGTTACAACTTACAATAAGAACATATTTGAGTTTAAAGTATCAGAGGAAATAATTTGTCAAAGTCAAGACAGTGATCTAAAGGTGGTAGAAAGTGAGGAAGGTAAATATGAGATTTACCTTTCTAACTACATTTCAGGGAATTTAGTTACAAGTGAAAATAATTCTGTCTCTACATTTGAATGAGTACTTTGATAATTGACTTGATGATAGATTAACTAAGAATACATAAGTAAGCTCACAATTAATTATCAAGAAGAGAATTTTTGTATTAATCTTAAGCCCTCAAAATTCTCGGCAGTTGACATGAAGGATTTTACAACTTGGGACTTGAGCTTACATCGATTGAATTGGTAGTGCTGATGATGAGGATATATACTATTGACGATTGGGATCTGGTATGGTTTCCTGGAAGAATATGAAACAAAATTTTGTGCACTGCAGAGGCAAAAGGCGTGGCAGTTGGTACAATCAGTTGCGAAGCAGTTTGGCTCCATAAAATGTTCGATTGTCTATTTGATGACATCCTAGATTCGAATATGATATCTTGTATTGATCAAAGTTATTTGAATATTATCAGAAATCTAGGAAGATTGAAGCACTTTATGATTTGTGACTTGATGGAGCCGTGAAGCTACAAGTGTATTTCCACTTACGAACAAGTAGCCGATACATTGATGGAGTTCCTTTTGATGGAAAAAGATGAGTATTTTCGAGACATGATTAGGCTTGTGGATATCTCCTCAGTTGAGAGGGAGTGAGGATGGACACTGTGTTCTCCATGTGTCATGTACTATGGCTAGAACTAACTGCCATAAGCCTAGTGCATGAACACGAGTAGGGAGAATGGTGGATTGGATAAGCATCAGGGACTAGCATTCTTGAGATATGTGTTGTCACCAAGATTAACAACCGCAAGAGTCAAGTACATTGATCTAATATAAGAACGGTCCAAAGGACTGATATTTCCTTGTGTCAAGTATTGTGACAATGGATTAGGAAATGGTCTTGTGAGAACATACCTTGGTGAACACCCGGGTGGGATATGTGCCTTGGAGAGGTGGTGTGGTGTCCTATTGCATGCCTCCCAACATTGTGCTCTGATCTAGTGGAGAGATAGAGAGAACTTGTTTGGTAGTTTAACAATGCTGGTTATGATGTTGCTATCATCATTGATGCTTATCAATCCAGATCCTTCTTATGGAAGTTCTCTACTTGAGAATATCCTGATAAGTCATTATGAATACCTCCCTAGTTAAGAGGGAGTGTTGGAATTGTAACTAGGTTCGGTCTTCATAATTGTCATTGTATCGATATTTATTTCATAAAGAAGAAAAAATATTATTATTATTTTTATTGTCATGCATGTTCTTCATGCTTTATTTTGATAAAAAAAATATAAGGGTATGTTCTTTGTGACCCTATGAAAAGAAAGAAAATTTGATTGAAAAGAAAGAAAATTTGAATTTTTGTAATTTTTCCCTCCAAGCTGCCAAGTCAGCCGTCCAGATGACAAGTCGATCTGCCCAAAAGTTGTCTTTGAGGAAACAACTATATATTGGCATTGTTCCTCCACTATTTGGCAAACAATTCAGTCTTCTTCTGTTGAAGATAATTCAGCTCTGTGGTATGGAATCTAAGGCACCTTCTTCTGTAATATAAGGTCAAGTTGTGGAACCTCCTATCTCAGCGAATGCGAGCTACAAGATACCAACTTCTGTGATAATGATGATGTGAATTTTCTGTGATATGCCTATCCTTAATGATACAAATTTCTGTGATGATAATGATGTGGTTCTCTGTGATATGTCTTTCCTTGATGACGCGAGCTACTGTAATGATGTTGATGCGAGTTTCTATAATAAGTCTCTCCTTGGTGACACGAAAATCCTATGGAACATTTCTGTGCTGATACGAGTTCCCGTAACATCTATCTCTGTGATAAAGCAGGCATTCTATGACACCTATATCTCTGTGACGTGACAAACATGTATAAACAAATTGGTTGAACTTTTTGTGGACGTATCATGGCAGAGTTTGGAGGGCTGAATTGGCGCTTGGATCACTGGTTGGTGGACTTGGATATCTCTTGTTGATGAAGAATCTATAAGGAAAGAATTGGCAGGTTTTCCCCTTGTGGGATTTTCCCTGGCCTCTAGCCTAATTTCTTGCGTTTCTTGTCTTTTGTGCATTGTAATTGGATAGTTGCTTGATGACCTAATTAATGAAGTAAAACACATATTGGAAAACCACTTATAAACACTCACAAGTAATTATCATGTCTAGAAATTCATCTTGCAACTGACTTTCAACACTGCTGTGGTTTGTCTTTGTTGGCCAGTGTACTTCCTTGACTGGCTGTGTGTTATCAGTGTAAGGATATGCGTATGGGAGGACTACTACCATGTGTATGAATGCTGCTGGAATGGGGAGACAAATCCTCAATCAGTTGCTGTTTAAACTTCAAGAATCAGCCACCAAACTGATATTTTAACTACTATAGGATCCACTTGATTCTAAGCCTGCGTATGGACTTGAGAAGTCTGCTAGCATGTGAGTTAAGTGGGGTACAAAGTGGTGTTAATTTATCTTAGGGCTATATTGTTCTTTGCTGTAGATAATTGCATTTTAAACTTTTCATTATTTACATATCACATTCACCCCTTTACATTTACATTATTAGGAATTATGTAGAAATGACAATAACAACATTGCAACAGAACATCAAGGAACAACAGAAGAAAAACATGCACAAAGGGGACACTGAGATTTTGGTTAGAGACTAGGAGAAAACCCCACAAGGGGGAAATCCCATCCAAAATTCTTCTTCTATTAGATATTCATCAATTGTTCAGCTGAGATACAAAGTGCAATAATCATGAGACATCATCACCAAACACATCACGCCAACTAGGGCCAACCATAGTCAGTTCACAATTTTGTTTATGAACTGAACGAATTTAATCCAAGAGAGCTACTATCATATTTGCGTTATTGGTCATAGAGGCATTGTCATCATCGTCACGAGGACATGGCCGACTTGGTGTGGAGGCGACAAATGACTCTTTTGAATAAAAAATAATTCTTTTTATATGATACAAAAGCCCAAGAAGGGTCTAATAAAAATGACAATGACTCTATTGACTGAAGACAAACCCTAGAAGCCTTCAATGGAGGCTTTGACCTAGAAATCATTGAACCAAGCATGAAACTCATGCTTTAATAAGTCAATTTCTTTAATAATAAAATTTCTTTTGACAAATACAATTATGAAGACTGACACTAGTTATATTCTTTAGCACTCCCTCTTAAATAATGAGGTATTCATAATTACATATATATATAGGTACATGGAAGATCTCAAAATGATATGAACTACGAAGAGTTCTAGCACACGCAACGCTACAAATTAGATACTTGACCAGGGTACTCTGATTGGGCGGGACTAAGGTTTACTCAAGCTTTAGCCACTCTAGGTACTATCAGGCTTTTAAGCTCTAACACCAACCCAAGGATCTAGGTCTGTATCTAAGGTCGGAGCTCCATGACCAACGCTACCCTCCCTACTTCGCGATTTAGGCATCAACGCATAGGCCGACCAAATTTCCTCCCAATCATCTTTTTGCCACAAGATGTTTCATCTCTCCCTTGTTGAAAAGTATAACTAGGTTCGTCTTCATAATGACATGTGTAATTTTGATTTTATGTAATTGATGTGAAGAAGAAAAATAAAATTATTATTGTAATGTTTGTCTCATGGGTTTCATAAGCAAATAATTTTATTTTTATAATAAAGGCTCCCATTGTGAGCCCTTAGGTTTGGTCATCAAGTCATAAAGTCTATTGAGTCAATGTCAAAGATAAAGGACCCTTCTTGGGCATGCTACATATGTATATGAGTCATTGAAAGAGTCAAAAGATCCTCCAAGTCCAAGCTCAACCACCTCCAACAAGTTGGCCTAAAAGCTGCACCAAATGGCATGTTGGCCTATGGGCGAGAAGAAGTCGGCCTATATCTCGTAGACAAACCACTATATATAAGGCAACTTAGCATCACTTGAAGGGCATTCGGTAAAGCATTTGAAATAATAATAAAGAGACGAAAATTAGAAGTAGAATAACCACATAACCAAGCGAGAAGGAAGGGCAGGAGAGCGAAGTAATTTGAGACTGTTTTTGGGTTATCTTCCTCACATGTGTGACAAAAACTAGGGTTTTTGCAGTAGGATTACAACAACCCTCTTAGAAGCCAAGTAAAAGGTCACCAAACCTTCGATCTTGCTAGCCGAAGTTACAAGGAGAAGCTCTCAAGCCAAGCGAAGGAGGAACACATCATAAAGGTCCATATTCCAGCCCACACGTGTGATAGTGTAGAGATTTCAAGCAGTCAAAAGTTGCAGATCTGTGGAGGAGGGCCGAAACACCAGAATAGCCAAGATTAGTAGAGCAAGAAGGCAATGTGACTTGTGTTTACTTTAGCAAAAGGGAGAAGTAGTGAAAGGGATCTTGTGGCTTGGTCTTGGAGAGGTCAATAGGTCAAGGGTCTTGGTCTTGGTATTCGTCAATTGAAGTCTCTATTAGAAGAAGAATTCGTTTGGGTTTTCCTCTCAAGTGGGAGAGGTTTTGGCCCCGGCTGATCGCCTACATTCTGTGTCTCTTGTCTCTCTATTGTTTATGCATTGGTAGTTGTTTGATGAAGAAGTACACTATGATATTCTAATTAAGGAGAAGATCCTAATCTAAAGAAGTAAAAAACATTCACAAGCAGTGATCATAAGTCAAGAAATCACTTAATTGCTTTGCCCTAGATTGCTCAACATGGTATTAGAGCTAAGGTGACAAAAGTCAAAGAAGGGCATCTTATCAAGGGACACTCAAGGATCAAATCTCGAGAAAGACATCAAAGCAAATTTAATAAGATCATCTTGAAGTCAAAATCTACAAAGAAGTATCAAAACCCTAAATCGAAGAAGAAATCTACACCAACAAAAGAATTGGGATCCTCTAGTCATCATCAGAAGACCACAAAGACCCTAATCAAGTTGAAGAGATCTACAAGTCAAGGTAGCTTGAAGTCTATTCATTCAAGAGAAGGAAGATCAAGGATGCTGTCATCATCATCAAAAGTTTTTAGGCAATTTCCTTCTCGTTGAAGCAAGTTCCTTACCATTGAAGGACACCATCAAGAAGTCATCATCAACAAAGACATCACCATCAAAGGATCTAAAGTGATCTCCTTCTTTGTGGAGTCAAGGATCACTCTTGAAGAGATCTATCTTCGTCAAGGAGAAGTTCTCTATCATCTATTTTATCATCAAATTCAAGGAGGTAACATGTGGAAGAAGCATCTTCACAAGTAAGTATATTTATGTCTGAATCTGTCAAAATGTCTTTTTGCAAGGAAAGAAACAAATTGGTTGGCGCTTCAAACTATCTTGCATGGAAGAAGAGGACAAAGCTGAATCTCATTGAAAATCAGGTTATTGATCATGTCAAAGGATCTATCACCAAACATCGAAAGAGGATGCTCAAGTACTTGCAAAGTTTATGAAAGGAGAAGTGAGGGCTCAAAGGATTCTTATAGAATCAATCAAAGATCCCCTTATTCCATATGTATCTAAACTCGAAACTTCAAAAGAAATATATGACAAACTGGTAGAGTTGTATTCCGTAAGCACTGCAGGAGAAGTTATCTCATTAAGGAAAGAATTCTACAAGCTGAGGATGTCAAAAGAAGAAGGAATAGCCTCATACTTTATGAGAATATTTGAAATCAGGGATCAACTTCAAGATTTGGGAGAAATCATGTCTGATAGGGAAATGATTACAGTAGTACTAAATGCACTACTAGAGGAATGGGGTAACTTTACTTCAAGCATTTATGGGAAGAAAGAAGCTACTCCATTTCAGGATCTATGGTCACTATGCAAGATTGAAGAATCCAGGCTAAAGGAAAAATATGATGTAGTATCAGGTGAGCAAAATCAAGCATATGCTGCAATGACAAAAAGAAAAGGAAAATTTGGAAAGCTTGGTCCTCAGAAAAAGAAGAGGAACATGGCTAAGATTCAATGCTATGGATGTCAAGAATATAGGAATTACAAGAGAGATTGTCCTAAGATCAAGAAGGACAATAACGAAAGAGGAAGAGAAGAAGTTCATATCACCAAAGAAGTGGAGGAAGCTAAAAAGAATCAGTACAAGAAGGAGGAAGTAAAAGATCTCTATTATGATTGAGGTTGGACACCTAATCCTTCTAGGGTTAGTGTGGAAGCCAAACGGTCAAGGGGAGTCCAAGAGACGTTGGAATATGAATCCAATGGTCACCCCACAATCTATTATAAATGTACTTCTATGTTTAATAGAAGTGCATCAAATGATTATCTTTCCTATTTTGTGTTCACATCCATGTGCATTTGACATGGTATCAGAGCGCAGGCTAGGCCCTGGCATTTTCAGATTCTGTCAGCTCCATTTTTAGTTGTTCTGAATCTTTTGCAAAACTGAAATCTTTGCACCTTGAATGTGTTTGAATGCATTTACCTGACTGTGCATTTGAATGCCCCTCAGTACACTCTCAGTTCCTCAGTTCGATAACGCATCCTCAAATGCAAGCTGCATGAGACAAAGGCGACCATGTTGAGATAGTTGAACACCCTCACAATCAAAACCGATCACAAGTTTCCTTTCAAGAGAAGGTTTGAGAAATGTATGCGGAAGTTGTGATGCCTCTGTGACAATACACATAGTGAGGGAGATGAGAAGCCATCGGGACTCCTGGGTTGTTCAATGGTAAGCGATATTGATGCTCTTATTCCAGAGGCTCCCTGTTTGCCGTATCTATGTTAGAGTCGTTTGGGTGTGGCATGATAGAGACTCGAATCATAGACTTTTCATACTTGTAGCATATCAGATCTAGGAAGTTTCTTTGAATCGTTGTTTCTGGCCTCGCCATCTTTCCTCATTTATGTTGTAGTATGGTCAAATTTCATCAGTTTTGAACACTTGCTTGATGGCCTCAAAATTTTGTACTAACTTTTCTGATTTCCATGGTCTCCTCAAAATTCGGTGCACATTATTCAGATGTGTGAATGCTTGAAGTTGTGAGGCTTAAATCCATGACAAAGTTGAGCATAGTTTGTGAAGGAATTCCACCATAAAAGAGTCCTTCTCATGTTTCAAGATGAGTTGATGTCTCTCTCGTCATTATGCTTGCGCTCATTTCCTTCGCACTCTTGCCATTTGATATCCCTTTGCCTGTTGTTAATTATGTTTGATCGATTGTAAGTCTCAATAACACACTTGGTATTGCGCTCATCTCACAGTCATACTCCACCCTGATGGTTTCTCCCTCTAGCTCCGACTCCCAATTATTGTGCTCCCGGTTACACAATATTGCTCCACGGTTGCATAGTTTTACCCTTGATTGCACTATTGTGCCTCCCATTGCTCCATATCATCGATCCTCCCTCAAACCACGCATATAATACTGCTCCACCGATTTCTCCACACAATTAATTGGTAATAATCCCCCGCTCATATATTAAAACCGGTTCATATACCACTCGGTCACCACGCTTAACGATTTCACGGAGTTTGCCCACACTTGGATCATGGTCTTGGAGTCGTATGTCGTTGACATTCCGGAAGGCAACACCAAGGAGGATGCCTGCGTGTTTCTTGACACTGTCTTAAGGCGCTACCTATAGTCCCTCTCTCAGGTATCGGAAAACTTGCACAGAGATCACTGAGAGGCACGACCCCGCCGCTGAGCCACATTGCAAAACAAGATCAAGAAGCCTCATATTGCATTGCTCTCTCCTCGACATCGACATCATCATCATCAAGAGCCCCGTATTTTTCACCTCTATGACTGTCGCCCCTCCGTATACTGCCGCTCCACTCATGTCCATATCCTGAAACCAATCGACTCCTAGTTGCGTGGTTTCTCGTGGCTCCGTGGCCTCATCCTCGGCCCCTCCACCTTCAGCACCCCAGTTTCCTCGAAACCGCCTGTCCAGTCAATACACACCGCTCCGGTTATGTAACATATAACGCTCATTCATCCCTGTGGTAAAACTCCACTGGTAATATCTCCAGTGGTAAATTGAATGGCGTATAATGTGTTTTGAAGACTGTGTATAATATGAATGGGGTATTTGAATTGTGCACTTGAAATGTGTGTGTTGAACTATGACACATAAGATCTGCAAGCTTCCTTGAATAGTGCATTGATGACTCCTGCATTTTGATGCATGGCTATTCCATTCCAATGGTATGTATAATACATTCTATATTATGTTCATGTTGTGCGTTGGTCATTGGTATATGGTATGAAGGGCATATGAGGGTGATATATCATATGTGGCAGTGTATGCGAGGTTTGTGGGATTTTCATAAGATATTGAAGTACTACCATATGTACATACTGCATTGGATTGTGATTTTTAAGGTGTCAAGAATTTTATTCAGATTATTGTAAAAAAAAGAAAAAAAAAGAAAAAGAAAAAAAATGAGACTATTTTGAAAATTAAAAGCTCTTTGGAACCAGTGTCAGCAGATAGTTCCTTTTTTAATGGCTCGAATTGATAATTTATTAGAGTTATTAAGAACTCTAATCACGTCTACTGCTGAAAGCATAGTTAAAATCAATAAGGATACTTTGTTTGATATTAGAATTTGTTTGCAAAATGCACAAGAAAACGTTGAATTTTTGCAGTTGGAGTCTTATCTTCAGCAAGATGAGTTACAAAAGCATAAGTATCATGACACCCTTCAGCAACGAGCAAGTGGTAAAATCAGTAACATTGAGGTTGACTCCCACCATGTTCCTAGTTCGAGAGAAGATTTGCATGAATATGCAGAACTTTAGTCTGCACTTCCCAAGCCCATCATCAGAGCTTGGGAAGAGCTTGTCCATAACAAGAACAAAACTGGTCTTGGATATGACAAGGATGTGTCATTTCATATGCCAGACTATTCCAAGCCCATCCAGTTTCAGAGTGCGGGATTTCTTCATGACAGCGCATCTTCAGATGTTCTAGATTTTGCTCCTCTTCCACATCAGCAACAACAAAATGTTAAATGCCAACACTGTGATCGAGTTGGCCATTTGAAAGATCACTGTTTTGATCTTCACCCGTGCAAGCACAGTGGTCAGCGCACTCATTCTTCACACAGATGCTTCAAAAACAAGCCTTCTGCAAGAACAAAGATTCATCTTGGATGAATCGCTTCTTGGAAATGGGCAACAACAACCAAGAAGATACTTCAGTCATATGTCAGAACATGTTCTAGAGTATTGAACAATCTTGCAATTGATATTCCTCCATCTTCTCACCTTGTATCTGACAGGTGGGGAAATGATGGTCATCTACAAGCTTCAAATCCACATTAAGCGAGCCTGAGCCACAACCTGCCATACCAGATTCAGAGTTGTAGACAGAGACAAAGACACTTCCTCTAGTAGAGTTCTTGCTAGTTTTGGAAGAGTTCCAGGAATTGCATCATGTTAATCAAGGTTGTCATTGATGTCAATATGGCATTAATCAAGATGAAAAATATTATATGTCAATACCTCATGCAATCCCTAGGTGCTAAGGATGCTATTAATGAAGATACTAAGAGCACATGCCACTAATAAAGATGTCATGCCACTTAGGAAAAAGTCTTGTCCTAAATACCTAATGATCATAATGCCCTAAAGATTGATGTAAATCCTAAGTGCCTATCATGTGCCTATGATGACATAAATAACTACACTATACTTGATGAAATATGATGACATAGTTGGAAACCATGATAACACATTTAATGATATGGATGATGGTTGGAAGACTACTTTGAAGGCCTTATGGAAAAGCCCTTAATTCTGTCCCTATATCCTTATCCATAAAGAATCAAGGACTGCACAAAAACAAATTCCAAAACAGTCATCTCATGGTCTGAACCAAAAAATTTCAAGAGCAGCGACAAAGAGAAATAAATTTCTTGATGGGAAGATGACCTCACCTAAGGATGAAATTGACACCAGCATGTAGAGAATATTTTTCCCTTTCTAACGAGCTATTATATGCCTCCTAACTCCTTCTAGATTATGAGAAATTGAATTTATATGTTAAACAAATTATTATTTTTACCTAGCCGACTTGAGCCGACTTGTGTAGGCTCATACTCCTTCACCCAACAGACATGTCTATTCGTCATAGGACAAAACCTGTATAAATATGATGTCCAGTACTCCTTTTTCACCATCAATTCGGTGCGAATATCAGAGATAAGATACAGAACTAATAGAAGGCCGAGGAGAATGTTTTAAAACAATGTTTGGGCTAATTTTTCTGAGATTAAGTTATCCTTCAAGACCAAAACCGAAGTTCAGATTACCTTAAGAACTGTCACTTTTACTCATTGAATTTTCGGTCAAGAAATTCAGAGTTATATACAGCAAGGAACAGCACCAAGGAGAGGAGACACAAAGGCTGAAAATAATTTTTGTTTGGGCTTAAAAGATCACACTAAACCGCATTGCAATTTCTGTGAGGACCCTAGTAACTGTTGCAGATTTTCTGAAGTTTGGACTCCACAAAACTCAGACCGGTGGACTCAAATTGGAGTAGCCTTTGTAGGCTCGAACTGTATAAATATCAGCAGCAGCTCAGATCTGTGGTAAGAGCACCTTGAAAGGTCGGGTTTAAGGTTCAAATTTATGGACAGAACTTACCATTAGTACCTCGGACTGAGATTGTTTTTTGCTGGACTGTGGCAAATTATTTTTCCTTGTTATTCAGATTATGGGAGATCTCTTCACATCATAAATCTTCCACAGTGACAACATTGGCAGGGGCTATACATTTGCAGTATGATGGATAATAGACAGTAAGAAGGAAAGTTGAAGAGACCTATTAACAAGCATTGATAAAGTAAAACAGAGACAAGTGCACAGTGACGCAAAAGTGATTTTGGGAGTATTGAAGACAATGAAGAATAAGCCAAGAACATTTACATCATTTGGAGTACACCTTGACGAAGAGTACTTGAAGACTTGTTGAAGCTTTCATTGAAGAACTTGTGTGTTCACTTGAAAGGCAGTTGCTTTGCAACATTATATTGAAGACACCTTTGAAGGACATTGTTTGTAGACATCTTGTTGAGAAGCTTTAGCTGACCTTGGAAAGTCATCTAGAAGCCTATTGGAGACCATGATGATGTGACTTGAAGAATTTGATTGGGTACCATGAAGGACAGCGGAGACACCTTCATGAGAAGAGATCAAGGTTGGCATTGATGAAGTAACGTGGAGACTAAGTGAGGGGAAAACTGAAGATTGCCAGGGCTCATTGAAGAAGACATTGGGAGTCGTGAAGTATAACCAAATATATCTTGACGAATTGAAGCTAGAGGTTGGAGCCTCATAGAGACAAGGTTGGTGCCTTTGAAGATAGGGTTGGATCCCTAGAGGATAGGAGTCCTCAAGAGACTAGGTTGGAGCCTGTACCAAATATAGGGTTGGAGCCCATAAGGTTGTTGCCTCAGAATTGACAAGGTTGGTGCCTTGGAAGATAGGGTTGGAGCCCTAGAGGATAGGAGTCCTCAAGAGACCAGGTTGGAGCCTGTACCAGATATAGGGTCGGAGCCCTTGAGGTTGGTGTCTCAGAATTGACAAGGTTAGAGCCTTGGAAAGACCAAGTTGGTGCTTGGCACAATATAGGTTGGAGCCCTATATCATTATTGTACTTTACTTATTGTAAAGAAGAAATTAATAAAAGTATCTATTCCATCATTGTTCATTTTGTGTTCTAAATATAAGTGATCTAATTGGTAAAATTAACAATTGAAAAGAAATATTGATTCACCCCCCTCTCAGTATTTCCAACACATCAAACATTCCAGAGTTGGTGGTCATCCTTAAACAATCGCAGGTTGAGACCTCCCTTTTAGGTTGAGGTTCTCCCTTTTTATGCGGGTTGCAAACCTCCCTTTTGCAGGTTGAAGGTCTCCCTCTTCAAAGCATTAGGAGCACTTCCTCTGGCAGAAGACCTCAACTTCTTGCTAGATTTGGAAGAGTTCCGGGAACTGCACTAAGCGTTCCAGTGTTGGTGGTCATCCTTAAACCACCTCCTTATGCCAACATTTGAGAGAGCTCATTCAGCCTAGTGCTACCATGCATACTTTGCACATTTTGTATCACAACTCTCCTCTTGGACTCGTACATACCCCTTCGGATTAAGGGTGGAAATGTTGGACACCTAATCCTTCTAGGGTTAGTGTGGAAGCCAAACGGTCAAGGGGAGTCCAAGAGACGTTGGAATATGAATCCACTGGTCACCCCACAATGTATTATAAATGTACAACTATGGTAAATAGAAATGCATCAAATGGTTATCTTTCCTATTTTGTGTTCACATCAATGTGCGTTTGACAATTGAGATAGTCTTCCTCACCTAGTTCTTTTCAAGTTTTTCTGTTGTAAAGTATAACTTTCATATTAGGAATCATTAGAAGCATGATAGGATGCATCATGATAAGAGATGGCTTCATAGAAGCAAAAGCTTGTGACATCATCATAGGGAAGCATGAATGATAGCTGAAATAGGTCTATGACAATTACCTAAGGAAGGATATAGCTCTTGGTAACCTCATTAGAAGCACTTATGAGAAAAAGAAAATTCATCTGGTACAAAGCTCATCATACATGAGTTAAGAGGAAACATCTGCTGGATGAGGATACTTATGATCCTCTATTGGAATCTTCATCAGAAGGTTCACCAATCAAAAGGGAGCAAGTGTTTCTTCAGGAATTCCAACTTGGAGGAATTCATGAAAGGATGGTATAATGTCAATAAGCAGGTCAAGGGATTGATGTTCTTTCAACCATTGAAGCTACTGAAGGAAGATGACCTAAAAGAAGAAATGAGGTATGTATGCCTTTTATTTGATAATATGGAGTCATGTCATATGGGTGTAGGTAACATGGATAAATGCTCTATCTCGAGAGCATGATCAAAAGAAAGGATCTCCTCTTTTGAAAGGATGCGGGAAGGCATGGGTCACACATTGACTAGATGAAGTCAACATAATATGTCCTCATATGAAATATGAGGTGGTTGACAATAATTTGAGGAACTATGATTGACAATTACTGAAAGGAAATGTGTGAAGAAAGAAAGGAAGAGATCGTAAAATAAGCAACTATAGAGAAGGAAATCAACATCCAAGGACTGAGAGATTTGACTATGATATCTCCAGGAAAGATATGAAGACTCTGATGGAAGTCTTAAAAAGAAGGAGACCCTTGATAATGTGTATATTTTGGAGATGTGTCAACATATATGCAGGATGCTGATGCAAACAAGAAAGGTGTCATGATAAAAGACCATCACAAAGGTAATTTTGATTTAATGTTCAATTCATATAATATCTGGATGGGCTTATGTAGGGCTGCCAAGGGAAGAGCTGTGGATGTCTTCCACCACTGATGACCATATAGCAGGATGAAAGATCCTTAAGGAAACATGGCATGAAGTAAGGCCAAATATGGACTAACAGATCACTTTCCAATGAAAGAAATGATGGCATGGCTCATGGATGAAAGTGATGGATGGTTTGTGCACTACGAAGACGTCTCAAGAGATGTAGACTCCATGACAAAGAAGAAATTCATGACATCGAAGGAGGGAGTTCTACAAGCAGCTGGTTGTCCCATGATCTCCACCTGATGAGTTGCTTGAAGAAAGTCCCTAGTCACAAGGGAGCTTGGTCAAGTCCCTATTTAAGAAGGAGCTTGGGTACATTCCTTTAGTGGAATGGGTACGTTCTCCCTAAGTTAAGAGGGAGAGATAAACACATCATTCTTGTCTTAACCTGGGAAGACAAAATGGAGGATTGGGTAAACATCTGGCATCCGATGCTCTTTGAGGATGAGTTAGGGTATCCAAGATAAGAGTAGTTGTAGAGGACCGATAGTCTTTGAGGACTGGGAATCCAAGATAAGAATAGTCCTGGAGGAACACATTGAGAAATCGGGTGAAGTATGTTCCGAGAGAGACAATGATGAGGGTGTCTATACATCATTGGTCTTGCCAGCATTGTGCTATGATCTTGTGGAGAGATAGAGCTGTTAGCCAAGGCCTTGCTATGTAACAATGCTCGTTGATATGATGTTAAATAGATGGGTTACCAATCCAACTCTTATGAGAATTATTCAGATTGAGAATGACCAAGTACCATTATGAATACCTCCCTAGTTAAGAGGGAGTGTTGAAAAGTGTAACTAGGTTTGGTCTTCATAATGACAAGTGTAATTGCGATTTTATGTAATTGATGTAAAGAAGAAAAATAAAATTATTATTGTAATGCTTGTCTCATGGGTTTCATGAGCAAGAAATTTTGTTTTTATAGTAAAGGCTCCCATTATGAGCCCTTAGGTTTGGTCATCAAGTTATAAAGTCTATTGAGTCAATGTCAAAGATGAAGGACCCTTCTTGGGCATGTTACATATGTATATAAGTCATTGAAAGAGTCAAAAGATCCTCCAAGGCCAAGCTCAAGCACCTCCATCAAGTCAGCCTAAAAGCTACAACAAATGGCATGTCGGCCTATGGGCAAGAAGAAGTTGGCCTATATCTCATAGACAAACCACTATATATAAGGCAACTCGACATCACTTGAAGGGAATTCGGTAAAGCCCAAGCGAAGGAGGAAAACATCAAAAGGTCCATATTCCAGCCCACACATGTGATACTGTAGAGATTTCAGGTAGCGAAAAATTGCAGATCTGTGGAGGAGGGCCGAAACACCAGAATAGCCAAGGTTAGTAGAGCAAGAAGGCAATGTGACTTGTGTTGACTTTAGCAAAAATAAGAAGCAGTGAAAGCGATCTTGTGACTTGGTCTTGGTATTCGTCAATTAAAGTCTCTATAAGATGAAGAATTTGTTTGGGTTTTCCTCTCAAGTGGGAGAGGTTTTTGCCCTGGCTGATCGCCTACATTCTATGTCTCTTTTCTCTCTATTGTTTATGCATTGGTAACTGTTTGATGAAGAAGAATACTATAATAATGTAAGTAAAGAGAAGTTCCTAATCTAAAGAAGTAAAAAGCATTTACAAGCAATTATCATAAGTAGAGAAATCACCTAATTGCTTTGCCCTGGATTTCTCAACATCCCTATCAACTAAATCTGTAACATCAACCAATCCAAGCATGCTTTTGAAATATTCAAATTTCTTATTCAGAAGAGATTTCGTCAACACGTCAGCTACATGTTCATCCGTCGGAATATATTGTAGCTTCACGACCCTATCTTTTACCAAACTCCTATTGTAATGGTACTTGTTATTGATGTGCTTTGTCCTTGCATGAAATATGGGGTCTTTAGACATCTTGATGTTTCTTTGATTATCACAATTTATCACTTTAGGATGTAGAGGATTTCCAAACAAATCTGACAATAGTTTTCTTAAACAAACTGCTTCTTTTCCTAATTCACATGCAACAACATTTGTAACTTCAACGCTACTTAATGCAACAAGATCTTGTTTTCTACTCATCCACGAAATCATTGCAGATCTCAAAATGAAACAACCACCAGTAGTGCTTCTTCCATCGGTCTCACTGCCACCCCAATCGGAATTGGTAAAACCTGTTAACTGAACTTCCTTTCCATCATACTTCAGGAAATGATGAACTGTTCCATGTAGGTTTCTCAAGATATGCTTGGAAGCTAACCAATGGTCATGACGAGGCTCCAATTGAAATTGACTAAGAACATTTACAGCAAAGCATATATCAGGTCTAGTATTTTCCAAGTACATCAAAGGGCCCACCAACTTACAATAGCTTGTAGGATCGACAAGACTAAGAGTTAGAGCTTCTCAACTTCTTGAGATTTGTGATCGTGGGAGTAGTCATAGGCTTGGAATCCATAATACCGAACTTTTGTAACATTTTGATTATGTACTTACCTTAACCAAGATATATCTCGCCCGGGTTTTTGCTGAACTTCCAAGCCCAAGTAATAGTGCATTAGTCCCAGATCCTTCATTTCAAATTATGTTGCCAACATTTTCTTGCATTTTAGGAGTTTGTGCTCCACACCTGTAATAAATAAATCGTCCACATATAAAAGTATAATAACTGGTTCATTCTTCACTATCTAGATGTAGAGGTTTGCATTGGCAGAACTTTTTGTTGAAATTTGGTTACCAGAGGACAGGTGGTTCCCTAAGGCTTTGATCTTTGGCCTAGGGAAAAGTGTCCAAAAGAATTTATTTTTTCTCCTAAAGTGACTTTATAATTTTATAAAGTCAAATCTAATTTAAAAGTGACTTTAAGTGATAAAGTTACTAAAGTCTAATTTAAAAGTGACTTTAAGTGATAAAGTTACTAAAGTCTAATTTTAAAGTGACTTTAATAAAATCAATGTAAAATTAGAAAGGAAAAGTGACTTTGGAAATAAATGACTAAGTGGGTCATTATTAAAGTGGGGTGAATTAAAAAATAGAAAGTGAGATTTAAATGAGCATTTAATCTCAGCCCTAGATCTCAATCTATTTCAGCCATTGGATTTAGGGATTCCCCAAAAGTCACTTAGGGTTAGGTTAAAGGAGGAAAAGGAGGGAAAAGGTCATTCATTCTTTCATGAGCAAATTGGGAGAAGGAGAGCTGGAGATTTTTCTGAGCAGTGAGAAGAAGGAGAGCAACAGTGAAGAGATTTCAACAAAGGAGAGGCAGTGTTTCCAAGTGAGGAGGCATAGAAATCGAAGAAGAGGGTACAGCAACAAGCACGCACTCCAAGGCACAAAAATCAGGCACGTTTTTCGAGGAAGAGGGTGGCTGTCATTACCGGCACAAAAATCGAGGAAAAGGACAGCAACTACAGCTCTGTTTTTTGGCACGGATTTCGAGAGAGTGCTGTACAAAATCTGTATAGTTCGTACAGCAAAGTACGGTTGTTCCAGCACGCTTCCCGAGGTGGCCGTACAACATTTAATGCTGTCCTAAGGTGCTGTAAATTTTCTGTTTTATGTTGTTGCTGATTTAGCACAATTTCCGAGGCGGTGTGCAAGCACGGAAATCGAGATAGGTCTGTAAATTGGTTGCTGGAATTTTTTCTGAGTTTTTCCTGTTTCACTGTAAAAAATCAATATTCAGAAAAATAAAAGAGAAGCTCTCAAACTGGTTTTCCCCAAGAGTTGTAGGGGGTTTTTTCAGGGTCATGTTGACCAAAAATATCAGTGTTAAATGTGTTGAATGGCTGTTTTATGCTTGCTGATTTTTATTTCTGTATTTTCCAGCATTCTGTAAATTTTCCAGAATTTGTGTTTTCATCAAAAATTTATTTTCCAGTTTGTTGAATGTAAGGATATGGGAAAGGGCATTTAACTATTTGGAGAAATAAGGTGAAACTGAAAACCGGGGTGGGAAAAAGGAAATTTCTACATGATATCAAAGCTTGAGTGCTGAAAGTGCAGTTTGGGACAGCAAGAAGAAAAATACAGCCTGCTGATTTTTCACTCAGAAAATTCCAGCATGCTGATTTTTTCACAAACAGAATTTTTATGTTTACTACAGCAGTGCTATTTTTCAGTTTTAGGACAGCAGGATGTCATTGGGATTGAGGGTGGAGGATAGGTTGGATGGGCATACCAATTACAACGTTTGGAAGGAGAGAATGCAGAGTATCTTTGAGGAGGCAGAAGTCTGGGATATCATGGTTCATACCACACAGCAGCCTGTTAATGTGCCTACTGATGCTACTCAGTTGGCAGCATATAATAGGAAGAACAACAAGGGTAAGAGACTGATTCTAGACGAAATCAAAGACCATTGCATTCCTCATGTGAGAGGAAAGAGAAATGCTCATGAGATGTGGACAACATTGTCCAATCTCTACCAGAGTACCAATGAGAACCGGAAAATGGTCCTGAAGGAGAAGCTGAAGACCATTAAGATGGGTAATGATAGTGCAGCTGGATATCTCACAAAGATTACTAATGTGAGAGATGAGTTGCCAGCGATTGGAGAGGCCATTCCACCCACTGAGTTGGTGCGGATTGCAGTGAATGGCCTCCCCCGTTCATGGATGAACTTTGCTGATGGGGTTTGTGCACGTGAGACCCTTCCCACATGGGAGAGGCTTTGGGATGATTGCATTCAGACAGAGATCAGGAAAGGTCAGCTTGGGGCAGCCAAGCCAGTTGAGCAGGATGAGGATGTAGCACTGTTGGCAGGACGCAAGAAAGGCAAAGGGAAGAAGAAGGCTTCCACAAGCAATGGTGGGGGCAAAGGCAAAGGTAAAGGTAAACAGGATAACTCACAGAAGGACTATTCCAAAGTGAAGTGTTGGAATTGTCAGAAGATGGGACACTATGCAGTTGTGTGTCCGGAGAAGAAGAAGAAGAAGGGGAAGAACCAGAGCATGGCAGCTTCAGCAGAGGTTGAGGACTTTGCAGACCGCTTTGACCGAGAGTTTGGGTTCATTGCGTGTGAGTCTTCTAGTGCAGGATTATCTGCCATAGAGGTTCAGAGGGAGCATGCATTTCCCTCGATTAGCGGAGCATCTTCGGGTATCTGGTATGTGGACAGTGGGGCTTCACGTCACATGACAAGAGTCCGTGAGTACTTCTCAGAGCTTTCAGAGAGTGGCACTGATATAGAGGTAGTACTCGGTGATGACAGAGTTGTTAGAGCAGTCGGTGTGGGAACACTGACATTTCAGAGGGAGTCTAAACCTCCCTTGAAGGTGTCAGATGTTCTTTATGTGCCAGGGATGAGAAGAACCTCATATCCGTCTCAGCTTTGGAGGACAGAGGATATGAGATACTGTTCAGGGGTGGACAGGTGCTGATGTATCCCAGGGGCACTCCAGCTGATTCAGCTAGAGTGATAGGTGTACGCCATGCAAAGGTGTACAAGTTTGCATTCCAGCCCTTTTTGGCATTGAGCAGTAGTACCGACAGCAGAGCTAGCAGTTCTGAGCTGTGTGAGATTTGGCACCGCAAGATGGGGCATATGTATCATGGAGCCTTGAGGACTTTGCGGGAGAGCACTACAGGTGTGCCAGATTTCAGTACTGATCACTTTGATACTTGCAGAGGATGTGCGATGGGCAAGTTTGCCAAATCCCCTTTTCCCAGCAGTGACAGCAGAGCGACTGGGATACTTGATTTGATTCATTCCGATGTGAGCGGTTGGATGTCTCATGTTTCCTTGAGTGGATATGAGTACTATGTTTTATTCATTGATGATCACTCCAGGAGGACTTGGATTTATTTCTTGAAGACCAAGAATGAGGTCTTCAAGCGGTTTCAGGAGTTCAGAGTTCTTGTGGAGACACAGACAGGTTGGAAGATCAAGTCCCTGAGGTCTGACAATGGAGGAGAGTACACCCTTGGAGAGTTTGTTGACTATTGTGCGGAGGCAGGCATTAAGAGGGAGTTCACTGTTCCTTACAACCCCCAGCAGAACGGGGTTGCGGAGAGGAAGAACAGATCCATCGGAGGGGCTGCCAAAGCCATGTTACATGATCAGGGGTTGCCATTGTTTTTGTGGGCAGAGGCCTGCAACACAGCTGTTTACTTGCAGAACAGGAGTCCGCATCGTGCCTTGGGGCACATGACTCCGGAGGAGGCTTTTTCTGGGAAGAAGCCTGATATTGGTCATCTTCGTATCTTTGGGTGTATTACATACTCCTACATACCCAAGGAGAAGAGGACCAAACTAGAGTCCACCGCAGAGAAGGGTATCTTTGTGGGCTACAGTGAGACCTCAAAGGCCTTTCGGATTTATATTCCCGCACAGAGGAAAGTTGTTGTCAGGCAGGATCTGAAGTTCGAGGAGGACAGGGCCTTCAGGAGGTCACGGGAGTTAGAGTATCTGGACCGGGCCCGTACCCTCAAAGAAGAATCAGCCGCCTGCTGTGGATCTAGTGGGCAGACTGGGAGATCCGGGAGACCGAGACGATGTCAGGTCCGTCAGTGAGCAGTGGCTCACAGAGTCAGAGGGGTGGTGCTTCGGGCAACATGCAGAGCAGTCCGCAGAGCAGCTCACTAGGGAGTCCACTGATGGACAATTCACATGGTACTTCAGCATCTACAGGTTCAGGTGTAGGCAGGAGGACAGCAAACAGACAGTCAGGAGTTCAGGCTCCTGATGATGATGAGGAGGAGGAGTTTCATTCTCCAGTGGGAGAAGTGTGCTCAGGGAAGAGGAAGCCCAAGTGGCTTCAAGACACCTTGAGAGAGGCCACATCTGTTGCTGGGCCTAAGAGGCCGGTCAGAGAGAGCAGACCACCTGAGAGGTTTTGTAGCTATATGGCAATGGCTACCAGCATCCTTGACTCCGAGCCTTCTAGCTATGAGGAGGCAGCTAGCCAGCAGGTCTGGAGAGAGGCCATGCAGGAGGAGTATTCTTCTATCATGAAGAATGATGTTTGGGAGGTGGTGCCGAGGCCCGAGGGCAAATCTGTGGTTACTTCCAGATGGCTTTACAAGGTAAAGCATGCTGCAGATGGCAGCATTGAGAAATTCAAAGCGAGGTTTGTGGCTCGAGGGTTCTCCTAGGTAGAGGGAGTTGATTATGAGGAGACCTTCGCTCCCGTGGCTCGATATACTTCGATCCGCTCCATTATATCGATAGCAGCAGAGATGGGTTGGAAGATCCACCAGATGGATGTGAAGACCGCATTTCTCAATGGCTTCATATAGGAGGAGGTGTACATTGAGTAGCCACAGGGCTTTGAGGTGCATGGAAGGAGTCCCATGTGTGCAGACTGAAGAAGGCCCTTTATGGCCTGAAGCAAGCTCCCAGAGCTTGGTACTCCAGGATAGATACTTACTTGCAAAAGATGGGTTTCACAAAGAGTGAGGCAGATCCGAACCTTTACTATATTGTGATAGGCGAGGAGCCTCTCATTCTGGTGCTGTATGTGGATGACTTAGTCATTACAGGTGCAGAGAGACTCATAGAGCACTGCAAGAGAGATCTTGCGGCGGAGTTTGAGATGAAGGACATCCGCCTGATGCATTACTTTTTGGGTTTGGAGGTGTGGCAGGAGGAGGGGCATTTCTTCCTGGGGCAGCGGAAGTATATTGTGGATATCCTTCGCAGATTCCACATGGAGGATTGTAAACCCATGTCGACACCGATGATCACCAACTGGAAGAAGCTTCATGCTTCAGATTCCGAGTTGGTGAATTCCACATTGTACATGACAGGTCAAAGCATATCGGGATCAAATATCATTTCATCAGAGACTATGTTCAGAAAGGAGCTGTGAAGCTTGGGTATATTCCCACTGATGAGCAGGTTGCAGATATTCTTACCAAAGCCTTACCACGGGGCAAGCATGTCTACTTTAGAGACAAGATGGGTGTGGTGAGGAACACCTTCCTCGGTAAGAGGGAGTGTTGAAATTTGGTTACTGGAGGACAGGTGGTTCCCTAAGGCTTTGATCTTTGGCCTAGGGAAAAGTGTCCAAAAGAATTTAATTTTTCTCCTAAAGTGACTTTATAATTTTTATAAAGTCAAATCTAATTTAAAAGTGACTTTAAGTGATAAAGTTATTAAAGTCTAATTTAAAAGTGACTTTAAGTGATAAAGTTACTAAAGTCTAATTTTAAAGTGACTTTAATAAAGTCAATGTAAAATTAGAAAGGAAAAGTGACTTTGGAAATAAATGACTAAGTGGGTCTTTATTAAAGTGGGCTGAATTAAAAAATAGAAAGTGAGATTTAAATGAGCATTTAATCTCAGCCCTAGATCTCAATCTATTTCAGCCATTGGATTTAGGGATTCCCCAAAAGTCACTTAGGGTTAGGTTAAAGGAGGAAAAGGAGGGAAAAGGTCACTCATTCTTTCATGAGCAGATTGGGAGAAGGAGAGAAGGAGCGCTGGAGATTTTTATGAGCAGTGAGAAGAAGGAGAGCAGCAGTGAAGAGATTTCAGCAAAGGAGAGGCAGTGTTTCCAAGTGAGGAGGCATAGAAATCGAGGAAGAGGGTACAACAGCAAGCACGCACTCCAAGGCACAAAAATCAGGCACGTTTTTCGAGGAAGAGGGTGGCTGTCATTTTCGGCACAAAAACCAAGGAAAAGGACAGCAACTACAACTCTGTTTTTTGGCATGGATTTCGAGAGAGTGCTGTACAAAATCTGTACAGTCCGTATAACAAAGTACGGCTGTTTCGGCACACTTCCCGAGGTGGCCGTACAACATTTAATGCTGTCCTAAGGTGCTGTAAATTTTCTGTTTTCTGTTGTTGCTGATTTGGCACAATTTCCGAGGCGGTGTGCAAGCACGGAAATCAAGATAAGTCTGTAAATTGGTTGCTGGAATTTTTTCTGAGTTTTTCCTATTTCACTGTAAAAAAGCAATATTCAGAAAAATAAAAGAGAAGCTCTCAAACTGGTTTTCCCCAAGAGTTGTAGGGGGTTTTTCCAGGGTCATGTTGACCAAAAATATCAGTGTTAAATGTGTTGAATCGCTGTTTTATGCTTGCTGATTTTTATTTCTGCATTTTCCAGCATTCTGTAAATTTTCCAGAATTTGTGTTTTCAGCAAAAATTTATTTTCCAGTTTGTTGAATGTAAGGATATGGGAAAGGACATTTAACTATTTGGAGAAATAAGGTGAAACTGAAAACCGGGGTGGGAAAAAGGAAATTTCTACACTTTTGATGAACCCAATCTTTAAGAGATATGCATCCATCCTTGCATACCAAACTCTAGGAGCTTGCTTCAAGCCATATAGAGCTTTCTTCATTCCGCAAACATGAGTATCACTGCTATTTATCTCAAAGCCTTCTGGTTGTTCAATATATATTTTTTCATCAATGGTTCCATTTAGAAATGTTGTTTTGACATCCATTTGATGGATATTCTAGTGAAACTGTTGAAATTTGGTTATCGGAGGACAGATGGTTCCCTAAGGCTTTGATCTTTGGCCTAGGGAAAAGTGTCCAAAAGAATTTAATTTTTCTCCTAAAGTGACTTTATAAAGTTATAAAGTCAAATCTAATTTAAAAGTTACTTTAAGTGATAAAGTTACTAAGTCTAATTTTAAAGTGACTTTAATCAAGTCAATGTGAAATTAGAAAGTGAAAAGTGACTTTGGAAATAAATGACTAAGTGGGTCTTTATTAAAGTGAAGTGAATTAAAAAATAGAAAGTGAGATTTAAATGAGCATTTAATCTCAGCCTTAGATCTAAAGCTATCTCAGTCATTAGATCTAGGGATTCCCCAAAAATCACTTAGGGTTAGGTTAAAGGAGGAAAAGGAGGGAAAAGGTCATTAATTCTTTCATGAGCAGATTGAGAGAAGGAGAGGAAGAGAGGAAAGGATATTTTTGAGCAGAGAAGAAAGAGGAAGAACAACACCTTGGCACGCATAACGAGGCAACAAGATTTCAGCGAATCCATACAACAAGTAGCAGCATGAAGTTCAAGGCAAGTGGCACAAATTTCGAGGAGGGAAAATAACATTTAATGAAGCACAGATTTCGAGGTCCGTACAACAGTTAAGGAGGCACAGAAATCGAGGTCTGTACAACAGCAAAAACAAGTCTGTTTTCTGAAATCCGTACAACAATATTTCAACATGCAAATCGAGGTTCGTACGGCAGCCATACAACACATTTTTTCGAAGTAGCAAGTGGCATAGTTTTCGAGGAGGCCGTACAGTTGTTCCGGCACTATTTTTGGTGATGTCCGTACAACATTTAATGCTGTACTTTCTGCTGTAAATTTCTATTTCTGTTTGGCACGAAAATCGAGGCAGAGTTTGTGCACAATTTTCGAGATAAGTAAAAACACTGGTTGTTGGAATTTTCTGTGTTATTCTATTTCTCTGTAAAAGCTATTTATCAGAAATAAAGGAGAGCTTTCGAACTGGTTTTCCCCAAGAGTTATAGGGGGTTTTTCCAGGGTCATATTGACCAAAGATCAGCGTGCCAAAATTCTATGTGTGGCTGATTTATTTTTCTGAGTTTTTATTTCTGCATTTCAGCACATTGAAATTTCCAGAATTTGTGTTTTCAGAAAATATTTATTTTTTCAGCTTGTTGAATATATGGCTATGGGAATGGGCATCTAACTTTATAGGAGAAATAAGGAGAAACTGAAAATCGGGGTTGGGTTATCAAATTTCTACAGAAATCAAATATCTAATAGTAGTATACCTAGTAGTAGGAGCAAAGGTTTCGTCATAATCTGTTCCTTCCTTTTGAGAGAAACCCCTTGCAACAAATCTAGCTTTGTATTTGTCTTATGCTTCCATCAATGGTATGTTTGATTTTGTAAATCCATTTGGAAGTGACAACTGATTTGTCACTATGTCTAGGAACGATTTCCCAAACCCCATTCTTCATGATGGATTGATATTCTTCCAGCATTGCTTTCTTCCATTCTTCTTGATGGGTGGCTTCTTCAAAGGTAGTTGGTTGTGCTTCAATTAAATTCGTCATGTATGCTGCTTATGCTTAGTATCTCTTCAGCCTTTTGCTTTCTCTGAAAGTTCCTTTAGTTGCTCCATGTCCTTTGGCATCTTCAAGTGTAGCTTTTAACCAATTTGGCCTCTTCTTTGTTTCAGGAAGGATTATAGGTTGAATAGGCTCACTTGGTCCTTCTTCTTCTTGGTTTGTAGGTGTCTTGTCATGTTGCTCTTCTTCTTCAAATAGAGGTACATCTTCTTCATTGGATTTGATTGGTATATCCTTGGATCTTTTGTAGACATGGCTTTCATCAAATATAACATCCCTACTAACTTCGATTTGTCTTCCTTCTTTAATGTAGATTCTATAAGCCTTTGATGAAAGGCTATAACCAACGAAGATACCTTTTATACTTATAGAGTCTAACTTATTTCGCTTGTCTTTTGGAACATGAATGTATGCAAGACATTCGCTTGTCTTTTGGAACATGAATGTATGAAAGACACCCAAAGATTCAAAGATGGTCTACACATGACTTCTTCCCAGTGAATGATTCTTGCAGTGTCATATTATCAATGATTCTATGAGGACTTCTATTTTGTATGTATACTGCTATCATGGCTGCTTCTCCCCATAGAAATTTTGGTAGATCTCGATCAAATATCATAGTCCTTATGCATTCTTCAATGGTTCTATTCTTCCTTTTTGCTACTCCATTTTGTTCGAGGTTGTAGGGAACAATGAGGTCCCTCTTAATACCTGCTTCTTTACAATATCCAATCAGTACTTTGAAGTGTATTCCCCTCCATTATCAGATCTCAAAGTCTTTATCTTTATTTTAGTTAAGGTCTCAACTTTGGATCTAAATTCCTTGAACTTTTCAAATACTTTGCCCCTTGGCTTGAGAAGATAGAGACATGTATTTCTAGAGTGATCATCAATGAAAGTAACATAGTAAATATGGCTTCCAAGAGATTTATTAGACATGGGCCCACACACATTGGAATAAATGAGGTATAATATCTCCTTAGACCTAGTATCATTGATTATAAAAGGTTTCCTAGTATTCTTTCCCAAAGCACATCCCTTGCATACTCCTTCATGATCTTCTTTGATGTTGGGGATGCCCTTTACCATTTGACTAAGAGAGAGTATTATCTTGTAATGAATATGCCGATATCTTCTATGCCAAAGTTCAATAGGATTGATCTCCATGTGAATAGGGCTTGAGGAGATGGTGTTATAACTCTATATAGTCTTCATTCACGAAATCCAATAACCTTTGCCTTTTCAATACTTGAATCCTTTCCCCAAACCAAAATTTTTCCATCTACAAAAGCAACCCTATCTCCTTTATCTTCTAAACAAGAAATCGAAAGTAAGTTCTTCTTCAATCCTGGGACATAAAGGATGTTGTTGAGGTGTAGCTTTGCTCCACTTTCCAGCTTCAATGATGTAGATCCAAGGCCATTGACTGCATAGATATTGTTGTCTCCTAGCTCCACTGCATGTGATGATGGTTCTCTTGATAGAGTATGAAGTTGTCCACTTTCTTCTATCATATGTCTTGAGGCTCCACTATCATTGATCCATGCATTGTCATCATCAAGTGTACCTGCAAGTGCAACCAAAAGTCCTTCACTCTTGACTCTCCTAGATAGATTGTAGATGATCCTTCCAATCCAACTTCTTGCAATTTTGATGATATTGAGTCCCATCTTCAAATAACTTGCCATTGAGGGAGTAACCTTTCTTTCCAAGATTGCTTTTCCTTCCTTCAATTGATAGCCAACAATTTGATCTTTAACTAGCCCTTCTTTCACCTTAGCTCTGATACCATGTTGAGAAATCAATGCTTAGGGTTTGATTCCTCTTTCTTGATAATTACTTGTGATTTATGTTGGCTTCTTTTAATTTTTTATTACTTTATATTTCATCAAGTAATTACAAAATTGTAGAAATTTCTGAATCTTAATTCTTATGCAAAAATTATTTTTGTTAATCCGGTTAAGCTTCTCCTACTTATACAAGTTATCAACTGAATAAATTCACGTTAACATTAAAGCAAAACACATAACAGATCTCTACCAATTCAGATCTAGAATAAGCACATGCACACATAGACAAAGTGACACAGTTATTTCTAGACAAACTGTTCCCGGAAAAACCCAATGTGGGAAAACCGGTCTTTGGTTGCTGGAGGGCTCTAGTATTAAGAATATTTCTGAAAACACAACTCTGGGTTCCAGATCTGGAAAACCCTGCAGAGAAAACTCTAGATCTGCAGCACCTGGTTGATCTAAGACCAACAATACTGACTGATCCACACTCTCAAACGAGATTTACAGAACTTAACCAGATCTAGGCCTAGAAACCCCAGATCTGCCCCTGAAAGACACTGCGTCAGCCTCTGAAGGCCTGCAAATGCTTAGCGCTGTCACTGGAAGGGATTGCATTACCCCAGATTGGGTGACGCAGTCACTACGCTGCCCCTAAGGGTCTCTGCGTAGCCCTTGAAGGGTTTCCTGAAAATCACGCTGTCCTTGCTGCTGCTGCTACTGCCGTCTGTTACTGCTGCTGCTGCTGCTACTGCTGTTTGTTGTTGCTGCCTTCCTCTGCGCTGTCTTTCCTGATCTCTTCTCTGCTTCTTGTGTATTCTAGACCCCGGGATCAGATCATCCCCTTGGTCTAAATTCCCCTCTCTGCAATTGAAACACTTGAGAATTCTTAGCAACCCCGCCCTAGAATCTCAGCTTAGCTTCAGTGCTCTGCCTCTGTGTGTCTTACAAATGACCCCAAGCCTTTCCTTTATACTTTTCTCATTGACAAATCAACGACCAAGATTAAATCTTTAATCAATGGCTAAGATTAAAAGAAAGCTTGATTCGTGTGACTTAAGACAATTTCATCACATGTTTAATTAAATTCACTTTAATTATTTTATTTTCTTAAGTTTTAACTTAGAAAATACATTAAAATAATTAATTAATTTAATATCTCCTAAACCAGATGAAATTTCCCAAATCCATTTTCGGGTCTTGCAGATCAGGTGAACTCTATTCTTTCCTCAAAATTTGGGACCTAGAGCACAACTGATGCTACCCCAAATACACAAAATCTCAACACTCCCTCTTAGCATCAAGGGCGTGCTCTAGGAATACATCACACTTATGCATTACATGATTTTGGGCACTGGTTCTGTGCTGCTGAAGCTTGGCCTCCTGTCGCTCAACTATGCACTGCTGTTGCCATTCTATACTGCTGCCCATGACTGTGCCACTGCCACTGCAACCACTATACTGCAGCGCCCTCTCAATATGCTGCATCTGTGCTACTCATAGCACTACCACTGCTGATCTACTGCTCTGCAACTTCAGTTGTTGAGAGAAACAACTGAATCTCCTGCCCAATCTTTGAAAAACAAGTCAAATGGGCTGCATCCTCATCACTGAAGCTCCATAGGATACAGATCTATGCTGGCATCTAAAGAACGATGCACAACAACAGCTCTGCCTGCGTAATCAGACTCTCTCTGCACTACTGAAGTCACAGCTCCTTGTGCTGAAATCTATCACGTTGCTGCTGCACTGCGCTATCCCTCTGAAGCTCTCTGCGCTGCTGTAGGTCCGCACTGCGCTACTGAAGTCACATCAGCCTCTGCGCTGCTACTGCTTCTACGCTGCTGCTACTATGCTTTGCGCTGCTCCTCCCAGCCTCCAGATCTGCCTATGCTTATGCCTCATCTGTGATCTATGCACCTACTGCTCCACTTGTCCTGCTACTGTCTTAAGGTTGCCGTATCTCGCTTGTGATCCAAGAGATGAGCTGCTCAAGTATTCCGCCTTACTTCCATGTAGCTCCTCTACATGTCCATGTCACCCCACCTCTGTGGTTCATGAACACTCATGGCTACATCATCTCTGGACCCATCATCTGCCATCGCTGCTTTGGAAGAAGATGCTTCCTTGTCCTTCTTATTTTCTGGACAACGGCTGGCAAAATGTCCCATTATTTTGCCACACTGGAAGCACTTGACCTTAGAAAGATCCTTCTTCTTCTTCGGCTGCTTCTTTGATGCCAAGGCTGCATCTTCCTCCTCTTCCTTCAACGCAAGGCTGTGCTTCTTCTTGGTGAACCTTGGTAGTTCTTCTTGCCGCAGGATCGACCACAAGCTGTCCCAATCTGGGAGGTCCGCTCTGCCCAAGATACTTTGGACAAAGGTTTCCCACTCATCCGTGACTGCATTGAGGGCAGTCCTAACTATCACTGCATCATCTACGATTGCACCCGTTGCAGTCAGCTGATCCCTGATTGACTGCAATCTGAAGAGGAAATGCTCGATGTCTTCTCCCTTGGTCATCATGAATGACCTCATTTGGGTCTCCAACATCTTTCTTTGGACTGATTTTCCCTCATATAGTGAAGTCAAGGCCTTCCACATCTCATTGGCTTTCCTCTTCTCAGCTATGTGTGGCAAAATATGATCCTTGATACTGTCCATTATCAGCCGCTTGGCATGCCCAACAGCTTCTCTATGCTTCCGTAGGAGATCCACATCTATCGGTGTGGCTAGGGTCTGCTCTGCATGGTCTCTTAGACCGTATGCCTCAAGGACAATCAGGATCCTTGCTTTCCACACCAAAAAGTTTGAGAGACCCTCTAGCCTATCCTGATCACGCAGTCCATGAGGAGCCATCTGCTCAGAATGTGTTGGAGCTCCTCTTCTCTATGCTAGAGATCTTGGATCTAGGGTCCTTTTCGAACTAGGAAACCTCTGCTCCCTCTGATAGTTGATTTCCCTCCTTGGAAATCTACCAAATCAACTATGATTCAGCTTCTTCTTTGATCCTCTGACCAAACTGCAAGTCTCCTTTGGCAAGAAACTCTCTGAGAAACTGATCTCTTCCCAAACTTTGTCACTTGTGCTAAGGCCAAAAATCTGAAAACTTCAGAAATTTAACCCTATCAGCTCTTCTGAATTTTTTGCAACTTTTTTGCAGACTTTTTCTGGATCTGACAGATTTAGATCTGAATCACACTAACTGGCTTCAGACCCAACCAGCGCTGTTTCTGAGCTGCCTCTACGCAGTAATTGCGTGGGCTTGTTAGGACACAACGCTGGACAGCGTCACCCTTCTCTCTGTGTGAGTCTGCTCCTGAAAACTACGCTGTCCCTTCAGATCTGCTTTTTTGCTGCCTTTCTAGCTTCTTTCTGCAGCTAGATCCTTTAGATTCTTCAGCTGGTGACCCTTCTAGATCTGCAATTGCTCCGATACCATGTAGAAATTTCTGAATCTTAATTCTTATGCAGAAATTATTTCTGATAATCCAGTTAAGCTTCTCTTACTTATACAAGTTATCAACTAAATAAATTCAAGTTAACATCAAAGCAAAACACATAACAAATCTCTACCAATTCAGATCTAGAATAAGCACATGCACACATAGACAAAGTGACAGTGATTTCTGGAAAAATTGTCCCCGGAAAAACTCAATGTGGGAAAACCAGTCTCTGGCTGCTGGAGGCTCTATTATTAAGAATATTTCTGAATACACAACTCTGGGTTCCAGATCTAGAAAACCCTACAGAGAAAACTCTAGATCTGCAACACCTGGCTGATCTAAGACCAACAATATTGACTGATCCACACCCTCAAATGGGATTTACAGAGCTTAGCCAGATCTAGGCCCTAGAAATCCCAGATCTGCCCTTGAAAGACACTGTGTCAGCCTCTGAAGTCCTCCAAATGCTCAGTGCTGTCACTGGAAGGGACTGTGTCACCCCAGACTGGGTGATGCAGTCACTATGCTGCCCTTAAGGGTCTCTGCGTAACCCTTGAAGGGTTTCCTAAAAATCACGCTGTCCTTGCTACTGCTACTGCTGTTGCTATTGTTGCCTTCCTCTGCGTTGTCTTTCCTGATCTCTTCTCTTCTTCTTGTGTATTCTAGACCTCGGGATCAGATCATCCCCTTAGTCTAAACTCCCCTCTCTGCAACTGAAACACTTGAGAATTTTTAGCAACCTCGCCCTAGAATCTTAGCTTAGCTTCAGTGCTCTGCCTCTGTGTGTCTTACAAATGACCCCAAGCCTTTCCTTTATACTTTTCTCGTTGACAAATCAACAACCAAGATTAAATCTTTAATCAATGGCTAAGATTAAAAGAAAGCTTGATCCGTGTGACTTAAGACAATTTCATCACATGTTTAATTAAATTCTTATTTTATTTTCTTAAGTTTTAACTTAGGAAATACATTAAAATAATTAATTAATTTAATATCTCCTAAACTAGATGAAATTTCCCATGTCCATTTATGGGTCTTGTAGATTGGGTGAACTCTAGTCCTTCCTCAAAATTTGGGACCTAGAGCACAGTTGATGCTGCCCCAAATACACAAAATATCAACAAAAATAAAATGTATATGAAGACCACAAGAACAAGAGACATAAGATGTAGGCACTTAGCCAGGGCAAAACCCCTCCAAGGGGTAAACCCAATCCAACTCTTCCACTAGTAGATTCAAATCAAGATGAGACAATCCAAGACCCTTTAGAACTAGACAAAGACCTCCTCCAATCACCAAGTCAAACCTTTCTTCTTGTAGATGACCCCTGCCAAAGTCTCCTAGTGTCAGCTTCTCAGTGGCAGCTTCAATCCAAAATTTTAGACCTGCAGTAGATTCAGAAATTTCAGCCCCCAGCTTCAGAATTTTGGACCTGCAGTAGATTCAGAAATTTCAGCCCCAACAACAGTTTAGAAACTTCACACGTGAAATAGAGATGCCCAAAATTTGATCTTTGACTTGTACAACTTCTTCCTCCTCTCTCCTCAACTTTGCTCTTCTTTTTCTGCCTCTTTCTCTTGTAGATCAAGCTTGTTGAGTGGTTGCTTCAAATGAGTCGAAATTCCTTTATATATAGCCTTTTTGTTGGGTCGAATATCCCTAATCTAGGCCGACTTCATGAGGACAGGGCTGACTTGGTGTGGAGGTGACAAATGAGACTTTTGAGTAAAAAATAATTCTTTTTAAATGATACAAAAGCCCAAGAAGGGCTAATAAAAATGCAATGACTCTATTGACTCAAGACAAAACCTAGAAGCCTTCAATGAAGGCTTTGACCTAGAAATCATTGACCCAAGCATGAAACCCATGCTTTAATAAGTCAATTTCTTTAATAATAAAATTTCTTTTGACAAATACAATTATGATGACTGACACTAGTTACATTCTTCAACAAATTGCATGTAATGGAGTCTTTAAAAGGCTTGGAAGAATTTATTGTAATGGTGCAAAGGAGGTGAGCAGTGAAGGCTCACTTGGCCGGCTTGGCCAAGAACTAATGGTTTCCATTGGCTGGGTTTTTATCCGGAGTTGGGGTTTTCCTAGGGTAAACTGTGTACATTATGTGTATGTTTTATTATCGTTGCTGGTTGTTTCATTTTTTCCTTTTAGTAATTTTTTATTTTCTCTCTGGTAAATTTTCTACAAATAAAACCTAACTTTATTCAACCCTTGAAGAAATCCCTTGTACCTAAGTTGATTTAATGCCCATATGACCTTGTTGTACAATGTATGGCTTGCATACAACCTGTACCTTCTATATATATCCTGCATATTGTTGATCCCTTGCTGCTGCTGCTTGCTACTGATATGGCTGAGCTACGACTGGTATATATGGCCCTAACCAAGCCCTTTTCTTTTGCAACTGGTGCCCAAAACCTCCGTATAACCGCATTGTTGTACTACCTCCACTTCCTCTGGTGCTAGGTTTATCCTCACGACTCAGTTTCCCTTTCCTCCTTACCTTGAACTTGAGTGAAGTTCCTTTATCACTCACTGCATTTCTCTTGAGTCATTGTCCTTTGTGTCTTAATAACTTTGTGTCTTTCTTCTTGACCTCGCCTTGCCTTTATAATTTTGAGTTTTTGACGGAAGAAAAAATAACCATTGACAAAGCCTCCATAAGCCTAATCTCTCATTGAGATTGACAATTGAGATTAAGTCTCGATGAATGGTCTAGATTCATCTAATTTATTAGTGTAAAAACTTTACATTCATTAGATGTCAATCTCACTTTAAAAAGGCACTTTAGTTTAATAATTCCTTTAATTAAAGTGAATTACTAAGGTAAAGATTTTGGTTGACTTCCACACATCTGATACTTAAACTTGTGCATAAATACTTGTTTGATCTACAAGCGTTAACACTTCCTCTTAATGAAGAAGGTATTCAATGCCACTCCAAGTTTGTCTATGTAGGATACAAACTTCCCTCTGACCAAGGGTTTGGACAGAATGTCTGCAACCTCTTAATCTGTGGAGATATATTGAAGCTTAACTGCTTCCTTCCATTCTTGTCTCTGATGAAGTGATACTGGATCTCAATATGCTTGGACTTGTGATGAAACATTGGATTCTAATAGAGTTTGATACAAATTTGATTAACACAATAGATCACCATCGGATCCAACTCCTAATCAAACAACCCTATAAATAATTTGTGAGGCTTAAGTACACAACTTGCCATACTCGTTGCCATATACTCTACCTTGTTTGAACTAAGTTTTATGGACGTTTGCTTCATGCTGAACCGATATATCATTATTGATCCCAAGTTAAAGAAACACCATGTGGTTCTCTTCTTGTTTGCTGCACTCCCTGCCCAATCTGAGTCTATATATCCCTGCAACTTCACTCCACCTCCAAGGTACCTCAGACCATACTCTATTGTACCTCTCAATTACCTGAGCACATGCTTTGTTGCTACCCAATGCACCTTCCTTGGCTCTACCATAAACTGGCTCAAGGTAATCACAACAAAACATGTATCTTTCTTGGTGTTGACCAAATACATCAAGGAACCTATCAATTGTATGTACAATGTGGGATCCTCCAACTCTGAATTTGAGGTCACAACCTTCTTTAGATTGGTGATCATAGATGTAGCCATACACCTACAATCCTCCATCCCAAATCTCCTCAAAATATCTATTGCATACTTCCCTTGACCAAGGAATATTTTTTTGGAAATATTGTCATTGATGGCAAAGGAGATGGCAAAGGAGCACCTGAAACAACAACAAAGCAGCAGTGAGGTAGCAGAGACATGCAGTGTATTGAAGCAGAGTCAAGCAGTGAATGCATTTGGAAACTGAGAATATTGAATGTAGACTCTTGACTCAGAAGTCACAACAAGTCCAACCTGAAGATTGCGAATAATCGACATCGATTGTGAATAATCGATATGAATTAGAGCAGCACTAGGAAGAAGAGCAATATTGTTCTAATGATGAATTGAACACTTACAGCGAAATTTGAAATCGTTGAGATAGGGTAACTTTGACTAAGAGTCAACGCTGCTTGCATAAGGGTAAAGATAAATGAAATGCGTAGAGGTGCGTCGGAGCATCGTCTAATTGCAAGGAAGCCGGAAACCAGGATTACATAGGGGTTCCACTACGGTTACAGTGATGGGGTCGATTTCCATTCGACGAGATTGGAATAAAATCGATGATTGCGACTCTTGAATGGTCACGTCGATGCAAGTAGGAAGAAGGGAAGTCGAGGTGTAAAAGAGGAGATATGTTGGAAAATTGCCTGTTCAGAACCTTAAGGTTAGCGTATGAACTGGAACAATGAACCATGGTATGGCAACTGTACATTGGTGCTTGTGGAACCAGAATGGTGTATGAAGAGGCGGAACCACGAATCAAGAACGAACAGTCAAGAGTGAGCGGAACCTTGAAGGCGGAACCTGAGCGTAAAGGAGAAGAGCGAAACCTTGAAGGTGGAACCTTGCGGGAGTGAACAGTGAAGGCGGTTTCTAGGTTTCATCACACCGCTTTCGACGGGCAAGTGGTAATTTGAGAATCGGAGCGATTCCATACGATGGGTGGCACGTGTCCCTGAGCAAGTTGGAAAAACCACTGTCGTTGCGCGCCATCGCGCATTGACTTTCGGCTAAGGACCCCGTGCGATATTGATACAAGCTGTCGATCTGGAGGAAGGCTCATTGAACGACGATTGCATTCGGAAGTAGCCCGAAAGATAAACCAAGGTTTGGTGCACGTACTTAATTGAGCCATCGCTTATATATTTGTGGGCCCGGAGCCAGAGGTTCATTATAAGTGGTTTAAATTGAATTAAAAGCTCGGGATATATATATATATATATATAAGTAGGGAACGTAATACAGTTTGATGATATAAAGGTTATAAAACCTGTGACCATGCTTACGTTGGGCGCTAAACAAAAGCCACGGTTTATTATTTGACTCGGAGATGGGCATACGTCAAAGTAAATACATGGGTCTTCACATTTGGTGGGAAACATATATATGTGCTGATATATATACTACGCTAATATTTAATATAGTGAGCTGTAATATTGCTTCAAAATTGTATTAAAACATTGATTGGGTTTATTACAAGAGCATATTATGTATTTTATGGGTCTTATAATCGTGAGTATAAGAAGCCTCCACAGTTGATTAAAGTGCCAGCCCAAGAGATTAGAACCTTGAGAGTTTGCCCAGATTTAAAATCAGTTGTTATATTAAAAAGCAGTTATATATGTAGCAGGTGCACAAAAGTACAGTGAACAGGTGAATAAACACAGGGATGAAAATGTGGGCCTAACAGAGGTAAACAAAGAATGTAGGAACTGAAAAAGTCACAGGGAATTTTGCAGGCATGATGAACAGAAATATACAGAACAGTCACTCAACAGCAGCAGAAGAGACAAATCCAGTAAAGCCAAAGTCCAGAAAAGGGGCTGAGTGGAATTGAAATATGTAACTGAAAATGTAAATATTTTTGTTTATATTGTTTGTGATGCAAAGGCAAGTATTCTAAGGAAAAGAAAAAAAAAACTCCCACTGTAATATTGAAATTTGTACACATTGTTATATTTTTTAATGAGTTGGATAAAGAATTGAGAAGGCAGAAGTCAAAGAGTCATGGCTGGTCACTCAAAATTCCCTGTGGAATACAAACAGTCATGTGAGGAACTCCATATATAATTTGATATGCATAAGTGAAAGGGAGTGAGAGAGAGAGTAAGAAGAGAGAATGAAAAATATAGAAGATTGAGGCAGAGAAGATAAGGAAGAGAGGAGAAGAAAGAGATGCTACAAAACAGAGCTGATATCTGAGGTAAATCAGCAAACACTTCTTGTGATAAATTGAGGAAGTTGAAGCTTCCCTATCAAGTTGAAGCTTGATAGCTGTTAGTTGTAGCTGACTGAGGTTGGAGCCTCCTGTAGGTTGGTACCTGTAGAAAAATTGAAGGGAGTTGGAGCTTCCTTGCAAGTTGTAGCTTGCAGAATTGAGGTTGGAGCCTCCTGCAGGTTGGTGCCTGTAGAAAAACAGTGGTGAGAGGGAGTTGGAGCTTGCCTTTGCATCACAACAATAATAAGATGTGGTTTTCTCCCTTTATGGGTTTCCACTTATATCTGCTGTCTCTATCTGTGTTGCCTGTGTGCTGAGATGATTTATCAAATCTGCTTAATGTTTACTGCTCTCATAATAAGTTTAATGTCACACTAATTTAATACTTGCTACAATATAAACACTGTTCATATACTAAGGTTGAATACAAAAGTAAGCTGTAAATAAGCTGATGAAAACTTAAAAAGCTCATGTATGTATTGAACTAATTCACCCCCCCCCCCTCTCAGTTCAACTAAGAATTCAACATATTTCTCCCAACCTTTGCCACACCTCTAACCCCAAGAAGTAATGCATCAAGCCAATGTCCTTCATCTCGAAATTTGTCGCTAAATCAAATTTTCACCCCACTGATGGGAGCCCAATTTGACATCCTTCTAGCATTCATCCAATATCTCTTTGAGTACCTTTTTCCATTTTCATACTACCTCATCACCCATTTTGCTTATATAGATGCATTATTTATCAAGGTACAATTATCTTCCAATTATGTCATTTTAAAGTTCATTGTTATGTATTTAGAATGGAATTTTCCTTTTTATGCTAATCGGTGAAAATTCATGAGAATCACTTCAGACAAACTCATATAGATATCTTTGAATTGACAGTAAATGATAGTTGTGTTGATTTTCTAGTGCTAGTTAGACAAGCACAATTTTATGCAACTAATAATTACTTCCAATGATATATGATATTACTTTAACACACTGCAGAACATCATTAAGTAATTACACTTAGAAAATTCAACTGATCAAATATTGACTAGCTCAGAAATCATCAGAGAACTTTTGAGGTCTAAAAAGGGTTTCCTAAGAAAAATGTACAACCAAAATAAACTTTATAAGCACCAATAGGATTCAAGATGATGATGTCAACCATGGGGACGATTCACCATTTTTGGGGTAAAAAAGTAAAAATATTAAAAAATAATAAAATAATAAAACTACTTTTTCAACTTATCTCCCGAAGGTTTTACTCAAATTTCGAGCAAGAGTACTTGTTGGATGCAAAATTTAATACCTCCTCCAAGGAGTACCCATGTTGCATACTTTCGATGGACCCATGAGAAATACATGAAACATTTTTCGATGGGTCCATCGAAAGTATGCAACATGGGTACTCCTTGGATGAAGAATCAAATTCTGCATCCAACAAGTATCCTCGCTCGAAATTTGAGTAAACCCATAGTGAGACAAGTTGAAAATACGAGTTAAAAAATAGTTTTTTATTTTTTGCCTCTAAATTTTGATGATGTAATCTAATAATATTTTATTATTTTCCCTATTATTTTATAATTTCCTTAGGAGGCCCATTTTAGACCTCAAAATTCCCCTAATGCGATTCCTTAGAAACTTCGGCCTCTTCTTCGAATTACTTCCAATGTATGAGAGAGAAAAAATGTGATTGATGAGTTAGTATGAAAATGAGAAGTTCAAGTGTCTTTTTATAATGATTTTAGGGTGTCCAAGAGGCATGTTTCTTTGCAAATTAAATTAAAATTAAAATTAAAATTTCTTTCTTTTAATTTAAAATTTATTTTTTCTTTTTTTAAATTTGTGTAGATGACGAATACCGTTCACAACTACCCAGAAATCAACACTCCCTGTTAGCTAGAGAGGCATTCACCTTGATTTCCTCAAGATGTCTATTTAATCGAAAAATTTCTCCATCCCAAGAAAAGATTGAATGAGCCTGCTATGTTAATGTTACCACTTCATATTCCATTCTAGACCCATGTGGAAAGCATCCTACATCAACATAATGCAAAGGATCTAGTCACCCACTAGCCAAACACCCTTTTGCGATATGGTCAGGTACCCCCTGATCGAGGTAAAAACAAAACTAGTCTTGGGTCACTAACTAACCAAGTTGTCACTTGGAACCAAGTCATTTCTCCCTGACCAATGGTGAAACCCTAGGCCCATTTGCCATTCCCCCACGTCGCCACATAGCACTTGAATGGTAAAAATATTTGCTAGATGCTTTGAGGCACTCACTCTACCCACTAGCCAAGTAACCCTTGGAAAAATGGTTAGAACCTTCTCAGAGAGGGGCATGTTAGGTCCCTATATTACTAGTATAGTCCCTTATTGTTGTTAGTGTAACCCCCCTATTGTTATTATTGTACCCCTGTAACCCCCATATTGTTATTATTGTGCCCTTAAATTATTATTGTTAGGTCGGCTAGGATTACATTGTGGCCCACTAGGATTACATTGTGGCCCCATGGACTCCTATATATAGAAAGGAGGTTTTGTAAATTGTATCATCCAAAAATTGTTCATTTATGTAATGTATTGGAGGTTGCCCCTCGAAGTGGCTCATTTATAAGGCGTTGATATCTCTTTTCTTCTATTTTTGGAGCTGGTTACACAACATTTGGTATCGGAGCTTTGGATTCTAGGGTTTCGCTGCTCCAAACAGGTCATCGTGGCATTTTCGCTATAACTTTTTTTCTACGAAGTTTCAGAAGCTGAAATTTTTAGGGTGCGAATCTGAAATCCTGAGGAAGATTGTCTAAAAATTTCAGAGCTTGGTTCGCAATATTTTCGGAGATATCATCTGTGGAAGTTAGGCCTTTTTTCAAGCTCCTAAACAGGTCATCGTGGAATTTTCGCTATAAAAAATTTTCTACGAAGGTTTAGAATCTGAAATTCGTATGGTGCGAAGCTGAAATCTTGAGGAAATTCGTCAAAACATTTCAGAGCTTGGTTCGCAATATTTTTGGAGATATGATCTGTGGAAGGTAGTGCTTTTTCAGGCTCCTAAATTTCATCTCAAAGAGGTGATCGTGGGAAAAGTTCAATAACTCTCTCTCTGAAGATTGGATTGGAGTGCCGTCAAAATTGGTCGCAAGTACACGGCCTGTAGTTTCTTGGCTATCAATTTCAGAGACAAAGAACAAAACAGTGACACGTGGCAAGTCGTACAAGTTCGCTCTACTGAACCAGTCCATAATTAGGTCATTGTGGGAGATTGGACACAACTTTGTCTTGGAGAATCCAAATCAGGTCAGACTTGTGGCATTCAAAAGATAATTCAGAGGGCTACCTCGGTACTGAAATTCAGATATTGAAGTGTTGCAATCACAGAGATAATCCAATTTCAATATCGAGCTCCTCAAAAGCAAGAAAAAGGTGTGTATTTGTTTTTTAAAATTGCATAAAGTTTGTTTGAAAAAGTAGTTTGAAGTGATTCCAAGGGCATATTGAAGAATATTTATCAGCATTGGGTTATATAATGCCTCCAAAAAATAATTCCATACCCATTAAGCCCTTAGAAATATATACAATGATGCATGAAGAGGAAGAATTGCATTATGAGATATCAAAATTACGGTACCAAGTGCAACAAGTTTCGATCTTACGAAGAGAAATCGAAGATGAAATAGATGGTTTAAAAGCAGAAATGGAGGCTAAGTTGGATGGTTTGAAGGATCAAATAATAGCTAATATGGATGATAAATTAGTGGAAGATCACAGCGAGCATCAACAACAAGTTCTCAAACTCTCAAAGGATAACCCAACTTTGGTGCAGAATCTAATGAAACAACAAGAAGATCAACATCACATCGAAAGAAGTTATGAAGCAGTCATAGAAACAAGAACTCGACAAGTACGATCAATTTCAGAGTATCTCAGCAAGTGGAATAACTTTCCTATAAAATATTTCACATGGGAGGATGAGAATTTTATACAGAAGCATCAAGAAATAATCAAGCGTTGAGGACAACACTTGTTTGAAGGAGAGGGGCATGTTAAGTCCCTATATTAATAGTATAGCCCTTATTATGTTAGTGTAGCCCCCCTTATTGTTATTATTGTACCCTTGTAACCCCCATATTGTTATTATTGTGCCCTTAAATTATTATTGTTAGGTCGGCTAGGATTACATTGTGGCCCACTAGGATTACATTATGGCCCCATGGACCCCTATATATAGAAAGGAGGTTTTGTAAATTGTATCATCCAAGAATTGTTCATTCATGTAATGTATTGGAGGTTGCCCCCTCGAAGTGGCTTATTTCTAAGGCGTTGATATCTCTTTTCTTTTCTTTTTGGAGTTGGTTACACAACAGAGAGCACTCCTGGCTCGACATGCTATTCCGGCTATTCTCCATAGCTTATCATTACATGGCACCTGATCAATATCCTTGACCTAGGGAGAATGTTTTCCCTAATGCTACAACACCAACACTCCCTCTCGGCGAGGGAGGCATTCTCAAACACTCCAAGCTTGTCCCTAAAGTATACAAACTTCATCTGGGATAAAGGCTTTGTGAGAATGTCAACAACCTGCTCGTACATAGAAATGTATTGGAGCCTCACTGCTCCCTTCTGTACCATGTCTCGGATATAGTGCTACTTGATCTCAATGTGCTTCGACCTATCATGGAAAGCTGGATTTTCCGAAAGCTTCACAGAGCTTTGATTGTCACAATGCATCACGATCATCTCCAACACTTGATTAAACAATCTCGCGAGCAACTTCCAAAGCGACATTGCTTCACAACTCGCTAGACAAGCTGCAATATACTTAGCCTCCGTAGTGTTGAGTGCGATAGATGTCTGCTTCCTGCTCATCCAGGATATCATAACAAAACCCAAACTAAAGCAACATCCTGATGTGCTCTTCCTATCTTCAACACTTCGTGTCCAATCAAAATCTGTGTATCCTTGCAATTGTACTTCACCATTTTAGACATATCTAAATCCATAAGTGACCGTATCACACAGGGATCTCAACACATGCTTTGCCACAATCCAATGTACATGCCTAGGTTCCACCATGATTTTGGCTTAGAGTGTTCACTGCAAAGCAAATATTAGGTTTGGTGTTAATCAAATACGTCAAGGATCCAATCAACTGTTTATGCTTGGAGGGATCCACCAAATCTGAGTCAAAGCCTCTCAACTCCTTCAGATTGGTCACCATGGGAGTGGCCATGGACTTGCAATCCATCATCCCAAATATCTGAAGGATCATAATAATATACTTCCCTTGACCAAGGAAGATCTCACCCGAATTCTGACACACTTCTAATCCCAAGAAGTAATGCATCAAAACTAGATGCTTTGTCTTGAACTCAGAGGTCAACTCCCTCTTACACTGATCAATGGGATTTTTTGCTCTTGTAAAAAACAAGTCATCAACATATAACAACAAGATCATAGGATCACCTTTAACAACCTTGTATTAAAGCTTGGGATCGACATCACTCTTGGTGAAATCGAGACTCATTAGGTATCCATCAATCTGAGAATACCAAGCTCGAGGTGCCTGCTTGAGTCCTCACAAAGCCTTCTTCAGTCTACAGACATGAGACTACTTCTCATGTACCTCAAAGGCCCGAGGTTTCTCTATGTATGCTTCTTCCACAATCACTCGAGTGAGGAAAGTGGTTTTCACATCCATCTGATGCAATTTCCAACCCATAATAGAAGCAATAGAAATAATAGTTCTAACAAAAGTGTATCCGACAACTGGAGCAAATGTTTCTTCATAGTCTTCTCCCACTTTCTAGGAGAACCCTCTTGCCATGAGTCTCGCTTCTTACTTCTCTATGCTGCCATCTACCGCATACTTGATCTTGTAGGTCCACTTGGAAATCACTAATGACTTCCCCTCAAGTCTTGGCACAATTTCCCACACATCATTCTTCATGATGGACTGATATTCTTCCATCATGGCCTCCTTCTAAATTTGTTGGCCTGCTGCCTCCTTATAGTTGGATGGCTCAGAATCAATGATGTGACTCATTAGTGCTGAGTACTTAGGTCCAGTGTTGCGAACATTGCGATCGAGATTAAATCGACGAGGGGAAAAAATTGGAAAAAATCGTAAAAATTGGGAAAAAATCGGTAAAAATCGAGAAAGAATTAGCACATACAAAAATATTCATTTTTTTCAATTTTTTTAATATCTACAGCATCCACAACATAAAATAAATTCATTGACACATAAATATGAAAATAGAACTAATATATAAGATGCGTAATATCATGTCTAGTGCTACATCACACATAACAATGAATCATGTCCTGAATACTGTCCTGAGTCCCAAATCAACCTCAAAATATCAACAAAAAATATAATAATGTATCTCATATCATGAGTCATAATGTCATATACAAAGGAATGAACCAAATAACTAATACTATTTATTTCCTCTACCCCTGTTGCGAGAAAATGTAACAACTTCCCCTCTAGATGAAGAAGCTAGTGGGTCTGGCAGTGGACTCTGTTGTGCTCTAGAAGATGAAGCACTCGGAGCTATAGGAGGTAGACCATGTCCTCTACCGATGACAGGGGTAGGTGGTGTCACCTCTTCCTCCTCCTCCCCCTCCACTACCTCCTACTCTAACCAATCAGGGGCCGACTCCATAATAGGCCTCTCAGCCTCAACCCTCCATGCAGCAGTGGTGTCAATCACATCCAATGAGGTGGCCTACACATTAGGTGTCTTCTCAAGTTGCCTCACCCACAATCTAAAATTGTAGTAGACATAAACCATGTCATTAAATCGCTGGGACTCAACCTGTACAAGGTTCATAAATTAATAAATTATATAATATAAATAATAGATTAATAATTATAAAAAAATTATTTAATGAATTCAAAAAATCAATTGGAATATTTTAACCTCTTGCGCTTTTTGATATGTATTTTTTAAAATACACTCTAGTTGCGCTCGTATCCTGAGGAGCTACATGTTTGAATGAGTATTCAAATGGAAAGCCTTTGAAGATTGGGTATTTTTCCATCGTAGCTTCTCCATCATGTATCTACAACAAATAAGATAAAATTATAAACATAAGAAAAATAATGAAAAATTGAAAATTGAAATTTGAAGCAAAGTATGAAGTTATGAACATGAAGAGACAGTGAATTTTGAAACAAACTAAATCTTATTTGGAATTTTAGTATTCCTATCCTAGATAGCCATGTCAAAGCAAAATGTGCCACCTGCCATTCTGTATATCTCCATTTCTTTGGAGATTTCTGCACATTCTGTTGAAGATGGCACCGTCTTCTGAACACAAGTGAAGAATCCATCCATGACCTCAGCATCAAATAAGAAACCACAGAAGTAAGAAAATGCAGGGTTCAGGAAGATCCCTGCAACATTAATGGGATGATGGAGAGTGTTGTTCCATCACTTCTCATACAAGAATTTTTTTCTGAAACCTCTCATCCCCCTTATCTTCATAGTAGCTCTGAATGGCTTCTTTGGCAGTATCCATGTTTTCATACAAGTAGTCCATTGCGGGCTTCCATCAACTAATCGAAGAATCTTTACCAAAGGTTCAATAATGCTACACACCTCCTGCTCTACTGCTCAGAAGATTTATTGGTATGCTACTAACCTACATATGGCCTCTCCCTTTGGTTTGCGGTTATATGTCAAAGCACGCCACTCCTATGAAAGAAACATTCTCTTCACATCCCACATAGAATTCAGGAGGGATTGAAGATATATGAAATTGGTGGCAAACCGTGTAATGACAGGGTGCACCAACTCCTTGTTGTTGGTGAATGTTCTCATCAAATGAAGCACAATGCATGATTATATATAAATTTTGTGATGCTTTTTGATGATTCAATAATATCCTTGACCAAAGGAATTTTTCCTATGTCCTTCAACATAAAATCAATGTAGTGTGCAGCACAAGGTGGCCAAAACATGTTAGGATGCCTATCCATAAGCATCTAGCCAGCAACAACATAATTTGCAACATTGTCCGTTATGACTTGGACAACATGTTGTGGACTAATCTCCAGAATGAACACATCCAATAAATCACATAATAATTGTGCATCTTTGATATGTGTAGATGCATCAACATATTTCATAAACATTGTCCTCTTGGGATAACAAACCAAGAAGTTAATAGGGGTTCTATCATTTTGATCGGTCCAACCATTTGACATCACATTGCATCTTATGTGTGCCCATGATGCCCTTAACTCCTCCAATCTCTTAATGCAGTCAACCTTTTCATTTTGAAGAATGTGCCCTCTATAGTCATCATATGAAGGGGCTTTGTACCTTGGGTCGACAACAACAATAACATCAACTGCGACCTGGTAAAAGGGATTGTTCCTGGTAACACTGAAAGGAATATCTCTCTAAAGAAAAACTTGTCTAACAACTTATCAACTTCTTCTTTCTTTTTTGTAATAATTGAGGAGATAGATGGTTGTGCACCAGGTGTAGTTCTAAGAACAAAATATGATGAAGCAACTACGGGGTTGGGTGTAGAAGATCCTGATGGTGAAGAACCAATACCACTCTCATGGTCACCTCCCAATCCTGACACTCCACCCTCTGCTATTTGACTCCTCAGAGCTGCCTTGGTAATTTTAGTTGTCTCTATTCCTTCCAATGATTTGAGGGTCCTTCGGATGATTTCTGGATTTGTATTTGTTGTCACTCTGTAATTTTGAGGCTGAAGCAAAACTACAGAGGCAACATCAAACTGCTTTGGAATCTAGGACCTAGCCTTCCTAGACTCAGAGAGGGCTCTCTCTGTTAGATATAGCTTTGTTTATAGGGGCATTTTAGGCTAGCTATTAGTGCATAGGGTTTGTTTGAAGCTTTCTGGTTGAGGCATCAGAAGAGAACCATTGGGCTATGGAGTCAAACAGGTGTAAACAGATTCAAATGGATGAATAACTGAGATCAGGTGCAACCAGGAAAGCTAGTCATGCCAATGGATCTTTACAACTTGTAGAATGTAAAGGAGGAGGAGATTAAGGTTCAATGTGAATGCAGAGCAGACCATCTCTGAATTCTGCATTCAGATCTCAGAGGAAAACATAAAGTACTGTTTCGAGACTGAGTTGGGTACCCCATGGTAAATTCTACACAAAAATTTCTATCCGCAGTAAAGAAAGCAAACAGTATGCAAAAACAGGAGAATGACAAATTGCATGGGGAAAGCACTTCACCATATATCATAACACAAGAATCTAGAAAACAACATAATCTATCATTCATCCAAAGAGTGTTTACAACCAGATGAGACAATTATAATGGTTTTTCCCTTTCGACTTCCTTGATAATGCTAATGCATGCAGTGTTTATATAAAACCTAAGTTGGTTAATCTATCTACCGCAGTGATTGTCATTTATTACATTCAAGCAAAAATTTGGACAAGTGGAAACATGCAGGCAGTGATAGGATAACACTAACAAGCGGTGGCTGTATTTACTCTGACAGCCTGATATTGATTGTGAAATGATCAGAATTCGGCTTGTCTAATGCCGAAGAGGCAATGACGGCTCTAACATCTTGGCTCTACCTCTTCAAAGGCTCTGACATCTTGGCTCTACCTTGGTGAAAAACAGTTTTTGAGCAAAGTGTGCTGGCTATAATGATGGCTATTCTGTCTGTAACTGCCTCTGTCTCTTCTGTGCCGGTTATTGTTGCAACGGAGCTTGGAAACGGAAAACCCACTGCCTTCCTCTTGAAACGCACAGTAATGATTTAAAACCTTGGACGGAAATGGTGTGGAACGGCTACGTGAGGCCATGGTGGCGGGTGTCATTGCGGTGCAGCGGTGGCGAGCGTTTGTTGGTGGACGTGGAACAACGGTGGTGGTTTTGTTTGAACAACAAAACCATTTTCAAAGGGGGGTAAGGGAAGTAAGTGGTATTGGAGAAGGGGGGTGCGAATTAGCAGAGGCGCGACACGTAGTGGGGATGGTGGTAAGGGATATCGCCCGTTTCGGACCCCCCCCTGTGGTTAAAGTTCGAAGGCTGAGGGGGGGCCGAAATGAAATAAGGACCCTCGGATACGGGGAGATGCGCGGGGGTGACAGAGAGGTGAGTGACTGTTAGCAAGGTATGAGTGGATGGTGGGGTCAGAGGTAAAGGTTAAAACTAGAGATGAGCGAAGTGCGATGAGTGGAGGAGTGACGTGGCAGAATAGAGGTGGGAGCCAAACTGACATCGCAAATCGCAAGGTATGAGCGGTGAAGGGTAAACTTAAAGATTTGCGATGTGCACGGGCATAAATGACGTGGCAAGGACGAAGATGGGGCCCATTCAATACCGCACATCGCAAAGTTTTAAGGTTTGTTGCAAGGAGCGGGAGTTAAAGGCTAAACTTCGCGAAGTGCAATATGCGACGAGAATAGGGGTGATGTGGCAAGAAGGAGATGGGGCCCATTAATACTGCACATCGAAAAGTTTAAGGTTTATGTTATGAGCGGCGGATGTAAACATTAAAACTTGCAACGTGAGATTTGCGATGAGTGGGAGGTGACGTGGCATGGAGGTGGGGCCACCCTCATATCGGAATCGGGGAGTTTTTGTGGTGGGAAAGCAGAGGGTAAGTGTTAAAAATACAATGTGCGATTTGCGATGAGAAGGTAAAGGGTCAAAATGATTAAGCACAGAAAATGATTATATCACATATGTAATATATGATATATATAAGGTTTGGCTGTGGTGTGGGCAGAGCTGCTATAAAGTCTCGAAAGCATAGATATTGGATTCAAATGGGATTTCGGGCATTGGGATTCAAGATTTGGAAAAAATGAAGGGTAAGAGAGGGTAAATGATATGAAATGAGGGCAGAAAAAGAAGTTTACTCACCATTACGCTTTTCAGCAACACTTTCCTCCTTCTACTGAACTAAAAAGGCAGATTGTTTCCTTTGAAGCTCTTGATAGTCAGGATTCCCCTTCCTTCTTTCTGGAAATAAATGACAACCATGGAATATTATTTTCAAAATGAGAGATCTGAGAAATAATCAGTCACCTTGTGATACTGTGAAACAGTTGCTCCCGCTGGGGATGGAAGCTCCTTCGGGAGGTGTTAAGAACACCGTAGACTAGTGGCCTGATCCCAAACCTGCAACTTAATCTGCTACAAAACCTCTGTGGCTAACAATCTTCAAGCTGAAATCAACACTCTCTGCAAACTGGAGTCTGGAATATAGTTGCCCTGAAAACTCGAAAGCAATCTGAAACTAAAACTGGAAAGATGCTCAGAGGACTAAGCTTATTTGCACACCTACCTACCCTACCCTACTAAAATTACTGTTGTTCTAAATGATACAATAATGCCAGTGCAACCAGTCAAGTAGTAGCAGGAACCAATGGACAACTTGACTTCTTGTCAGGAAAATCAGAAGTATAACTTGATTATGTGTCCACATAACCAAAGTTTTAATATGAATGGCAACTGTTGATGTATTTGATCCTTATAGAGAGTACATGTTTGAAAATTTGAGCTAAAAAGATCCTCCATATAATCTGCTATAGGATCAATAAAAACATGATGTATAATATTTTCTTCTAGGCCTTCAATGACTAGTTGATCAGTTGTATCCTTGGTATTAAACCTTGAAACCACATCTTCAGTTTGGTACTTGAAAGAACAATCATCCTCAATATGTAAGTCAAGAGGTAGTATAATTTCCTCTTGCTTTGGAGGAGGAAGATTTTCCAAGAATTCTTTAGGGTCTCGGAAATTATATGACTGAATTTGAGAATTCAAAAGTTCAATGCCATTTTCGTATCATTCAACAACTACCTCCAGAAAACATGTTTTAGCTTCAGGACTAAATTTTCTTGATTGCAAAATGAGAAAGACAACCTCTAGAAAATCATCATCAAGTTGAAATTCTGATAACTAATTCTTGAATGCATTTAAATCTTCACAAGATAAAAGATCTGCCACAAACCTTGTCATCTTGTTCAGCAGAAAATCTGGTCAACATGTTGTGGAGTCGCCATGAAAGCTCAAAGCCAGGTTCCTTGAATCATGGAGTCGCCAGGTGAATAATTCAGCCTCCTTGTGTCTGGTCACTGTCCACCATCAGTAATCAGATCTGAACTTTGATGTACTTTTTGAGGAAGATAAATTTCGTTCCCCAGTATGGTCGCCATTATGTTGTCACTCCGTAATTTCAAGGCTAAAGCAAAGCTATAGAGGCAACATCAAACCGCTTTGGAATCTAGGACCTAGCCTTCCTAGACTCGGAGAGGGCTCTCTTTGTTAGATATAGCTTTGTTTATAGGGGCATTTTAGGCTAGCTATTAGTGCATAGGGGTTTGTTTGAAGATTTCTGGTTGAGGCAGCAGAAGAGGGCCATTGGGCTATGGAGTCAAACAGGTGTAAACATATTCAAATGGATGAATAACTGAGATCAGGTGCCACCAGGCAAGCTAGTCATGCCAATGGATCTTTACAGCTTGTGAAATGGAAAGGAGGAGGAGATTAAGGTTCAATGTGAATGCAGAGCAGACCTTCTCTGAATTCTGCATTCAAATCTCAAAGGAAAACATAAAGTACTGTTTCGAGACTAAGCAGGGTACCCCATGGTAAATCCTACACAAAAATTTCTATCCGCAGTAAAGAAAGCAAACCATATGCGAAAACAGGATAATACCAAATTACATGGGGAAAACACTTCACCACAGATCATAACAAAGGAATCTGGAAAGCAACATAATCTTTCATTCATCCAAAGAGTGTTTACAACCAGATAAGCCAATTACAATGGTTTTTCTCTTCCGGCCTCCTCGATACTGCTAATGCATGCAGTATTTATATAAAACTTAAGTCAGTTACTCTATCTACTACAATGATTGTCATTTATTATATTCAAGAAGAAATTTGGACAAGTGGAAACATGCAGGCAGTGATAGGATAACACTGACAAGCAGTGGCTGTATTTACTCTAACAGTCCGATATTGATTGTGAAATGATCAAAATTCGGCTTGTCTGATGCCGAAGAGGCAATGACGACACTGACATCTTGGCTCTACCTCTTCAAAGGCTTTGACATCTTGGCTCTGCCTTGGTGCAAAACAGTGGCTGAGCAGAGTGTGTTGGCTGTAATGATGGCTATTCTGTCTCTAACTGCCTCTGTCTCTTCTGCGCCAGTTATTGTTGCAACGGAGCTTGGAAACGGAAAACCCATTGCCTTCCTCTTGAAATACACAGTAATGATTTAAAACCTTGGACGGGAATGGTGTGGAACGACTACGTGAGGCCATGGTGGCGGGAGTTGTCACGGCGCAGCGGTGGCGCGTGTTGGTTGGCGGACGTGGAATAGCGGTGGCGGTTTTGTTTGAACAACAACAACCATTTTCAAAGGGGGGTGAAGGTAGTAAGTTGTATCGGAGAAGGGGGTGTGAATTAGCGGAGGCACGACATGTAGCAAGGATGGTGGTAAGGGATACCGCGCGTTTTAGACCCCCCCTGGGTTAAAGTTCGAAGGCTGAGGGGGGGCCAAAACGAAATAAGGACCGTCGGAAGCGGGGAGATGTGTGGGGGTGACGGGCAGGTGAGGGACCATTAGTGAGGTATGAGTGGATGGTGGGGTCAGAGGTAAAGGTTAAAACTAGCGATGAGCGAAGGGCGATGAGTGGAGGAGTGACGTGGCAAAACGGAGGTGGGAGCCAAACTCACATTGCAAATCGCAAGGTATGAGCGATGAAGGGTAAACTTCAAGATTTGCGACGTGCGACGAGCGGAAATGACGTGGCAAGGACAAAGATGGGGCCCATTCAATACCGCACATCGCAAAGTTTAAGGTTTGTTGCTAGGAGCGGGAGTTAAAGGCTAAACTTCGCGAAGTGCGATGTGCGACGAGAACAGGGTTGATGTGGCAGGAAGGAGATGGGGCCCATTAATACCGCAAATCGCAAAGTTTAAGGTTTATGTTATGAGCGGCGGATGTAAACATTAAAACTTGCGACGTGCAATTTGCGATGAGTGGGAGGTGACATGGCATGGAGGTGGGGCAGCCCACATATCGCAATCGGGGGGTTTTTGTGGTGGGAAAGCAGAGGTTAAGTGTTAAAACTTACGATGTGTGATATGCGATGAGAAGGTAAAGGGTCAAAACGGTTAAGCGCGGAAAATGATTATATCACATATGTAATATATGATATATATAAGGTTTGGCTGTGGTGTGGGCAGAGCTGCTATAAAGTCCCGAAAGCGTAGATATTGGATTCGAATGGGATTTTGGGTGTTGGGATTTAGGATTTGGAAAAAATGAAGGGTAAGAGAGGGTAAATAATATGAAATGAGGGTAGAAAAAGAAGTTTTCTCACCATTACGCTTTTTAGCAACACTTTCCTCCTACTGAACTAAAAAGGCAGATTGTTTCCTTTGAAGCTCTTGACAGTCAGGGTTCCCCTTCCTTCTTTCTGGAAATAAATGACAGCCATGGAATATTATTTTCAAAATGAGAGATCTGAGAAATAATCAGTCACCTTGTGATACATCATACTGTGAATTACAAGAGTCTAACAGTATTTGTGCAAGGCCCTACCTCATGTCCAGGAACTTGTGCAAGGTGGTAATTTAGTCTTTATACCCCCCTGTCATATGGTGCCCACATAACTTGCAAGTCAAATTTGATTTGTCAAACCCCCATCAAGTTCACCAAATTCCCACATAGGGTCCAATTTCCTTGGAATGTTTGTAAATTTGTTGAACTCTTGAGTTTTTATGTAAGATGAAGTTTGAACTTTGAAATTTGAAATTAGGGCACAAGAAGAAATGAAACAAATAAATCTAACAACCAAATTTTTGCATTTTTGACCAAAATAAACCCTCTCCACTAAATGCAATATATATATATATATATATATATATATATATATATATATATATATATATATAACCGAATGCAAACAAAAATCATGGAAAATACATGGGTGATAGAAACCCATGGAAAAACAAGAAAAAAACAAAAAACAAATGGCCCTTGTAGATGCTAAATTTGTTTTGGCTTGGGATGCTAAATTCCTTCACTTTTCTCCTCTCTTGCCCTTGTAGATGATTTCTCCTCCTTAGCTCTCTTTCTTGCCCTCTGCCATGCAAAAATGACAAAAAAAATCGAATTTCTAACTTAAAGAGTCGTCGTTTGATGGACCCACGATTTTTTGGGATCGAATTGCGATTTTTTCGTAAAAGTCGCGATTTTTTTGAAATAAATAATTGGCGATTTTATCGTATAGGCGAAAAAATCGCGATGTTCGCTTCACTGCTTAGGACATTTGCTTTCCCTGAAGTTGCCATGGGGAGCTGCATGCCCCTTTGCGTCCTTCAATGTACTTCAAAGCGATGCAAGCCTCTTCTTCGATTCTAGAACAATGACCCTAAGTGGGACCATTGGGTCAATGGGCCCTTCTGGGTCTTTTTGATGATCTAAAGGATGTTCCATAGGTACAAAAGGCCCTGAACCCACATCCTTGGGAGCCTCCTGCTCGTCATCATCATGAGAGACCCTTTGGATCTCCAATAGGCTGCATCCTTCCACTCTACCTGGCTGTTTGCTCCCTCTGAACTAGAAGCTCTTTCGATCATCTAGCACGGTTCTAGATGTTTGTACAATTTCTCCCTCTTGGACACAAATCACTCTTGCTGAGTTTATGCTCAATCCTGGGAGAATCCTCTAAGATGCTCTTTAAATCTCTTAGGTTAATTTCTTATGAACACTAGTGGATCTATGTCGCTATTCACCCCATAGTGCACACATATTCTCTAACCATTTACTCATTGGTGCTATGAGGTAAAATCTCTCCCATTAAAATTTGTATTTTCAACATTGGAATTAGGTTATAATCCACCCACTTAGTGTTTGACTTTGTTAAATTGTTCCTCCATAATTTGTTCAATTCTTTGCATAAATTTAGGTATAAGGAAAAAGTAAATATGCAGTACATTCTTTATCTTTTGGTAATTAAACATATTTACCAGAAATTACTGCCCACCATAGTTTATGCAATTCTTTGCATAAATTTAGGTAGGAGCGAAAGTAAATATGTTGTACATAAAGAGTGTAACAACCCCAAAAATTAACACTCTGTTGAGACCTTTCGCCACCAAAGCTCTGATACCATGTTGATTTTCTAGTGCTAATTAGGCAAACACAATTTTTTGCAACTGATAATTGCTTCCAATGATATATGATATTACTTTAACACAATGTAGAATATCATTAAGTAATTACACTCAGAAAATTCAACTGGTCAAACATTGGTGTCTCAGAAATTCAACTCCTTAGAAACTTTGACCTCTTCCACAGATTACTTCCCACGTGTGCTAGAAAGAGAAAAAATGTGTTTGATGAGTTAGTATGAAAATGAGAAGTTCAAGTGTCTTTTTATAGTGATTTTAGGGTGCCCAAGAGGCACGTCTCTTTGCAAATTAAATTAATTTTTTTTCTTTTTCTTTTAACTTGTGTAGCAGGGGAATGCCTCTCACAGCTACCCAAAAATCAACAAGTTGTTGTAATACCCTTTGTGTTGCTGTAACATGAAAATTGTTGTTGCAACACCTTCGTGTTGTAGCAACACTTCTATATTGCTACAACACCTTCGGTACCTTATTGCTGCAACACGACTAGAGTGCAAGTGCTGCAACTTTGTTGTTGCAACACTACAGAGTTCAGTACCGCAACACGATGCTGCAACACATCCAATGCTACAACACTGATGTTGCAACACCTTGACAGTCGACCATTGAGGATAACTGTTGCAACTTTGGGACAATTGGTACATCACAAAATTGTCATCAACGTATTGCTTAGCAATAGATTGACCATTTGATCACCCAATGTAGGAAGCGACAGGTGGTAGTTGGCTGATTGACTAGTCGCCACCTGTCACAACAATTGGAGGAGTTAGCATTTGTCAGGGTTTTCCTCTTCTGGTGAAATTACTGCAACAGAGAAGGAATGGCTTGAAGATATGAAGATTATCATAGCTGTCTCTTGATCCCTTGATTAAATTAATACTAAATAATTGTGGATAAAAACACCCTGCTCTACTCAAGTTGGGGGGACAATTAATTGTGATTTGTATTTTAAATTTTTGCTAATACAAAGCTCATAATTTTATTCCATTTCTAGTTTTTCTGTGTATGGTGTGCTGATAATTTAGGTGCCCTACTACTTTTATAACCAATGCGCTGTCTAAGGAGGTAGCCCCCCTTTCTTAGTCACGTACTGCCTGTAACTATATAGAGTAGCTTTCAGTTTCGTTTATATTTATGTTGGTTTAGTATTTATTTTGTTTCTCAATGTTGTTGCAACTCATTAATTTGATAAGTAACTTACTCTATCTCTGAAGACCATGTTTTACTTGCTCTGATTTCTAGTTTTTGCAGTGATATGTTTAATACATCTTGTTGGATTGGATTTTGTACCTTACATTTTGTCAACATTCCATGATTCCATATGCATCTTTGTTGCAGGGATGAGGATCATCAGAAACCTTGAGGCAGTCACTGCCTTATTGCTCGTGTGATTTATTTTTGTCTGTGTGATTTACTTTTTGCCTGTGTGGTTTGTTCTACCTTTGTTGTGAGTTACAATGTTAAGTTTCCTAAGCACATGGGGTAGAAATGTGCCATTTTCTTACTTGCAAAAGTAGATTAGTAATTCTACCTATGTTAGGGGTTACAATGTTAAGTTTCCTAAGCCCACTAGGTAGAAGTATACTATTTCAATTCCGCAAGTGTGATCTTCAAATTACAAGTGTGGTTTGCTTTCCTACGTGACTTGTAAAAGAACATTAAGATCTTACTTTGTAACACTCCTTTAGAATAATACAACCTCATTGATACTTAATAAATTTTATTAGCATATACAGTGCACAACAGTTCTTAAGTTCCATACAAACATCAGATTGACAATCAGATTCACAGTTTCTTATTTATCTACTAAGTAATTAGGAGGCATTTGAAAAACCCATCATTTTTCGCATCGTTTCCAGGGAACTGTCAATAGTACAATTGATGTTTTGTTGCTTGATTTAGTTAGTAGATTTATTTTTTGTAATTGGTGTGATGTGTTTCATGCAAGTTTTCCTTTACAACAATTTGTTTTAGAAAGAATGCCTTTCTAATTTTCCATGCATAGAGTTAGAGAACAACAAGGTAGATTCATTAGCTCCACTAAAAATGCCCATAAGAATAAATTTTAATAGTTTAGGACAATCTCAAGAGGAAAAGGGGCATAATCAACTGAACTAAAAAATTAACTCCCACAACTAGCTCTCTTACCAAGAACAAATCTGAATCCTCCACACAGGAACCTGAAACTATGTAAGCCTCATCTTCTGGACAAGTAGAAATTTTGTCCCTTGAAGGACTATTAAATGAGTAGCTCCACTTCGGAGAGTTGATTTTTATTGACTCTCCCAAAGCACCTTCAAAAGAGGACATTTCTCAAGAAAAATGGCACACGAGACTGTCAAAGAAGAGACATCCACCTTTGGATTCCCTATTCGAGACTTAGATGAAAAACATTCCACATTTAGGCTTGCCTAACTTCCATGGCTTATCGAAAGAGGATCTTGACAAAAGTTATGATGTTCTCTACAAAAGTTATGACTATGTTGCATGCCCATAAATTGAAACTCTTCCCTGCTACACTCAAGAGTCCTGCACTACACTTGTTCATGGACATTAGCAAAGACATCATCCACACTTGGGCTCAGATGAAAAATCAATTCTTGGAGAAGTATCAAGATTATTGTAAACACAAGGAAAGGATGTGGGAAGTCTTCAGGATGACCCAAAATGAAGATTGATAGAGGACCAAGTGAAATATTTACAAAGGTTGGAAAGACTGTTGGTAATGGGGTCACTAGAGAAGAGATTGGTAGAATGTTAGAGGACTTTAAAACTAATATACTCAGTTCATTGAGTTCCCAATTGGACATGTTAGACATGAACAAGAAGGGAGAAGCAAGATTAGCTTTGGCAATCTTTTGCCCAAAGTGTAGAAGAAAGCACCCATTCAAAGAATGCCCATTGAATCATGTTGAGGCCTGTGCAATATTCAGTGAGGACCCTCCCTGCCCAGATTAAAAGCTGTCTATCAAGAAGGCAAAGGACCAAAGCAACTATGTTTTGTCTCGTAGAAATGTCCATGGCAGCCAAAACCTTAAGGTATGATTCAAGATCAGTCACAATATTATAATTCATATTAAACTAACTCTTCAATGCAACATTCTTCTTTGACATGGTGTTTTCCAGCTCAACCATGGATGCCTCCTCCACTTAACTAGCCTTGGTTCCAAGGGTGGAAGAATCAGTCCTTTCGAGGCCTTCGATAGGGCTTACTAGAATCATGTATGCCACTTCTTCCTTATCCACCAATGAAATTGTCGACACCAACCCCTACTTGACCTCAACTTCCCGCACAACCCATTCCTAACCAAAATAATGGTAAGGCAGGTCAACCAACACAAGTTGTTGGGCTTGCTACTTAGACCATTTACTCCATCTCTTCCCTGGGTTGTCACAATATCCACTTTAGATTAGGGAAGGCTTTGAATAAAGAAACTCCTCCTGCGCAAAGTAAATATTTTAGTGAGGAAGTTTCGAATGAAGAACTGGAACCAATTCAATCTCCTGAAACCTCAAGTGAAAATCAAGCTCGCTCGAAATCAAAGGTTCCTCCTTATCTTGAGCGATTGGTCCTAGGGAAACTTGTTACCCAACTTGAATTTAGTTTCTTAGGTGAAATTAAGAATGTGTGTGTTCGCATACCGCTGTCTCAAGAAATTAAAGATGTTCCTATTTACCCAAAAGAAGTAAGGGAATTATGATTAAGGAGACCCAATAGAAGAAGGAAAGACCCTCAAACCGTACATGTTATGGGAAAATTATCAGATCTTATGATGGGGGGAGTCCTCGCTACTAAATATTCAGATCCTAGCAACCCAGTAGTCAATGTGCAAATTAACCACACAATTATTCCTAACACATTGATTAACCTCTGTGTTACTATCAATGTGATGACTTGTGAGACAATAAAAGCCCTTGGAATTTAAGGTCTTAGGCAAACCCCCACAGTGTTACAACTTGCTAACTAATCTACCATCAAACCAAAGGGGATCTTGCAGGATGTAGTAATCTTCATGGATTCATGGGATTATCTCATTGATTTCATCGTTGTACAACCCAAGTCCTCTCTGGGGGGCTACCCTTTAGTCCTAGGAAGGCCATAGCCGTCCACTGCATGTGATAATTTCTGAATTTACTAAACAGAAACCCTACTGTCAATTCTTGATTTACTTCTCCTACATACATAAGTTATTAATCTGAAAAATTCAACATTAACATCGAAGAAAATACAGTTAACAACCTACACATATAGGTCAATACTGAATAACATGCTCAAAGACAAAGTGATACAAAAGGATTTTTTGGACAAATGTCCCTAGAAAAACCCAATGCGGGAAAACCAATGTTGCTAGCTTCTGGAGGGTTTTTATTATTATGCAGATTTTAAGTACAACAAATCTGGGCACCAAACTAGCTAACCCGACAGAGAAATATAAACGACAACAATACCTCTGCGTATTGGAGATCTTATGTACTCTGGTCCCTCCACAAATTTTGGGAGCCAGAGCACATCTGATGCTACCCCAACACCCCAAAATCTCAACACTGCATACACATATACTGGTCGTAGATTCGGTAATACGGAAATCTTTCACACGACCTCCACCAAACAACTTGCCTGATTTCCTCCTATTAAGCCCAACATTGATCTTCAAACTCCATTATGGGAAAATGGAAATGAAAGTGATGAGGAAGCGGTTGTTCATCAAGTGCTTATTGTAGACCAATATCTTTCCCTCAAAGACAAAACTGAGGATGAATAAATTGGTGATTTGATAGCCTCCTCCTCGTCCAATTCACACATTCTCACCCACATAATGGACCTTCGAGTCTAGGCTTCTCTTGTCATAGCAAATGCATCAGTTGTAGATCTTGAGTCCTCTTCTGAAGAAGAACAAGGATAAAATTTAGAAACCATAGAAATTGGCCCTGGAAAATCTTTGAAGATCAATCAAGGGCTAATAGAACACCTAAAGAAACAACTAATTAAGGTTTTACAAAAGCACAGTGAGCATTTGCTTGGGATTGCATTGACATGAAAGGGATTCATCCTGATTTGTGGACTCACCACATCTATATTAAGGAGGACTCCAGACCCATCTGTCAACTTCAACGACAAATTAATCCTTCTTTGGGAGACATACTCAAAGAAGCACTACAGAAATTGCTTTCAACTAATTTCATTCACCCCATTTCTGACAACCAGTGGGTCTCCCCTCTTGTCATTGTTCCTAAAAAGATTGTCAAGTGGAGGATCAATTTTGATTATAGAGAACTCAACAAAGCCACTTACAAAGACCACTTCCCATCATAGTTTTAAAAACTTGTCGGTCTGAGATGAAAATTGGTCAATTCAGTTGGTCAAATAGGGCCAAGTAATGAATCGATACAAAAATCTGGTTGGAGGGCCGGTTTGTATCGGTTAGGTACTTGGCCAATTTGGTACCTAATCAGTGCAAACCAGCCTAACTGTTTGGTTCCAACCCTAATCAGCCAGCTCCAATCCTAACCAACCCAGTCAGATGTCACATGTGTGGGGGAGTCCAAGACCCCAAGTGGCGGTTTTTAGGGTGGTTTTGGAGGAAATTAGGGGTTTTTTTTCCTCCCAAAACAACTCCCCTTGGCTTTAAAACCAACCCTTCCCCTCCTAAACCCTAAACCTAAACAAAAAACCTAACTCAACCCTAGTTCATCCTTTCACTTAAATTTTTAGCGTTACCATTAATTGTTTCAGGATGTTTGAGAGTGGTTCCAACCGTATTGGATTTCATATGGACAAAGTAGAATTTTAGATCCCACTCAAAATCCAGCAGGCGTAACAGTTTTCAGGATTTCAGGATTTGGGGGATTGCGACATTTCTATTTGATTCTGTCATGTATGAGAGTATGGGATTGGCATTTAATCAAGTGCATGGATCCCTTTATGTACCTTGATGTTGGTTTTTAGGGTGGTTTTGGAGGAAATTAGGGGTTTTTTTTCCTCCCAAAACAACTCCCCTTGGCTTTAAAACCAACCCTTCCCCTCCTAAACCCTAAACCTAAACAAAAAACCTAACTCAACCCTAGTTCATCCTTTCACTTAAATTTTTAGCGTTACCATTAATTGTTTCAGGATGTTTGAGAGTGGTTCCAACCGTATTGGATTTCATATGGACAAAGTAGAATTTTAGATCCCACTCAAAATCCAACAGGCGTAACAGTTTTCAGGATTTCAGGATTTGGGGGATTGCGACATTTCTATTTGATTCTGTCATGTATCAGAGTATGGGATTGGCATTTAATCAAGTGCATGGATCCCTTTATGTACCTTGATGTTGGTGTTATTGATTGTTGAACTCCTTTGATGTTGGTGGTATTAATTGTTGAACTGCTCTGCCAAGGGCTTAACAAAAATGTACCCTTCACTCAAAGCAGAATAATTGGTTAGGCATGCTAAGCTTTTCCTACCATATTATAAGGTTGAGGAGATAAACCCTTCACTCAAACCAAAATTATTGGTTAGGCATGTTAAGTTTTTTCAATTTCTACCATATTATAAGGTTGGGGAGATGAACCCTTCACTCAAACCAAAATCATTGGTTAGGCATGTTAAGATTTTTCAATTTCTACCATATTATAAGGTTGAGGAATCCAAGTCTGAAGACTTTAAGCTAGTTGATGTTTATGTAACTCTTGTTGATGATCCCATTTCTAGTACTGGTGAATCAATGATGAATTTGATGAGTGTTCATGTTGATTAATGATTTGTAGTAGGCTAATGGCCCAATAACTTATAGCATTGTTTTTGGACTCTAGAGGCCACTTAGAGCCTCATTGTTGTTGCTATGTATTGCACTATGTGCCATTTTGATATGTTCACCATTACATGGTATATATATGAGCAAAATCTGCATATTTGTCTTGAATGGTTAGGAATCATGGTTTGAAATAATGAAAAAATAAAAAATTTCATTAAAAATTAAATATTTTATGGATTTTTTTCAAATCCCGTTCATTGAATCCAGTTCGATCCAATTTGATCTGGTTTCGGTTCGAACCCCGGTTATATAGGTGGCCGGTTCAAAACCTGGTTATGGTTTTAAAACTATGATTCCCACTACCATTTGTTGACTTGATACTAGATACATTGGCAAGAAAGTTCATTTCTTTCCTCAATGTGTTTAGTGAATATTACCATATTCAAATCGCTCTAGAGGATGAGGAAAAAAACATGTTTATTTGTCCTTGGTGTACATTTGCCCTGTTTTTTACCATTTGTACTTTGCAATGCTCCTGCAACTTTCCAACGAATTGTGATCGAATTTTTTTCGATATAATTCATTACTATGTGGAAATTTACATAGATGACTTTGTCATAATTCTAGGGCCTCCTATGGTCTCAAGGCACCGCTTGGATACACCACAATCCCTCAAGCATGCGACATTGATGTGTTTCACCACTGCCTATTGTAGCATATTGTTACTTCACCTAGACTACACCTCATAATGAATTACTTGTGTTAATATCTATATTATTATTAATGTCTGAAATTTCATCAAACATAGAGTAGTAATATCAATGTCACATCATCTTCCATTAATAGAAACCATGAACATCATATGAAAGATATCATCATCATCATACACATGCATAATTTCAATGGAAATGGCCCTCCAACTTTCTGCTTTTATTAAAATGTATAAGTACAATATCTTCTTGAGACAATGACTCGATCCAAGCAATTATCAAGCCAAAATCCACAAAAGATATAAAGAAAACCTGTTCCAAACTTGTTGATCCCACCGAGCCACACTACTTCCTCACTATTGGTTGTTCCTCCTCCAAGATGGGTTGTTTGACTCTTCAGTTGGATTGGTTCGGTTCGACTTGTCTCTGCCCTCGAGCCCTACACAACCACAGGCCCAAGCTATGTCTCTCATTTCCCCATCGTCTCACACTTCATTTTGTTCCAAAAAATGTCTCCTATGTGAGTTCGGTTGTCGTTTATTCCATCGTGCAATTCGTGCATATATACGACTCGTTCCACCCATTTTGTCTCGGCTCACGCCAAATTTCGTTCTAGCCGATGCCAAATTTCGTTTTTCCAACGCCAAATTTTGGCTCGCTGTTGTCGTCTCGCGCCCTCATTTCCCCCATCTTGTTTTGACATGCCCTCGACTCGTCTCGTATTAGGTGCCCTTAGCTCATCTCGGTCGGCCGACTCGACTTCAGTTTTTCGACACCTCCCCCACAACTTCACATTTCTTGCAATATGAATGTCACATTTCTTGCAACGGGGGTGTCGCCCCAATAAAGTCGTCTCATCAATGCTCTTGGGGGCGTGCCTTGGTGCGTGGTTGGGATGAGGGTGTGCCTTGGCACCCTGGGGCCTAACACTTTACAACCTATGGCAATGAATTTGATGTGGCATTGGCTAATCTAGAAAAGGTATTAATAAGGTGCAAGGAATATCATGTAGCCCTCAATAATAAGAATTGCTTAATGATGTTAACTTAAGGCATCTTTCTAGGGCATCATATTCTTCAAACAACAAGGCATTTTTCTAGGGCATCATATTTCTTCAAACAACATCAAAGTGGATTCGACAAAGATAAAGGTAATATTAAACTTGTCCGCTCCATGAACTCAAAAAGACGTATGAAGTTTTGTTGGACATGGTGGTTATTATTGACGTTTTATTTTCCTTTCATAGTAAAAATGCTGAATTTATGTGGACATATCACTACCAACATGTCTTTGAAGAATTAAAATCCAAAGTATCCAAGGTTCCTATCTTGATAGAGTCCAATTGATCCCTCCCATTTCACATATCTACAGATGCATCAGATATTTCTATTGGAGCTATCTTGGGCAACAACAAGAACATCATCCGTACGCGGTATACCTTATTAGTAAAAATCTCTTTTGCAAAATTAAACTACTTGGTAATAGAAAAAGAAATTCTTGCAATTTTCATGCCATTAATAAATTTCAGCATTATATAACTGGATACCATGTGATCTTACATATTGACCGTGTTGCCATTAAATATGTGATGAACCAACCAATTACTAATAGTATGGGTGACTAGATGGTTGTTGTTGTTACAAGAATTTGATATAACCATCTTAAATAAACTAGGAAATGAGAATGCAGCAGCAAATTTTCTTTCTACAACAAACGAAAATGAGCCACCTATTGAATATTCTTTTCCTAATGAACATATTTTTTCAATATTGTTAATTTTGGACAACTAGGTCCAAAATCCATGTTATGATGCTTAGATGAAGATGCCAATACTTTTATTGGATTCCTCTTTTGGAGAGGTGCAAGATCGATCTAAAGATCATCTTGATCCGATGAGCAAAACATTTATTTTGAATTAATTCCACTTATGTGCAAGGTCGGCCAGAATTGAAATGTAGGCTTGATGCTCCAACAGATGTGTCACACACCCTCACTGATGGATATATATAGGTCAACGTTGGAGGACATTTTCACTCATCCATCATGACACATTCTCTCTCCTCATCTGATTGGTTCAATCATCACTTGGAGTCTCTTCTTCTCCACACGTGGGAAACACAACAAAAGGATTTTCTGTTTTCGACCTAGGGTTTTTAGCACAGATTTGACTAGTGTTGAAAACTTGGTCAAAACTTGGTCAAAACGGTATCAGAGCTGAGGTGAAGACAAAGCCCAAGTTTGTAGCAATCACCGAAGAAGAGCATAGGTACTTCAAACTATAATGGCTTTAAAGCTGATGACAAATTGATTGGGAAGGAAGACTTCCATGCTTGGAAGATGACTTTGGATCTTATGTTGGAAGACCAAGATGTCATGGACTATGTGCAGGGTAAAATCCAAGAGCCTCCATCCACTGCACCTGCTGCCACCAAGTCAAAGTATAAGAAGGGGGAAATTAAAGCAAAGCTGATGTTGAGGGACTCAATTCATAAGAGTCTGGTTGCCTACATCTCTGAGCTGGGCACATCCAAGGAGATGTATGATAAGTTAGTCAACATGTTCAAGGCCAACAATGCAAATCAAGTCCTTTTCTTCAAGAACCAACTGAAGAATCTGAAGAAAGGCAGGGATGAATCCGTTCAATCATCTTTTCTAAAATTGATTGAAATCAGAAATAATCTTCTGCCCATTGGGGAGAAAATAGCTGATCGAGAAGTGGTTCTTACTGCACTTGGAGGTTTCTCCTCCGAATGGCATGTATTCAATACTACCATTTTGAATAACAATGTGATACCTGATTTCGACGAAGTACTATCGAGATGTGTATAAGAAGAGACAAGGATGAAGGAATATGAAAATGAAGGAAACGCTGCCTTCACTGCTCGTGCTAAGAAGAAGAACAATGGTGGTCCAAGGAACAAAGGAAGAGCAGGGGCCCAAGGAAAGAAAGGAAAATGTTACACATGTCACAAGACTAGCCACTATGCTAGAGAATGGCCTTTCAAGAAGGATTCTCCTGATGATAATGACAACAACAACAAACGGAGGAATGGCAATCAAAGGAACAACAAGTTCAAAGGAAAGAGGAAGGTTCCCTTTGGTGGAAATGGGCAACCTTTCAAAAAGTCAAGAAATTCTAGGTATGAGGATTTTAATGTTGTTGATAAAAGAAATGAATTCATTCTTGTATCTGCCCTCTCTGCTGCATCTCCACCCAACACTATGGATGTCTGGTTGATAGATAGTGGTGCCTCAAGGCACATCACTGGGTTCAAGGAAGCACTTTCTGATATGGTTGAGAAAGATGTTAATCTGAAAATTATCCTTCAAGATAATGCCACATATCCTATGAAAGGGACAGGAACTGTGACCCTCCACTTGTCTCAAGGTCAAGTCCTCCGCTTGCAAGATGTACTATATGTACCTGATTTGAAGAAGAACCTTGTGTCTATTTCGACCATGGAAGACAAAGGTTTCAATGTGGTATTCGTTGATGGGAAGGTGCGCATCTGGAAGAAGAGTATCAAGGAAGCTATCACGATTGGGTTTAGAGTTGATACACTCTACCACGTTGGAGGAAGTCCACTGGGAGCGATGACATGCAATACTATCCGAAAGATTGAACTATGGCACCAGAGGTTTGGACACCTTCACTACAAAGCCCTTCTCGAAGCAAGGAAGGTGGTGACGGGGATGCCCGAGTTCACAAATGATCATGAAGGTGTATGTCCGGGCTGTGCCGAAGGAAAGCATACAAGGGGACCTTTCCCCTCAAGTTTCACAAAGACATCTGATGTCTTGCAACTGAAACATTATGATCTGTCTGGTATGCTGCCCGTGACATCCTTGGGAGGATGTTCTTATTATATGACGTTCATAGATGACTTCTCTCGCAAAACCTGTATATACTTCTTAAAGAAGAAGGATGACGATTTCATGTGGTTTCGTACCTTCAAATCCTTGGTGGAAAATCTAACAAGGAAAAAGATCAAGATATTGAGGACCGATAATGGCACTGAATATTTGACGAACGAGTTCAAGAACTTTTGCAGAGAAGCTGGCATCAAGACGGATACCACAACCGTATATATTCCTGAGCAAAATGGCGTTGCTGAAAGAAAGAATAGGACCTGTTGACCACTGGAGTGGCATTTGATGACAATGAGAAGACTCCATGCCCAAGGATGAACCAGAAGACATTTGTACCATCAGATATCATCATATATCATCATGTTCAACAGAGTTTTTAAACTCTACTTCTTCTTCTCATCATTTTCTTCTTCAGTCTTCAGATTCCTCAGCCCTGCGGGGATATTGTATAAATGTCATTAGCATGATGAATAAAGCCATGTAACAGGCCTAGGATGTCGGGACTCGATCAACAAGCGAGTACACCTTGGAGTGTTTTTTTTTTACTTGGTTAATTATTCCTTCTTTTTAGCGGCGAATAATTTTCTAGGTTTTTTCACTCATTGCATTACCCCAAAGCCGGGGTGATGGCTTGAAGGTTGAGCCCCTAACACATCTTAGTGTCTAGAGTCAATGTATATTACCATGCTAGGTCATCTCTGAAATTTCGCGGAATTTGACTAGGTCTAAGTAGGATTTTTTAATAATTAAAAATTTCCTGCAAAATGGGATTTTTTAATTATTTTCTATGTAATGATGTAAATAAGTGGTCTTCGGAAATGTCTGGGGCGTGTGACCATTCGAAATTCATCCTCAGAGACCCAGCATTATCCTAGGACCCACTTTGAGGGTCAAAAAACGACTTATGGTCCCTCAAAAGCCGATTTTCCTAATGCCAGTGGAAAAAATGAGAAAAAATTCAAAAAAAATTCATAATTGGAAAAATTTGGAAAATTTTCCAAAGTTAAAATAAGTCAAAATTTGACATGGGAATTATGTGGAGAGGTAAAGGGTGATGTGGCACCTATGTGGGTCCCACCACATAAGGTGTAGCAGGCTGAAGTCGACATTCCAAATCAGCAAGTCAAAGGAACTCATGAGATATACGTATGGCTAAAAATTCACTTTGGATTTAATTTGAACATAGTGGAATTAAAGTGCAAGGCATATTATAAAGTTGAAATTTTAATAAAGTTAGTGGGGGACAAGTAAGGTGACATGGCAAACCTTGTCATACGTATATCCCTTTGATTCAAAAGTGCAACGTACATCAGATTTTTTGGCATGTATTGCTTACCACTTTGGTGTCAAATTAAAAGGGGGACAAGACTGCCACATGGGACAGACTTTGTCTCCCACTTGTCCCCACATGTTGGCACTCAGAAAATCAACGCAGCAGTTAACTACATCTTGTACGCAGCAATTAGAGGCGGTCATATGTTGATCTTAACACACAGATCTGATTGGCGTTGATTTGGTACACGTGGGTTACATGATCATTGTATTATGGCTAATTTCGTGGGATGTTGCTCCCATTTATTGCCACATATTTCACACTTGGACATAATAAGATGCACATAACAGTTGGAAGTGTATGCTGCCAGTGAAGAAGGCCACCTACAGCAGTTTGAGGTTCAGTTTTACGTGGGGGTTGAGGCAGTCTTATGTGGGAGTTTTCTCCCCCATACACCTATCATCAATCACACTTGGCAGCCACCAAAGATATGCACATGAAGGAAAATTTGTACGCTGTCCAGAACAAAAATTATACACCAAAAAGGGAGCAGTTTACAACAGTCACTTACAGCAGTTGGTTCCACTTGGACAGTTCTTGTGCTACTTGTGCAAATTCGTTTTGCATTGGGATTATCTCCCTTCTCCACTTGTCATTCATTTTTTCATTGGGATTTGCTCCCGTAGTTCTATTTAAATGAGCCTTGGGCTCTCATTATAGTGTGGTTTTTTGAAGCTTGTGCTTATTGTTACTATGCCGAAATTGTTATTGAGCTGAATAAAGAAAAGTCTTTGGGGTTACTAGCTTCTCTTGTGGTGCATTCTTTGGTTGATGAGGTATACTTGTTTCATTTGATATTGTTATTTATTGCAATCTAGTTGTTTTTCTTTGCATTTTCCTGAAGGCACTATTGTCTAGGGAGGGGAGATTTGTAGCTATCTCAGATCTCCTTTGGACTTGGTATGTTTTGTGCTCTTGTTGTAGCTTGTTATTTTCGATGAAATGACAAGCTCAACGTGGCCTCTATATGCCAAGTTTCTTTTGCACTAACAATTGGTTTGCAGAAATTTGTGTGTTCAAAGGACAGGTTACCAAGTCCATTGGAGTGTGAAGACTTTTTCGATTCGAATAAGTCAGCTCCAAGGATATCAGAGGTCTCATAAGTTGTTCAAGCCAACAATCTCATAAGACATCAAGAGATTTATCTAAAAGGGGGTTTCATGAGCCTTTTGCTTCTATTCCATCTCTAAAAAAAATCTCATATATTTCTTCTCTCATTTGTGCACATATCTATTTTATCTAGCATTTGAGGCTAAGTTGTTGGGTTTAAATCCTAATTCTCACTCACTAAATCAACTCTTTCAAGCTGATCTTAGTGAGGGAATTTGTAACATACAATGTATTTTATACTTGCATTGAGTTTCTAACTTTTTCCTTCGCATGCATGTGATTTCCTCTCACATATTTCAGCACTATTTCTTTGGCATGCTAACTCTTTTGCTTGTTTGCCTATAGGTTTTCTTGGAAGCAATCTAAGTTTTTTGAAGAAAGGGAAGGGAGCTAAAGCATAGGCTAAGGAACACTCTTCCGTTTGGAACCTCAAGTCCAAGTTTCGCCTTATCACTTCACCTCTACTTCTAAAGCCTCATTCTTTTGAGGAATTGTAGCCGCCGTTCACCTCAAGGCTTTAAGCCTTTACTTTGTAAACATCTCACAAGTAATTTTTTTTTAAATCTTACACTTGTAACTTTGGGAAAGAGCAAATTTAAAACGCAATTTTTAAGCTCTTCCCAATCCCCTCATTTCTATAAGAGGGCCTCATTTTCATTAATAAAGAGCTAACTGTTCTTGAGGGAGCTTGGGAAGTTTTTCCCATGGTATCTCACCTACTCATTTAGAGGGAGGAAATCTTCTTGAGTGGGTAACTTTCTTTTGCTTAGTTTTTCTCAAACTAAATCACTTGCATTCATCATTTCGTTTGCTAATCTAGTCTAGTTGCATGTGAATAACTCATATGTTCATTTCGTTAATTGCTTAGATCACATAGTCATTTAAATTTCCTAAATTGCAATCTCATTTGCCATCACTTACTTATGTTTTGTGATCTACGCCTCATTTGGATAAGTTTCACAACATACTACAAGTAAAGAAGCATAGCATTTCAATTTATGGCAACTTGAGTTATTGTTCTAACTATGAAGCATATTTAATTGAATCATCTCCATCTTTTACACAACACTTGCAAACTCATTTCCATATCATTTAGGCATTTCACTTTGCATGCTAGACTTGCGTCTCTAAAAATTAACCTCCAACTTAAGTTGGTTGTATAGACATTAGGGACCCTCCACCCCTATGGACTCCTCATTGTGAGATCCGAATTTCGGGCGAGGGTGAGGTCTGGGGATAGGAGTTCAATTGTAACATTGCTTTAGAACTAATTAATAAAATAAACCAAGAGCACTATCTCATCACATTTACATTGCAAAGTTCCCAAATTTTATTTTGCTATCTTGACGGTCTAAAGATTCATGTGCAAATATTATCTCAAGAAGCACTTTGATGCAATCATTTTTAAATTCCTTAAATTTTGCAACAAGTTTAATTCTATGGTACTTGGAAATTTGCTTCTACATACAATTTCAGTGCATGTTGTCATTTTAATGATCATTATGCTTATGGATAATTGATATATCTCGTTTCATTGGCAAATACCCTTATTTGGTGTTGCAAATTTAATTGCATATTGTGATCTTGGTCTAACACTTCCTTTGTGGGATTATTGTCATTATATCTTGATTTTTATTGTTGAGCAAGCATTTGTTATCTACTTTAAAGCACTGGTCTATATTTTGAACACGTCATTGAATATTGCTCATATACTTATATGCTTGTTTACATATTGGAAATCAAGTCATCTTTGATAAGTAATTCCTTCTAATCAATTCTCCTAGAAATCTCACATCTTTAACTTAGTTTTCCTTTAGGGACCACCCCTCTTAGCTAACCTAGGAGATAGCTTAAACGGAGAGAGTTGGGAATAGGTGACAGCCCCTTCTCTGAGTTCCTTGCCACCAACCACACCTGTGGGGTTGAAGGCTTTTCCCACTAACTGTAGGTAGGTGTAGGCGGCAAGCGATAACAGGACCATTGTGAAAGTTGCCCGTGCCATGCTATATGACCAAGGTCTTCCGAAGTTTCTGTGGGGAGAAGCTGCGAACACTTTTGTGTACATACAAAACCGATGCCCGCATTTCGCTTTGGACTCTAAAAATCCCAAAGAGGTTTTCTCAGGTAAGAAACCTGACGTCTCACATTTTAGAGCTTTTGGATGTACCGAAGGAGAAGAGGAGCAAGCTAGATGCTTTTGGAAAGAAGGGAATGTTGTGGGCTATAGCGAAACTTCGAAGGCCTAAAGAGTCTATGTGCCTGGTCAATGGGAAGTGGAGATATGCCATGATGTTACCTTTGACGAAGATGCTTCCCTGTGGAAATTAATAAATCTTCCGAGATTTGAGGAAGATCATGAAGTAAGGGCTGGAAATCAAGAAGAACCGAAGGATGAGATGATGCCCGATGTTGAAGGACCGATGGACCCTATTGATCCACCTCTTTCAATGAGGAAAAGACCATCATGGCTTAGGGACACTCTCGAGGATGCCGAGAATCATATGGCCCCAAGGGGGACATTCCGTGAAAGCAAGAAGCCGGATAGATACCAACGGTGTCTAGCAGCCATGAGTACAATCATACAATTTGAGCCTGGATCTTTTGAGGAAGTCGTAAAGCATCAATTTTGGAAAGATGCTATGCATGAAGAATATGAGTCCATTATGAAGAATGATGTCTGGGATGTGGTTCCGAGACTGGAGGACAAAGCAGTTGTCACCTCGAAATGGCTCTATAAGATCAAGCATGGATCTAATGATAGTGCTGAAAAGTTCAAGGCAAGATTCGTTGCCCATGGCTTCTCTCAAAAGGAAGGCATAGACTATTATGACATATTTGCACCTGTGGCCCGATATACCACCATCCGATCTATCATAGCCCTTGCTGCTACGCAAGGATGGAATCTTCATCAGATGGAAGTGAAGACCACATTTCTATATGGTGCGATAAAGGAAGAGGTGTATGTGGAGCAACCTCTGGGGTTCGAAGTCCAGGATCGAGACACGCATGTTTGCAGGTTGAAGAAAGCCCTCTGTGGGTTGAAGCAAGCACTCAGAGCTTGGTACAAGAGGATAGATAGCTACCTGATGAAGCTGGGCTTCACTAGTAGTAATGTTGATCCGAACCTTTACTTCAAGGTTGATAGAGAAAATCCTCTCATTCTGGTGCTGTATGTGGACGACCTCTTCCTGATAGGTGCTGACCCTCTCATTCATCAGTGTAAGAGGGAGCTCGCTATTGAGTTCGAGATGAAGGACCTAGGACTGATGCATTACTTCCTAGGCCTGGAGGTCTGGCAGAGACCTGGCGAGATTTTCCTTTCTTAAGGAAAATATATTGTGAAGCTTCTGGAAAGATTTGGAATGGTGGACTGTAAGTCCGTGTCAACATCGATGGAGCTCAACTTTAAGAAGTTGAGTGGCAGCGCTACTGGGCCCGTGCTAGCAATTCCTACTAAGTATCGTCAACTCGTAGGGGCTCTGATGTTCTTAGTGAACACCCATCCAGACGTATGTTGTGCAGTGAACACTTTGAGTCAACACATGGTTGATCCTCATAACATTCTGTGGGTTGGTGCCAAGAAACTCTTGAGATATCTCTGGGGCACGATAGACCATGGGTTGAGATACACTATCGAGAGCATGACACTCAATGGATATACTGATGCCGATTGGGCTGGTAGTGTGGTGGATCACAAGAGCACATCTGGATGCTACTTCACACTTGGGTCTGCTTTGAGCAGGAAGCAAAAGTTGGTAGCTTTCAGCACCATTGAGGTCGAATACATTGCAGCATGTATAGCCTGTTGTGAAGCCACTTGGTTGCGAAAGCTCTTCAGTGAGTTGTTCGAGCATGTGCTAGATGCCACCGTTATCCTTTGTGATAACTAGAGGGGGATTCGTTTGTCAGAGAATCCCTTGTTCCACGATCGATCCAAGCATGTTGATGTCTGATACCACTTTATTCGGGATATGGTACAACGAGGCGCCGTAAGGCTCGAACATATAGGAACTGATGAGCAGGTCGCAGATATTCTCACAAAGCCCTTGGGGAAGGTCAAGTTCCTAACCTTCCATGAGAATCTTGGAATTGTGGAATGACCCTATGATGAGGGTCCTGTTGGACGATGAGCTCTGGGAGCTCTGGGGGGGCTTTGGGGATAACTTCTTGGAGCTATAAGCAACCACAGGGCTAGGCTTGCCGAACCTTGTTGGTGTGCTTCTGCCCCACCGTTATGATGTTGAATTTGTTCACCTCTCATGATCTGTGCCCCGTATGCATCCTACCCATTGAGTCTCGGACTCATGGGAAGTACCTCTCATTTGGCCAGTGAGGTGGGAAAAGCTAGAGACCAGTAGCAAAGACCGATGGACACATCGGATATTGCCGTACTCTCTATGTCTAGGATGGCACGTGTTCAACCACTTAATCTGGGATCAAGTCTAGTGAGGTTTCGGACCTCCAACTGACTTCGGGTCAGGTAAACCAACTTCGGGTTGGTATGTGACTCTTTTGAGTCTTATAGAGGTTTCGGACCTCTGGGCTGAATTTGTCAGCCGGGAATGATGTCTTTGTGACTGACCCTCTCTTTTTTTGAAATAAAGAAGTTAACAAAGCAAGTTACGGCGGGATGACGCATGATGTTTGGATGACACAGGTGGATGGAGTTCTCCCTAGTTGAGAGGGAGTGTTAATTTTGGACAACTAGGTCCAAACTCCATATTGAGATGCTCAGATGAAGATGCCAATATTTTTATTGGATTCCTCTTTCGGAGAGGTGCAAGATCGATCTAAAGATCATCTTGATCCGATGGGCAGAACATTTATTTTGAATTAATTCCACTTATGTGCACAAGGTCAGCCAGAATTGAAATGTAGGCTTGAAGCCACAACAGAGGTGTCACACACCCTCACTGATGGATATATATAGGTCAACGTTGGAGGACATTTTCACTCATCCATCATCACACATTCTCTCTCCTCATCTAATTGGTTCAATCATCACTTGGAGTCTCTTCTTCTCCACACGTGGGAAACGCAACAAAAGGATTTTCTGTTTTCGACCTAGGGTTTTTAGTGTAGGTTTGACCAGTGTTGACTTTTGTCAACGCATGGTCAAACTGACCCCAAACTTGGTCAAAATTTCGATTTCTGCAGTCTGCATTTATTGGCACATAAATCGAGGTTGACCATTGACTTTGACCAGGTTGCGTTGACTTTTTGTTGCTGCTGTTTTGTGTTGACTGGGATATCATTGACTTTCATTGACTTTGGGTTGACTGATATAGCTGTCCGAGAGGGTTGTGTGACACTTCTGGTTAGCTGACTGTATTGAGACTTTGCTGGTTGAAGCATCCTATTGACTGCCGTAACGCACCACAACACATATATTTTACTGATCAAGTTAAGTGTAATTTTTGGCTTTCTCTTCTGTCGATCTATTGGTATGTTTTATCAACATTTTACTTGTTTATGTGATTGCTGTTTGTTATTGGGGATAAAAGTAAAGTTACATCAAGCATATAACATCTACGAAAATTTACAAATATCTATTAACTCATCGTGGTTTGTAGATTTTTCTAACTACTCGGTTGTAGGAAAACCTCCACCTCACCTATCCCCAAAAGAACGACAAAAGATCATTGAGTAAAGTTGGAGATTCTCATGGATCAATGGATGTCTCTTCCATACATGGCCAAATGTCATTATCTGACGATGTGTGCGAAAGGATGAGATCTATGACATATTAGAGGCTTGCCATGATGGCCCTTGTGGGGGCCACTTTTCAGATTGGAGGACTGGATATAAAGTACTCCAAGGATACTACTAGCCTACAATCTTTTGAGATGCCAAATAATATGTAAAAATATGTGACAGTTATCAAGTCATGGGAAGGCTAGTAGAATAAGATGAAATGCCATTACAACCATGGCTAGTAATAGAATGCTTCAAGTAATGGGCTTGACTTTGTTGGACCTATCAACCCTCCTTGACGCAATTCCTACATCCTGGTTTTTATAAAAAAATTTACAAAGTGGATGGAAGCGAAGCCACTCTTGACTGCAATAGAATAAGTAATAACTGATTTTCTCCATGAGTAAATCTTTACCAGATTGGGGATGCCACGGGAGATTGTCATCGATGGAGGAGCACAATTTATTTCAAGGCTCATTGAGGATCTCATGGATACATGTAATATCAAACATAGGGGCACAAATAAGATCCTTGAGGCCATTATAACTAAACCTGCCTGATTGCACCTCAAGGATAGGGCAAACTAACTTCTTGAAGCACTGTGGGCCTACTAGACAACATGGCGAACTACTACTGGCTTCACTCCATATGAGTTGGTATATGGAAACAGAGTTATTTTACCAATAGAGACATAAATATAGACCCTAAGGACAATAGTGCAACTTGGTATGGACTTATCCTAGGCACCGCAACAAAGACTTCTTGAGATCAATGATTTGGATGAATTTCATGAAGTTTCCTTACATCAAACAACCGTGATCCAACCTCAAAGAGTTTGGTGGCATGACAATTTCATAAAGAAGAGATTCAAAGTTGGAGACTAGGCCTTATTGTTTGATTCAAAGTTTAAGGATTTCAGAGAAAAAATTCGTATCTGCTAGCTTGGACCCTGTGAGATTGACACTGTATATGAAAATGGGGCCATCAAGCTTTGTACCATTGACAAGGAAAGAACTGCATTGATTGGAAATGGACATAGGCTTTGGCTATATCCTAGAGCCCTATCAAAAGAAGCCTTCTTAAGGAATATTAGCTACACCAGACTTCACGAAAACCCTTATTGTGGTATGTGATGCCTCAGGAAATGGAATTGGTGCTATTTTAATGCAGGAAGGAAGACCCATTGCTTTTGAAAGTCATCTAATCAAGGGAAAGTATTTCCACAAACCTATTTATGAGAAGGAAATGTTGGCAATACTACATGCACTAAAGCACTGGTGACCTTACCTAATGGGAAGACACATCAAGCTAAAAACAAATCACGATAGTCTTAAATAATTTTTGGAACAAATATTATCTTCAGAAGAGCAACAAAAATGGGTCACAAAGATGTTGGGTTATGAATTTGAAATCATCTATAAAAAAAGGAAGCAAAATGTTTTTGCAGATGCACTCTCAAGAAAGGATGAGGACGTGGAAGCATTGCTCTGTTCCATTTCTATTATGCAACCTGATTGGATAACTGAAGAAAGGGTTGAATGAAAGAATGACGAAGAGGTGTGGACACTCATTCAAAAGTTGCAGCAAGATCCTAGTACATCTGATACATTTATCTGGAAAAATGATTCATTATGGTACAAAGATCGCTTATATCTTTGTAAGAATTGCCAACTCAAACAAAATATTCTTTTGGAATTGCATACCTCCCCCTTAGGCGGGCACTCATGATTTTTAAAAACTTTCCACAGGGTTAAGAAGGATTTTTTTTTGGGATGGTCTTAAATCTAAAATTAAAAAGTTTGTGGTAGAATGTTTGGTTTGACAAAATAATAAAGTTGTGACAATTAAGACCCCGGGTCTGTTACAACCTTTAGCCATTCCAGGTCAGCGTTGGGAGGAGGTCTCGATGGATTTTATCAGAGGTTTACCCAAGTCTGAAGGGAAGATTGTCATCATGGTGATAGTTGATAGACTTACCAAGTATGCACACTTTTGTGCATTATCTCATTCTTTTAAAGCCAAGACAATTGCTACTACATTTATGAAAACAATTCTAAAGCTATATGGAAACCCAAAGATTATTGTAAGTGACAAAGATCCCATTTTCACTGGAAATTTTTGGACGGAATTATTTTGTTATCTTGGTACTCAATTAACTCATAGCTTATCTTGTCATCCTAAATCTGATGGGCAAACTGAGATAGTGAACAAATATTTGGAAGGATATCTTCGTTGCTTTGCATCTGATAAACAAACACAATGGGTCAAGTGGTTACCTCTAGCTGAATGGTGGTATAACACTTCCTTCCATATTGCAGCAAAAATGACCCCATTTATGACACTTTATGGATATCATCCACCGTTCATCACATCATCTATAAGATAAAATTCTAAGGGTCAAGCAGTGGAGGATTACATCAAGCATCAACAACAAGTTTTCCAACTCTTAAAGGATGACCTCACTCCGGTGCATAATCAAATGAAACAACAGGCATATCAACATCGCAGTGAAATAAGTTTTGATGTAGGTGACTAGGTATTTTTAAGGCTACAACCATACAAACAAATGTCCCTTAAGCAAGCTAAGAGGGATCATAAATTATCACCCATGTATTATGGTCCTTACAAAGTGTTGCAAAACATTGGTACTATGGCATACAAACTAGATCTGCCTGCATCTTCCCGAGTACATCCAGTTTTCCATGTTTCATGCTTAAAGAAGGTTATTAGCGACAAACTCCCAGTTCAAACAGTATTTCTAGAACTTGACGAAGAAGGAAAAGCATATTGGAGCCCGAAGTAGTCACTGAAACCAATGTTCCATGGGGACGCGTCCCCCCACTTGGGAGACGCGTCCTCATGCTTCCTTGCACTTCGGGGACGTGGGGACATCTGGGGGATGTTTCCTCCCAAAAGAGGAACGTTTTCTGCGTTTCCAAAAAAAATCGAGGTCAAATCATAAAAAAAGTCAAATTCCTAACTTTTTCTATAATAAAAAATCAAGGTCAGATCATAAAAAAAAGTCAAATTCCTAATTTTTTTATAAAATATTATAAATATACTATGAATCGATAGCGGGGGGGAGGGAGGGGAAGGGTTTTTTTGGTTATTTCATATTTGAAGGGACCAAAAACACGATGGGATGTTGATCCAGAGGATGATGCACAAGTGGATATGGAGAGGGACTTTAATGAGACACAAATGGGGTTGGTTGGTGTACCAGTTAGCATGTTTGAGAATGCAAGTGATTCTGATTCAAATGGTGACATGGTTGACCCTGATTTATTCATGCAACAACTGGATGTAGAGACTAGTGGGGCATTACCTTGAGCAATTATGCTCATTTGTCATTTGATATGTTCTTATGTTATCTGCTTTTCTGTTTCAGACGTCAGTTGTAGACTTTAGTTTGTTTTGAATCTTGATATATGATATATTAGACTTGACTCTATAAAAATTTGAATCTTGATGTATCAGATTTGACTTTTATTTCAATATTCAGTATTCATAGTTGGAACTTCAATATGGTTTAAACTTGTATTTTCATTGTACAATGTTATAGTTACATATATGATTATATCATGCTTTTGTTTTAAATTTGTTTCAGTTATGTGATTCATCGATTTATCCTTCATGATGTAAGTGTTATATAATGATAAAGATAGTTAAATTATAAAATTTCAATGATATATTTATAATATTTTACTATTTTACTATTTTTTCGGGGTCCCTTGTGTTAAACACCCTGACGTCCCCCCACGTTTCCTAAAAATTGGTGGGGAGCTTCTACATAGGCTGCTCCTGTGTTTCCCCGCTCCCCTATCCCCAAGTCCCGGAAACTTGGTGGAACTATGACAGAAACAAGAACCCGACAACTATGAAATCGATCAATTTTAGAGTATCTCATTAAGTGGAAGAACTTACCCGCTGAAGATTGCACATGGGAGGATGAGAATTTTATACAGAAGCATCCAAAACTACTCAAGCATTGAGGACAACACTTTTTTGAACAAGAGAGGCATGTTAGGTCCCTATTATAATAGTGTTGCCCCCCTATTGTTATTGTTGTGCCCATGTATCCCCCATATTGTTATTGTTGTACCACATAGAACCCCACTACTGTTATCGTTGTGCCTTTACATTATTATTGTTATGTAGGCTCTAATTATATTGTGACCCCTTAGACTCCTATATATACCAAGGAGGTCTTGTCATTTGTATCATCCAAGAATTGTTCATTTATGTGATATAAAGGAGGTTGCCTCCTCGAAGAGACTAATTTTCAAGTCATTGATCTATTTTTTCTTCTATTTTGTGATCTGGTTGCATAACAGATATGAAGATTGTCCATGACAAAGCAATCCTTGCCGAATGATTCATTCCTACATTCCTGTTCATATGAAAGTAATAATAACGATAATAATAATAAATCCCACTTGCAAAAATCCCTAAAGGCACACTTGGGTGCATGGCACGTTGCATAGGACATGTTAATTCATAAAAAAAGAAAGAAAAAAAGGGAAAATGGTAATAAATAAAATAAATTATTTCATGAATAGGAGGGCAATTGATGATTTCGTGATGGCTATGTGAGGATCCTCCAACTCACATGATTTGTGGGTTCCTTATTCTTTATGAACTACTAATAAATTATTCTACGAGATTTCTCGAGATGCAAGAAAGGGTACAACCTTGTTGTTGCAACATGTTATTGCAACTGAATGTATTGCGTGGTTGCAACACCCATGCAACACGTGGTGGAACTCCTTTTGCGGGATAGAACCAACATGGTGTTTGCAACACCTTTCGAATGAGAGGACTCCACAACTGTGCCGCAACACCATTGCCAACCTTATGACCAGGGCAACGCAATGACCGTTGTTGCAACACTATCACCAACCTTGTGACTAGGCTAACAAAATCACTGTTGCTGCAACATTGGCTCGGAGCAGTTGCTGCAAAACTAGTTTGAAACAATGTTGCAACACCTAGTGTTGCAACACCCTTTCCAGGAAGGATTACAACTGTTTTGTTTTACAATGTGATATCATAAATGGGGATGAGATGTGACAACTTGCCACCACCAAACTCGAAAAACGATGCCACTCATGCTAAGCAACAAAAGATATGTCTTTCCTTTGCATAATGATTGACATTAATCGACATTACACACTTACCTTAACAAGACTGCATGCATCACCTGCCTTAACACTCATGTGATTTACGCCATCAACTTGTGATTGCCTTAGCTTAATTAGAAACAATCAACTCAATGAATTGTTCATTCAAACTTGCAGCTAGTATACTGCCTGAACCCTAAGTAGGAACGATGGGAGGTTCATTGAATAGTAGAGAGTCTACAAAGATTCTCTTGTTACATTCTTACAACAATATTTCGGCAATCTTTCAGATTGCAAGATGGATTGGGCATGTCGATTGATTACAAGGGTATGATGAAGCCATTGCACCTGAATTTGTGCTTAATTTCTAGAATGACAGGTTTGTGGTGGGGGGAACAATGGTCTAGGTAAACAAAGACACCATAACTATAGTATTTGGGCTGCCACTAGTTAGAGAGCAGTGGTACTTTAGGAAAAAGATAAAGTCGGAGTTGATGTAGTAATTTCTCGAACCAATAGAGGTTTTGGTGAGAAAAGCGAGTGGTTTCTATAGGAAGTCTTTGCTAGCAACCCAGGCAGACATGGACATCCTTGTGCAAAGATACCTCAGATGTGAAGGACGCCACAAGGTTGTTTATTGGCACCACTTGAGGAACCAAAGAATGATCAACATGCCCTTTTTCTTGTGGAAGACACTTGTAGCAAATGGCCACCAATGTTCATAATTCTAGCAAGCCCAAAGATGACCTTTCACACCATTGTATTATCAAATTGTTGGTGGAGCATGTGCTTTAGAGAGAGGGCTATATCTGCAATGATATCGTGAGAGCACCAAGGCTTGAAGCAGAAGCATCGACTATTGATTTTCCATGGCACTGGAGAATCGAGGTTAGGGTCTTAGAATCTCTGACACAACCAACTCAAATGCCACAACAAACTTATTTGCATAGCAGAATAAACACAACGGTAAATCAACACATGCACAATAGACAACTTTTTACAATTTTTCAACCCAACTTTGTTATATTATCAATCTGTAATACAACTGTCTAGGGCTCCCATACTAGGGATCATGGCCCTCATACAATCAATGATGCAAGAATACAAACTAGTGTTTGGCATCAACAACTATGACAACCAATCTACTCTGAACAAGATACAAACTGACCTACTAGATGATGTAGTGCACTTCACAACTCCACTTGGTCATACCCTGAACACATCTGCTGGTCCTTCTGCTTCCAATCTGCAACAACACAAATTTTCCTCTATCAATGAATCCTGCTCCTTTAGGTCACTGAACACAACTCTAATATGTTTGCCCTCTAGCTGATCATTAGTCCATCAATGAGTCAACACATAGGGACTTCTGTGAGTTGTTCACAACTCCGTTTGTGAACAACTCCTAAGATGCCCACTTGCTGCTCCTTAGTCCTTCAAGAACACAACACTTTGGGACTTCACACTCTTCCCACTTATGCCTTACTGTGCTGCTCCAATGAAGACAAACTTAGGGCATGGAGGCTGCCCACTATCACTGTCAAAATTCCTTTTCCAACAGTCAACTTAGGGCTAGTCAAACTGCTCCCTTGACTGCACTTTTATCCCTTCAAAAAACAAGCCCCGAGCTTCAAACTTCTGCCACTCCTAGCAAACCTGATTGTCCTTCACAGGTGTGCACTTAGGGCACACAAGGACACCTTCCTGGTGCCCTCCAAACAATCCACAAGATGCCCTTCAAACTTTGTCCCAAATTAGGACTCCTTCCTGCACTACTACCATCTTTCAGATCTTCCCAACTTTAGTCAATGCTTGACTGATCTAGAGCCAATAGTGTCACTTCCCTATTCTTTGGAATCTTTCCTCCAAATTTCCTAGATCTAGAGCTCTTTAGATCTGCACACATTCCTATGATTTGATCCTCAAATCACATATATCTAGGGCATTATCATACTACTACTTCAAACTTTGAAGCATACCTCCAAACTATCCAATTTGGACAACTCATCCACTAGTAACAAAATCAACTATGGAGAATACATACCTCTAAAACTGCCAGTTACTTAGTTCTGAGCATGTACAAGTTTGAGATGATTTTGACCATGGTTAGGGCACTCTAATGACCCTTTGTTCTGCCTCAGATCTGCTCCAAAATCTGCGTTGGAACCTTCCTTAACAACTCGCCTTCTCTGCCTTGATGCCCGACCTTCTCCCAAGTATATGCCTACTTATTTGAGCCTGCAAGAATGGACTTTTGGCCTCCCAAACAAGCCACTATAGGGCTCAACCTTCCCTGCAATCAAATCAGAGATTTCGGCCCCTGTTCCTTGAAGATTTTAGTGCAACACATGCCCAGGCTTGATCCTCTAGCTCACAGCCTGCTCCTAATCAAACTCCACTCTCTAGAAAACACAAAAATCACCTAAACCAGGTCTCTTTTCCTTCTTCGCTCAGCTCCTTTGATCTACAACCTATTTTAGATGATCTCCAATGATTCGTTGCACTCTGGATGTGCTTGCTTGAATGCATAGGATCCTCTATTTATATGCTTGCATGGGTGCACGTCTAACCTTCTCTAGGGTCGTCTTAAGGTCAAGTCGACCTTACTTTTTATGCCATTTTCCCACCAACATATAAATAAAATTATTTCACCCATTTGATCTTGTCTTCCATGGATGCCTTAGGATCACAGTCTCCTTTCAGTGTTCTCCACTTGCCCCCATGGACAAATCTCCAAAATACTTCTTGATTTCATGCCCAACACTTGGGTACAAAACCCATCTCTTGGATACTTAGCCCACAAATGACTTTTAAGGTGCCAAATTCCTCCACAACCCTATACCCTAGGGTTTGGAGTACCTCCCAAGCTACCTGTTGGTCTGTAACCGCACACAAAGGGGAGAGGGAGAAGGGAAGGCTAGTCTTGACTGTCAAAGAGCTTCAAAGGAATCAATCTGCATCTCAGTTCAATAGAAAGGGGAAAGAATGTAGCTGATAAGGCTTAAATAGTGAGCAAACTTCATTTCCGCCATCCCTCATCTCATCTACCATATTTATCTACATTTTCCCTCTCTTATCCTTCACTTTCCCTTTTATAAAGCCCCGTGTTTCATTTCTTCATTAACAACACCTCCCCCTGCAAGTTTTAACCTTCACATCTTAAAAGACTCACCGAACTTATCATGCCGCCGATGCGACTTGGAGGGACCCATCCAACCTTGATACCCTACCTACATCTGCATGCAAATCTTCGTATTCTGCGTTTTCCTTACCTTCCGCCTTTTCGCACTCACCAGCTTTTAGTGCGTCGCATGTCGCAGTTCACAGATTTCACAACTTACCTTTACAGTACCTGCAAGTTAAGTATTTTAGCTTCCGATATGACCCGGTCGCCATCGCACTTCACAACGAATTCCACATCGCAAATTGGAAATTATAACTTTTTTATCTCCGCCAACCTCTATCTTTGCGATCGCTGATGTGCGATATCGTATCGCACATATTATAACTTTATGCTCCACCGCGCCTTGCAAATTTTGAAGTTCAAATCATATTCCCCAAGCATATCTTGCTCCGATTGCGATTTTGCGATGCGCTTTGGGCCCCACTTCCTCGCCACGTCATCAAAGCCTTCCCCACGGCCTTTGTCTCACCCTTTGTAGTGGTTAAAACCGTTCTGCCGTGTGTTATGTGCCGCACATTCCCTTCTAAAGCTTGGTCTCTGGTTCTCACAAGTTAAAACACAACATGAGTTTTTGATGGAACAACACAACTATGATTGTTTAGTTCGTCCATGAACCTTTGCTAAAGAGTGGAGCACGCGCATCACAGATGGCCTTTCCATTTCGGTTAATGCGAATCATGAGAACATGGAGTGACGGCCTTTCGTCAGTAGATGAAATCAATTGGTAGAAATCAGACCGCTCACCGGTTTTCAGCCAATTCTCATCACTCCTTTGCATATTTTAGAATTTAGCCTCTGTGGCTAGCTGTTTTGCTTAGTTTTACTGTTAGATAGTGATGTTTTGCTGGTAAAATCCCGATTTTACCCAATTCTGTTTTGATTTTTTTGTTACAGAAGTGATTACTTGAAGCACACTCTGATAGTTTGTTAGGATATTTTGGTTCCACCTGTGTGGGTCGATCATGACAGAATATTCAGTTAGAAACCCTCAAGGAGAACTCTATATGTAGTAAGTTCTAAGATGAAACAAGGGTTCTGGAATTTTAGAAGAATTTTGTTGTAGTTTTGTAGAATTGTGCTCCCTGTGCTTTGAGATACATATTTGAGAGAGTTGTTTCGACTTAATATAATACAGAGCTGTTATTTCGATTCCAGGATGGAACGGTGAGTAGTATGTATTTGTTTCCTTCTGTTATCAATAATCTCTTTCTTATGTATAATCATCTTTCACGCTATTCTACTTTGATGGTTTATGTAATGTAGTTACCGGTAGTCTCCAATCTTATGCACGAATTCCTGTCTGTATAACGATCTGGTGTTAACGCTCATGTGTTAAGTTTGTTGTGCTCCCTTTATTCTCACTCCACAAGCCTCTGCTATTGTTCATCTTTCATTCATATCCGTTTCCTCAAAGTTCATAGGAGACAAATTCTTAAATCTCTTAAGCCTGTCTCGCATGGGTTCCCTCTCAATTCTCTCTCAACGCCCCTACATATTTTTAAGGTTCTGTTCATTGTTTTATACTTGGCCCATTTAAAAGCCATCTAGCCTCACAACCTTTTGAGCCCTCTTACAGTATAGGGAATTCACATGGAATCGATTCCAAGGTCTTCTTTGTCCATGAAACACCAAAATCATAGTTCTCTTATTTCATATTTTGTCAGAGGCATTTTATACAATGGTTCACGCTTAACCTCTGATTTTAAGATGTCCTAGGCACTGGTCTTTTGCAACTCAGGGCAGTCTCTAGGAGCTATAACATCTTTTTGGTGCCGTTGCCGGGGACGAATTTGAAAATACCTTTCCCTGGGATACGACATTTTCTTCACCCTTCAATTAGGTGAGCATGAAGGGTTGAGAGTTGCATAGCCCTCACCTTGGCGACTCCACTGTTATCAAAGTTCAAATCAAGCGTAATCCTGGGTTACACCAGACCTCATACTTGATCAGATACTTCTCAGTAGAGAACCCCTTCTGTATTTGATCCTGAAAAGATTATATTCAAGAGAATCTGGAGGGAGAAGCAGCCCATCCAGGTTGACCTACCCTCATTTTCTCTAGAAGATTCGCCTTCCTCTTCCAAGAAAGTTGATATATATGGTTCTGACTCCACAGCCCGTGTACTTGAGTATCCTCCAGAGACCTCTGCTTTAGCCAGTTCAGACGCAAAAGACGAAGCCAAATCCGTCGATATTTCTTTGCCTCCCTTGTATCCCACTCTAGAGGTTGAGGAAGTCAAAGAAGTTATAGCATTTCAGAGTTCATTACAGATAAATATCCAAACCTCTACTCAACATATACTTGTTGTGCCACAGCCAAATCATCCTCAGAACTTACCACCATCGATCCTCATGGCTGTACCTGGCTTCCTCCTCAACAAATATGCCCCATTGGCTTTGCCTCAAGTATTGCATGACATGCCTCAAGATTATCTAAAGCTCTTGCCTCGGTTCACCAGGGAAGACAGTACTTCTGCGCGAAAACATATTGAAGGCTTCTGCGCCTTTGCTGAAAATGTGAACGTAGAGCACCTGGATGTGGTGTTGAGGCTTTTCATCCAATCCTTAGATGGAGAAGCTCAAAAGTCATTTAAATCTCTCGCAAATAATGTAGTCACCACTTGGGAGGAAATGGATAATTTCTTCACAGTAAAATGGGGAGAGAAGAGGGACCATGGATATGTCCTCACAGAGTTCAATGCTCTTAGAAAGAGACACAATGAGGATGTGACAAAATTTATAAAGAGGTTCAATAAGCTTTATAATAATCTCCCTGTTGAAATAAAGCCCCCACAAGCAGCTGCTAAGGTGGTTTTCGCAGGAGCTTTTGAACCAAAATTTGGCTTCACCCTAAGGGAAAGAAAGTCTACGTCCCTAGACTAGATCCAGATTGATGCATTGGAGGTAGAAGCAAACTTTGCTTCTACAGGTAAATTCAAAGGGAGGACAGAGCATGAGGCCAGGAGAAGGGGTAGGGAGGAGGCTTCTACCTCTAATCAAGAAAGGGAATCACCAGAGTATAAAATTGAAGAGATGAATAAGCTAATCAAGAACCTCTCGAATAAGCTGGTGAAGCTTAAATTGGAGGCTAAGAATTCCTCTCCTCGTCTTAACCAAATGATTCCAAACCATGGGTTTAATCCCCAATACCGGAAGCTCCCTCTACAGTTGTTACAGCAGGAAAGGAAGGAGCAGCAAGATCACATCCAACCTCCTCTATACTTAGAAGGGGAAATGGAGGGACAAGCCGAGGAGGTAACTGACAGCCAAGAAGATCAATTCCTCGCTTATTCAGAAGATGAAGAAGGTGAACTCACCTTGCAAGACGAGCTAGAAGAAAAGGAAGTCCCCCCAGAGGATCGAGATATTGATAATTACTGCAGGCAGTTTGTGGACTTCATGCAAGCTCAACTCCATAAGAAGTATGACCTCAGGTCCTCTAGAAAGAGAACTCGAGTGCAAGAACAAAACGAAGAATCAATACCAAGAGAACAAACCTCTTCTAGTTCTGCCAATAAAGGGAAGAAGACTTTAGAAGAGTCTCCACATCATAAGGCCACCGCGTCCACTTTCACAAAGCTAGGTTCTGATCCTCCTACAAACTAGAAGTCCTCTTCTGTAGCCTCCAACCTGCCTGATCACCCTAAAGAGCAGTCTAAAGAAATCATTGCATAAAAGCTCCCACAACCTTTAACCTCTAGAAAGAGTTAGAGAAGTTCAAGATCTCAGTTCCCCTGATCGAGCTCCTAAAGCAGCCTTCATATAAAGTCCAAGTGTCTCAATTCATGTTGCCCCATAGCGCAGGCCCTCTCCCTGACAGCCTCAATCTCCAAGAGGAAAGATCCATGGTAGTCTTTGGACCTCATGTAGAAGAGCTGGACTCAGCCACTCTCCCATTCTATGTGTCTCTGGTTTTTCATGACCTGTTACTGCACAACTGCATGCTAAATTCTGGGGCTTCACATAATCTATTGCCATTATCTGTCATGGAGCAGCTGGGGTTACATATTACCAAACCTTATAAAGATTTGTATTTTTTTGATTCCAAGAGGGTAAAGTGCCTGGGCATGATAAAAGATGTAGTAGTAAACCTGGCCCAGGTTCCAGCTAAAAGTGTGGTGATGAACATCGTTGTAGGTGATATTCTGGCTCAGTTTGGAATGTTGCTGTCCAGATCCCGGGGATCCAAGATTGGAGGGTCCATAAAATTGGACCTCACTTATGCTACTATTTCAGTATTTGGCAGGGAGGAAAGAAGGTTATACCGTGAATCCAAATTCGTGAAGATGGTCACGAAAGCCAATGGTTCCATGAATTCCCCGGTATATGGTAAGGAGGGTGAATTCTCTTGTCTTATGCTTGAGGAGGATGAAGATTTCCTGCAGGAAACAGGGATTTGTCCTATAATACAAAAAGAGCCTATGAGCCGGGAGAAAAACAAGATATGGACCTTGCAGTTTGATGGAGCTAATTCACGAGAAGGCAATGGGGCTGGGGTACTCTTGATATCCCCAGAGGGATGTTTGGTTCCCCTCTCCTTTAAGCTGGAGTTCGAAGCCACAAATAATGTGGCCAAATATGAAGCACTATTGCTGGGGTTGCAGACAACCCAAAATATGAACATACAAAATCTCAAGGTGTTTGGAGATTCAATGCTTGTAGTGAGACAAGTCAGGAATCAATGCCAAAATAAACACTCGTGCCTCAGAGCCTACAGGAACGAGGTATGGGATTTAGTTGAGAACTTCTTTTCTGCATTTAATATTCAGTTCATGCTAAGGAATCAAAACAAAATGGTAGACTCACTAGCTGCGGCTGCTAGTAATTTTCGTACCCCGCAAAATCCTCTGCTCAAGTATGAGGTTGAAGTGCGATACTGCCCTTCCATTCCAGACAACATAAAGCATTGGCAAGTCTTTGAAGATGAAGAGCAGGTCCAGCGTTTCATGGAAACAGTAGGCGAATTTTCAAATATGGTGATCGATTCAGTCCTTGAGGATGACTGTGAAGAGCCAAAAACCAAGTGGAAGGAGACACTAGCTAGACAACAGGTTTTGCAATTGAAGGGAAATGTCATCCCCAGGGGGCTTGTGCCATTGGAAAGATTGTTTGACAAGAACGACATCCCGGTAAATCCCAGCAAAATGACTCTTGACGAGCAAGTCAGGGATGTGAATATTGGAACAAAAGATGATCTGAAGGTGGTAAAGCTGTCAAAAGGGATACCTGAAGAATACGAAGGTCAGTATCTCAGTCTGTTCCAATCATATAAAGACATCTTCGCCTGGTCATACCAAGATCTGAAGACTTTTGACATAGATATTATACAACACAAAATACCTCTGAAAGAAAATGCGAAGCCTCATAAGTAGAAGTTGAGACAGATCAACCCCCTTCTCCTCCCAGCTATTGAGAAGGAAATAAAGAAGCTCCTGCAGGCCAAGATAACTGTACCTCTAAGATACTCCGAGTGGGTAGCGAGCTTGGTGCCGGTAAGGAAAAATAATGGTGAAATCAGACTCTGCGTGGATTTTCACAATCTGAACAGGGCCTCGCTCAAGGATTACTATCCCCTCCCAAAGATGGACCACATCCTGCAAAAGGTGGTGAGATCCTCCCGCATGTCTAGGATGGATGGCTTCTCAGGATATAATCAGGTGGCAGTGCTCCCGGAAGACCAAAAGAAGACGATGTTCACCACGCCTTGGGGAACCTTCATGTATGCCTGAATGCCCTTTGACCTGATAAATGTCGGTGCTACATTTCAATGGGCGATGGATGCTGCTTTCATAGGATAACAAGACAAATTGTGGTGATCTACCTGGATGACATCACCATATTTTCAAAGAGTGACGTTGAACACATCGAGCACCTTCGTCGAACCTTTGAAAAATGCTGTAGGTATGGTCTGTCTCCGAATCCTCAGAAATCCATGTTTGCCTTGGAGGAAGGAAAGTTACTGGGGCACATAGTGACTAAGGGGGGAGTGAAGATCGATCCGAAGAGGGTAGAGACGATAGATGGCATTCCCCTACCAAGAAACAAGAAGGAGATACACGTGATCCTGGGAAGAACAAATTTCCTCAGAAGGTTCATTCCCAACTATGCCGAGATTGTCTGAAACATCACTGGGATGCTGAAAAATAATAGTGAAGTTAGATGGACTCCTGAATCCAGGGACTCCTTCATCAGAATCAAATCGGCCTTTGCAAAAGCTCCAATGCTAGCCGGTCCAGATTACGGGAAGCCGTTCCTTATTTTCTCTTTCGCGTCTCCTCACACAATAGCTGCAGTACTTCTACAGAAAAATGCCGTAGAACATAAGCAGCCCATTGCGTTCTTCAACCAAGTCCTGCGAGACGCTGAGCTGAAATATGATATCTTGGAAAAGCAAGCTATGCCCTGGTCAAATCTCTAAAGTCATTCCGGGTATATGTATTACAATCTGCTATAACTGCTTATGTTCCCACAACAACGGTGAAGGATATCTTGGTACTGGGCGATAGTGAAAGAAGAAGGGGCAAGTGGATAGCCAAGATTCAGGAGTATGAACTGGAAATAAAGCCTACCAAGCTCATTAAAGGCCAAGGGCTAGCCAAAATCTTATCTAAATTCAACTGTCAAGCTCTGGAGATAAATCTGTCTATGACAGGAGGAGAGGCACAGGTGCACATCAAGGCATAGAATCTTCTACTCAAAAAACACACGTGATGTACCTTCTCTCCCCATGGTATAAAGATATAGTGGAATATATTTTATCGCTGAGATGTCCTACTAACTATGATAAGGCCAAGTACCGCACCTTAAGGCTGAAGTCTCAAAAGTATATCATGTCAAATGGGCAACTTTACTAGAAAGACCCAACAGGGATCCTATTATTGTGTTTAATAGAGAAGGAGGTGGACCAAGTGATGGCCGAATTCCACGAAGGGATATGTGGCGGACATTATAGCTGGCGAACCACTGCACACAAGATCCTGAGGGAAGGTTTCTTCTGGCCTAAGCTATTTGGTGATGTCAATGCTCGTGTCCGGGCCTGCGAGAAGTGTCAAACGTTCGTTGAAAAGAAAAGGTATGCACCTCTCCCGTTGATCCCAGTACATGTGGAAGAACCTTTTAAGCAGTGGGGAATTGATTTCATAGGAGAGATTCACTCGACCTCTAGCATTCAACATCGATGGATCCTCACTGCTACTGATTACTTCACCAAGTGGGTAGAAGCCGCGCCCACAAGAAATGCTATAGATTCAGTGGTGATCAAGTTCCTAGAGGAGAACATAATAGCCAGGTTTGGATGCCCAACTAAAATCATTGCAGATAATGCTCAGGCTTTCAAGTCGACTAAATTTGTAAATTTTTGTCAGCATTACAACATCTTGCTGGGACACTCCATTGCATACTACCCACAAGGCAACGGGTTGGCAGAATCATCCAACAAGACATTGGTGAGGATTTTGAAGAAGACCATCAATGAAAATCAAAAGAACTGGGATTCTCAGCTCAAGATTGCACTCTGGCAAAATCACATCACCACCAAAATATCCACAGGAAAGTTCCCTTATGAGCTAGTGTATGGCAGAGCCGCGGTCTTCCCAATTCAGCTTGCATTACCTGTGGCTTGATTCTTACAAGAAAGAGAAGAGGAGCCAAATGACCTTATTCGAAGAATGAATTAGTTGGTGGAGTTGAATGAAACTCGAGAACAGGTAGGCCTCAAACTAGCAGAGTATCAAGAAAAAATGAAAGGCTTATTTGACCAAAGAGCTAAAGATAGAGAAATCTAAGTTGGGGATTTGGTGCTGCGATGGGATATCAAGCGAGCATACAAAGGGAAGCATGGGAAGTTCGACCCCCTCTGGATTGGTCCATTCAGGGTGGCAGAGGACAAAGGCAACAATACTTTCGCGCTGGAGAACCTAGAAGGAGACATACTTGAGGCGCCCGTAAATGGGCAGTTCCTCAAGTTTTACTTTCATTACTGATGAGGGCTAATCCAGCTCACTGTATATTTCTTTTTCGTTGTATATGTCATTCCACTGTACCCCCTTCTATTTACATTTCTCCCATTTCATCTTCCATATCATATTCCACTGTTTCCATTTTGTGTCAACCGTTGTTTGCATTTTCCATTTCATCTTCCATATCATCCTCCATTTCATCTTCCATTTTGTGTCCACTTGACTATTGGTATAAAACTTTGTCTAATCAGTGTGCATTTGCGACTCCATGTACCCGATAAAAGCACAGGCATGCTCTGAAGAAGAACACGTTGTCCCCAGATGGAGCCAATGTTGGCCTGTGACCGCACATAAAGGGGAGAGGGAGAAGGGAAGGCTAGTCCTGACTGCCAGAGAGCTTCAAAGGAATCAATCTGCATCTCAGTGCAAGTTCTTAACGCATTGAAGAATAGCATGTTGTCCCCAGATGGAGCCAATGTTGTCCTATGATCGCACACAAAGGGGAGAGGGAGAAGAGAAGGCCAGTCCTGACTGTCAAAGAGCTTCAAAGGAATCAATCTGTATCTCAGTTCAATAGAAAGGGGGAAGAATGTAGCTGATAAGGCTTAAATAGTGAGGAAACTTCATTTCCATCATCCCTCATCTCATCTACCCTCTTTACCTACATTTGCCCTCTCTTATCCTTCACTTTCCCTTTTATAAAACCTTGCGTTGCATTTCTTCATCTTTCACGCTATTCTACTTTGATGGTTTGTGTATTGTAGCTGCCGGTAGTCTCCAATCTTATGCATGAATTTGTGTGTGTATAACGCTCTGGTGTTAACGCTCATGTGTTAAGTTTGCTGTGCTCCCTTAATTCGCGCTCCACAAGCCTCTCCTGTTGTTCATCTTTCATTCATATCCGTTTCCTCAGAGTTCATAGGAGACAGATTCTTATATCTCTTAAATCTCTTAAGCCTGTCTCGAGTATGTTCCCTCTCAATTCTCTCTCAACGCCCCTGCATATTTTTAAGGTTATGCTCATTGTTTTATACTTGGCCCATTTAAAAGCCATCTAGCCTCACAGCCTCTTAAGCCCTCTTACAGTATAAGTAATTCACATGAATCGACTCCAAGGTCTTCTCTGTCCATGAACCACCAAAATCACAGTTCTCTTATTTCATATTTTGTCAGAGGCATTTTATACAATGGTTCACGCTTAACCTTTGATTTTAAGATGTCCTAGGCACTGGTCTTTTGCAACTCAAGGCTGTTTCTAGGAGCTACAACACTACCAATCTCAACAGCGACTGCACTACCAATAGAAGTAGTAGTTGCTACAAATCCACCAGAAGTTGCAACCGCTACAACACCTTAGGAGGCAATTGTTGCAAATCCCGAAGTGCCAATAGCAGGCAATTTTATCATAATTGGACTGGTCAACTGGTAGAACCCTTGGAGTAGGAATCGGTAAAAAAGCCCGACCAAAAATACATAAAATATTCAAATTTTAAAGAAAACAATTATATTCATGTGCATCCATATAAATTCAATCCATTTATAGACACATGAAAAATTCTCATTTACATAAAAAAAGTGCATAATGCCAAAATAACACTTAGTGCAATACATCTCTGAACCAAAATACATCAAGAAACAGGCTGTAAATGGCATCTTGAGTCAAAAAATAAGCATAGTACTAAACTAACATCCTCCTCTTCCTCCTCATCTTCAGCCATAAAATTAGTAGTTTGAGACTATAGTGGTATTCCAACTTGATTCCCTTGGCCCTGAAGGTGGAGGTGGGTCCAACTCCATCCAAGAAAGAGCTTCATTGTCAAATGTTGGTTCCTGGCTCTCCTCAAACCACTCTGATGATGGATCAAAGTCTTCCAAAGTTATGTTTCTTGATTCAGGTGTCTTTTTCAACAACTAGTTTCGCTTTAACCTAAGGTTGTGTTGAACATAAACCATGTCATTCAATCATTTTTGCTTAAAATGGTTCCTCTTCTTGGTGTGTATACACTCAAAAAAGCTCCAATTCCATTCGCACCTCGAAGCCGTGCATGTTTGACTCAATATCTGAATTGCAAATCTTTGAAATCCGGGTATTGGCTACCAAACTGCTGGCACCAATAGGCTACAATAAGAGCTGAAAGAAAATAAGTATTAGCAAATGAATTTGAAAGTTTGAAACTTGGACTGAAGCCTTTTAATGAATAATATAATTTCAAAATTTTGACATTGCTTACCTGGTGGATCCTTTGTTCTGCTTCTTATACCCATAAACATGCCAAAGCTACCAATACTCTCATTGAAATTGAAGAGTTGGCTATGTATTTGGTCCTGAATCTTGGATTTGGGAACATGTGTGCAATGCATTTGTACAATCTCTCTTTTACCTCCCCATTTATTTCAAAATCTTCACTGTAATGGTGTCTTTAAAGTTCGTTTGATTTTGAATGTTTGGCAAAGCTTTCCTAAATTCTAATGAATACTAGAACTTATCAACTTTGAAAAATTAAAATCCCATACCTTAGGTTTAAGTGATAGCAAGCTACATGTAAAGGTCTATGGATTTGTTTGTTCCATCTTTCATCGATGATTCTCCATAGAGGAAGATACTTTTATCCCCTTATGCTAGCTTTATTGCCTCTTTGGCTTGATCCATGGCCCCATAAAAAAAATCCATGGTGGATTTGTCACTATCCATGGTGGGTTTGGAACACTCTCACAAGAGGCTCACTAAATAGAGTGTCTCTTATGTGTTTCTCCAAAACGTTTTTTCAAGCACTTTGTCAGCCGCCTTTTTTCGTTCTGCCTTTTCACTCCACTTAGATATCCTCCATCCATCACAAGCAAACTTCTTCCTCAAGTTGCATTTTTGCTGAACAAGGGATTGCAAAGAAAGAAAGTTTGTTGCAAATTGTGTGATGGCTGAACAAACAAACTCTCTACCCGTAGTGTTTTTCTTCATAAGGTTCAAAATCCATGAGTTGTTGTAGATGTATCAAGTGATGGAGTTTGCTTTTTCCACACACTTTTTCACCCACTCAATTTTGCCAATGTCCTTAAGCACACGGTCAAAACAATGGGATGCACATGAAGTCAACCAAATGGTGGGGTGTTTTTCCTCTAACATCCTTCAGTGGCAACATAGTTGGAGGTGTTGACCCCTCTGCATCCACGACCCCATAGTAGTACACCCATTTTTCACAAAAGGGATCCATCATGTTAAAGTGCCCGTGCCATTCAATTTTCATCATTTAATCGACAATTTTTAAATGATGTCAACCCATTCTGCATGTTTATGATGTAAATTATCCTAATAAGATTATCATGTATGTAACAACCTAGGTAAGCTTAGTATTTTGGTGACAATTTCTATCCTAGGAGTTTTTTCGTTTCATTGATTCATCTGTGTCTCTAGACACAAATGATCAGCAGAGTTTTTCCCCTCCAGCCTCACCCTAAAGCTAGGGTGGATTTTGTCATCAAGATATTAAGTCCTAGTGTTTTTTATCAAGACTTGTAAAAGTAATTTGGGAATGATCTTAGCTAATTAGCTAGATCATTATTTTATAGATTGTTGGGTCTACTAGATCATATTTTGAGTCGCAAAATTGGGTAGATTATTGAGGGTCTATTACGAACGGGTGTTCCCCCTCATGGGTTTAATGTATTAATCTTTTGTAAAGAGGGTTAGAAAAATAATTAATACTCTCATAAGTCAATTAATTAAAATTTCTGGCCAAATTAAATTAAAAATCCTAAGCCAGAAATTTAATTAATTTTATGTCCTAGGTAAATTTAAATTCTTCAAAAGAAAAATTTGCGGGTCTCTAAAAAATAAATTTTTAAAGGTCTCGGGCCAAGGGAATATTGAAAATTTTGAGAAATTTTGGACCCTTGGGCTTTGGTAGTTAAGTCAAAGTCAAAATTTTGAGGTAATTAACTCAAAATTATTATTTTTCGAGTTAATTAAAAATGAATTAAATAAAAAATTCGAAATTCCTAAAAAAAAATAATAATTTCAACGAATGAGATTAAATGATAGTCAAATCTTTTTCGACGGTTGAGATTACTTTGACAGGGATCAAGTGAACTAGCCATTGGAGAATTTATCTATATATTAAAGGTTGGTGTCAGTCTATTTTTTCATCTGATCTTTTGATCTTGTACTAAACTCTCAAGTTCTCTTGTATATTTTCTGGAATAAATGCTAAGTCTTTGGGGTTTGAACTTGTGGTGGTGTTCCTCTTCATGAATTTATGGTAAACTTGTTTTAATTTCCGCATTTATTATTTGAAGATCGCAAATCAATAGCTCTCCTAGAATAATCTGAATACAGGTATCTTATTCAATTTGTTGGAGCTAGGGTAACATTTTTAATTTTGCTTGAAGTAGCAGGTATATCTATTTCTTCAAGATTTTATCGTTAATCTATTTCTCTTCTTGGTTTGGCGATTCATCTAGTGTTTGCAGAAGATCTCTAAGGTTTCATTGGGCGTTTGATGATAGTCCTCGGTTGGACCAACCGAATCTCAACATATATTTTTTGAAGAGCCTACTTCATAATAACTCCAAGATTTATCTAAAGGTTTTTTTTTTTTTATGCAAGAAGTTTTGGGCTAGTACCTCTCTAAAAACCAAAAATATTTTAATATTTTGTGGAAAAATTGTTAGATCTGGCTAGTAATCTAATCAAGTGAGATCTAGCTAGCCTTTGATCTTCAGATCTGGAAGCGGAATCAGACTCACACTCCTTAGACCTAACAGATCCGCAACTTTTATGCATAGGTATGTAGATATTTTGTATAAATTTGGATTTTTCCTAACTTGAGACTGGGTTTTATTTTTCGATTCTTGTATATGTATTGGGTATCTGGGTTTGCTTGTTTCTGGTCTATGCAGGTGATATTCGAAGGTTTTCAAAGAATCTTTTATAGATTTGAGATAGATCTAGGCTCTGGAGGGTAAGATCTGATATCAAGATTAGAATTTTTGCAGGGATATTCAAATCAATTTTTTTAAATCTGAGTTTATTAGGTAAATTACAGTGTAACACGGGGTCGCGCCCCCCCACCTAGGGGTCGATTTTCCTTGCCCCTTCGCGCTCCGAGGTTGTGGGAATGTTTGGGGGCGTTTCCCCACGCTCCCAACAAACCGAAAACAAAGGGAAACATGTGGGGGTGAGGGAGGGGGAGGGGGGCGGGCGTTTCCTCCAAATCTGCGGTCGAGGGGTCGTACGAGGGCGTAAGGGGGCGTGTGGGGGGGCGTTTTCTCCAAATCCGGGGTCGAGGGGGGTCGTACGGGGGTGTTCGGGGGCGTGTGGGGCCGAAAAAAATGATTTTTTTTTAATGAAAAAAAGAGAATATTTTTAGGTTTGATTTTAAGCTTTATTTTTTTGTTTTATGTCTTAACCCTCCGCTGTCGCTACTGCCTCCTACCTCCACCGTCACTCTAGCTCTCGTCGCATTGTTGCCTCTGTCGAGTTGCCTCTGCCTCCGTCGAGCTGCTGCATCGGGCTGCCTACCTCCGTCAAGCTGCTGCCTCAGGTTCCCACCGTCAACGCTGCTACTACCCCCGTCCATGCTGCTGTTGCTGCCACCGTCCACCATCCCACGCTGCTGCCTCAAGGCTCAGCCTCCCTTTGGAGTCTGCTGCCCTCCCACGCTGCCAGTAAGGCTCAAACCATGTAAATACTAAACAGTAATATTAATTTTTAAATAAAAATTTCAATTTATTAATTAATAATTTTAATTTTAATTTAATTTAATTTAATTTTAATTTTAAATTGTTTTGTTTGCAATGTTGTGCAGTAATTGTTTTTTTAAAGGTTAAATTTTGTTTTTTTTAGTTTAAAAAATCAAAATGACAGGCATAATTTATAAATGATAACAGTGAACACACTTACTGTGTTACAAACTCTGCAATTTTTTTTTGCATTGTTTGTAACACAATGACTACTAATTAATTTTTTATTTATTTATTTCGAAATTGAAAATTTTAATTTATTAAATTATTTGCAATTGCAACCTACAAGTTTGAAGTTACAAGTTAATATTTATTCCGAGCCGGAACTATGAGCCAAAGTCAGTCCAATAACAGTTGTAACGGTGGCAACACCTATAGTGCTAATGATTCAGAAGATGCACAAGAAGAAATTCAAAGTAGTCACAAGAGGGTAGGAAATAGGCCTGTAGATTATGAAGGCCCACCAAGAGATCTGGAAAAACTTGCAAAGGGGACATTTAATCCTCAAAAACCACTTCTAATCTATGCAACCAGACTTCCTAAAACAAATCCAAAAGTTGGTGATTGCTCACGTGATTGGGTCTACAATATTTGTGGGCATCAATTTGTTGGCAGCTATACCAGGGTGAAGCAACATATTCTAGCAATCATAGATAAAGGAGTCAATATGTGTCTCTCAAAGCACATGACTCCAGCTCTTAGAGAGCAACTTTGGAGTCTAGAAAGGGTAGCCATTTCAAAAGGGTTATTTTCTAGCAGAAATGTTGATCCATTCAATGCTTCATCAAAAAAGACAAAGGGTTCTATAGGTGCTTCTCGTTCTTCTGGAATGGGTGCTACAGTGTCTAGGATGCACAATGTTCTAGATCGAGATAACACAGATGATGCAATTGACAAAATTCTTTTTGCCAATGGAATTCCCTTCCATGTTTTCCGTTCACCTTATTACAAGGAAATGGTCCAAGCAATTGCAAAAATAGGGCCTTCATATGTACCACCTGGAGAACATAAGCTAAGAACATCAATTTTAGATAGACAAGTGGGTAAAATTAATGTGCAAAAAGAGAGAATGAGACAAACATGGTTGAGGTTTGGTTACTCTATTGTTATGGATGGATGGACTGACATCCAAAAACGCCCATTAATCAACATCATAGTGACATCTGGAGAAGGTCCATTCTTTCTTAAAGCTGTTGACTATTTTGGAAAGTGCAAGGATGCATCTTTCCAACTTGAGCTTCTTCGAGAAGCTGTAGAGGATGTTGGTGTTGATAGTGTGGTGCAGGTTGTGACAGATGCAACAACAGTATGTAGATCAACTGGGTTATTGATTCAAAGCAGGTATCAACATATTTTTGGACTCGTTGTTGTGTGCATGCACTCAATAATGCACTGAAGGACATTGGCAAAATTCAGTGGATATCAGATTTGGTGACAATAGTTAGAGATGTGCAGATGTTTATCTACAACCACCACACCTCCTTGGCCATGGATAGGGCTCACACGAGGAAGGAATTCCTCAAGATCATTGATACGAGATATGCTAGCTATTTTCTCTTATTGGAGAGGATGTTAGAGGTACAAGCACCATTACAATCCTTGGTTGTGAGTTTAGAGTGGGGAAGGTGGTCAGAATCAAAGACAAACTCAGGGAAGAAGGTCAGGCTTCAGGTGTTGGACAATGATTGGTGGGCAGATTGTGCTTATTTGGTGTCATTCTTGGGCCCTATTGTGGAGGTTATTCGTTACACTGATTCAGATTCTCCTAGTCTTGGAGAAATCTATGAGACCTTTGATAGCATGTTGGGTCGTGTGAAGGCAACCATTCAATAGAGGGAGCCCTTATTAGAGTTCTATACATCCCAGATTCGACCCATCATTCAACGTAGGTGGGATCGCATGGACACTCCTTTGCACATGGCAACATATGCATTAAACCCAAAATGGTATGTTGAAAGGCCTGGGAGAGTGCCTCCTATTGATGATCCAGAGGTAAAGAATGACTTCCTACCTGCAATTGCAAAGATGTACAATGAGAAGGGGTCAAAGTTGCGAAGACAGTTTGTTCAGTTTACATCTCTTAGTGGCTCCTTCAACACACATGGTGCTCGGGCAGATCACATAGATCTAGCCCAAGATGACCCAGTTGGTTGGTGGAGGATGAATGGGGATGGTGCTCCAGAGCTCAAACATCTAGCTATGTGTTTGTTGTCTTAGATTGCTAGTTCCTCTGCAGTAGAGAGGAATTGGTCCACACATAGCTTCATCCACTCTATCAAGAGGAACAGGCTTACCTCTAAAAGAGTTGAGAAGTTAGTTGCTGTGCACAGTGCCCTACGTCTTGAGCATAGGAAGACACCTGAGTATTTTAAGGGACTGACAACACGATGGGATGTCGATCCAATGGATGATGCACATGTTGATATGGAGGAGAGACTTGATGAGACACAGATGGGGTTGGTTGGTGTGCTACTTAGCATGTTTGAGAATCCAAGTGATTCTGATTTAGATGGTGACATGGTTGATCCTAATATATTCGTGCAGCAGCTGGATGCAAGGACTAGTGGGGCATTAACTTGAGCAATTATGCTCATTTATGATGATATCATTTGATATTCATATGTTATGTTATTAACTTATTTGCTTTTAAGTTTTATGTTTCAAACTTGAGTTGTAGACTTCAGTTTAAACTTTATTTTGAATCTTGATATAATATAATGTCTTAAACTTTATTTTCATTGTACATTGTTAGTAGTTACATTATATGATTATACAGTTACAAACTTACAAACTTACATGTATGATTGTATGATGTATGTTTTAAGTTTTAAATTTGTTTCAGTTATATGATTCATCGATTTATAATGTTATCATTTATCCTTCATGATGTAAGTGTTATATAATGATAAATATAAAGACAGTTACATTATAAATATTAAATTTTCAATGATATATCATATATTTTTATGACCTCGACGTCCCCCCACGTTTCCTGAAAATTGGTAGGGAGCTTTTGCATAGGCCGCTTCCGCGTTTCCCTGCTCCCTTGCCCCCACCTCCAGGGTACTTGGTGGAACATTGAGTAATATAGGTTCATGATATTTCTGCAATGATTTAATATGGTTATGGTATGGTTTTGTAAGTTAAGGATGGCATGGTTTTGTAAGTTAAGGATTGTATGGTGTATTCATATTGCTTGAGAACATGATGATTTTAGTGACAAACAATGACTTGAGTAATGGATAAATGGTGGTATTGGAAGTGTATACTATTCGGCTTGATATCAAAGGAACATAGTTTTAATGTGCCTATGGTTAAAAGCCTCATCTATAGTCGATGTCAGAGACTTAGACTGTTGGACAATGGTTAAGTGATCTCAATACTCAAGCATGGTGATTTGCTAATATGAAAGAATAGTAGTATAGTATAAGGTCATATTGTTTGGCTGAATGCAAGAAGTTATCTCAACTAAACACAGCCTAAACTATGATGCACACCTAACTACAATGCAAAGATCCTAACCTAAGACACTACTACCCTAAATATTGACCTCAAGCTACATAAAAGGAAAGAAATCACATAAAGCTTGGGTGAACGGATAAAAGGTTGATGTGATTAAGAATATCTCCATGCCTGCTTGCAAAGATTACATTGGGATATCAAGAGACCATTTGGCTTGAATCATTACTAACTTGATTTTATTAATGTACCACATCTTCATTATCACATATACTATAGGATGAATCAAGACCAATGATGAGAAGCAACAATGTGATCTAAATTAGGGCTTGATTAGACTTGGACTAACCCATCACTCACGTGTATTTCGTTTTGTGAAGTCTGGTTAGGTTGAGAAGTCGAACTATGAGGAGATAATGGTTGCAAAGAAATTTTCTTAAGGACCTTGTAGTGTGTTGTTATGTTGTTTGAGGGTGATTAGTGGAGTTTTATGGAAGCCGGTAGCATCCAAGAAGTCAGTAACTAAACATGCAACATTTTTTCACATTCACGACTTCTAAACCAGAGGTAAGATTGATATTTTCAAAGGTAATTCTCCACTGTGTGATTCTCTCTAGCATTGTTTGAATGAGTAGTTTGTTTATGGAAGAATTCGTGTATGCCTTTAGGGCATTGAGTAGACAGTTTGTAACTTGTGCCTTTTCCATCCCTTCATCTTGTTGAACTCCTTATCCCTCCAGCTCGTCGACTGTACACACTCAAACTACATGATTATTATGAATTGGAAGCATAAGGTTAAATCCTATAGGTCAAAAACCCCTTAACACCCTCCTGTTTGACTTCATGGTGAATTTGGGCCCAAAGCCAAACCCAGTTTGTTTAATAAACATGTTGAACTTTACTTAGCCCTCCTGCACATGAAGCATATGTAGCCACAGGCCCGACATCTGTGTGTAAAGCAGTCACTTGTATAATGCCAATTGCAACCTTCATTTGGTCTCACGATATACATTAACCTCTATTAATGAAATCCAACATTCCTGTAGCTGTGCTACCCAATGGGTTAGTGATGTATCATTCCAAAAATATGCTAAATATTGACTTGACATACTTGTGGTTGTGCCTATGTTAACTCATATCTTTCCTTGCACACTATTCCTGATGACCACTATTCAATTCATGAGTATTTCTCTCGCTGCCTTTGTTATTGTCCATTCATCTTCCTTTCGCTTGGTAGCTACATGTAATAGTTTTCAATGACGATGATTGAATTTAGGCCTTCAAACCCTAATGTCAATTATCCATTCATTCTTACATATAATCTAATTCTATCCATGAAAAGAATCGAAGGCCCTAAGCATGTAGCAATGAGTTTCAGAACTCTTATGCCATTTGATTAAAGTTATAAACAAATTTGTTATATCTGCGTTAGTTTGTTATTTGCACTGCTTGCCATGTATACTCGGTTGGAAGTGTCACGAAGTCGAGGATATATATCTCCTCTCGTTCAAGCTTGTGAAAAGAGTGAGCCAGTCATGACTTTGCTGCGCAAAGTCATGACTTTTGATATCCTAGAGGAGATGTTATTGTCTAGTCGCTATCCAATCCTGGAAACAAATGGTGTTTACATATAGCTTACTTGCCAAGCTAAAATGACATTGTCCTGCTTTCGCGTTGGTTATTCTTTTCTTGTTTACTCACTACCTCACATTGCACACACATTTACAAGTTTTCTATGGGTATTGAATTTAATTTTGAATGGTTGAATGGAAAGAAGGGAATTACATGGCTATATGATCGACGAAAACCAAATGAAGAAAACCTCCTCTCCGAGAACTGAGATGAATTTGAGAAGAGTGTTGATTATTTTCGAACTAAATTTGATAATGAAGTTTTTTTTCCCTACAATTATGGATTTTTTTGCATGGGAAAGACCTCTTCCTCCTAGGTACTAAGAAGAAGGCTATTGGAATATTTTAACCTATGTTCATTTTTTAGTATGATGTGGTTACATACGGACTGTGGTTGGCACGAAGGGTCATGAATGATTTAGCTCAAGTATTTTGTGATAGACCTTTTGCTGTTTTAAACTTGAATTATGTTGAGGGTAACATAATATTGGGGAGTATGGTTGATTTATAATAATGTTATATTTTATTGTGTGAATGAAAATTAGAATAATGATTATTTGTGTGAATTAAAAAATGTCGTGGATAAATTCCCAGTCAAAGGTGGCTGTCCCCTCTTTTGTGGCGCATGTGGGATTATTTGGGCATATTCAGATCCATACATGGTGGAATGTGGCAAATTTTATGACAAAAGTCATGTAAATAATCTCAAAGAAAACCCATGTGCCCAATTCCTCAAAATCATGCAAGGTGTTGAAGATACAACACTTGCCTCCATAAAGTAAGAGGATGGCCCACACATGTAAGCTATATTGGATTGCTTAAAGGGTCAAATATAGTTGTTGGGGCCAGTTAAATGATGAAAAGGTCAATTACTCAAAATAAGTCAAGTTACCAAGCAAAAAAGTGGAACAACATTGCAATTCAAGTCAAAGCGACCAAGTCAACTTCCTCAATCTAGTTGGTTGACCTCTCTAAGGGAACATTGAGGGTTTAAGGGTCAAATCAAGTATACGTTGGACCAAAGGTTGACAAAATCTGGTTGTTAGAAGGTTGAGCAAACCTCTCTCTAGGTAATGCAAGCCTCTCTTCAAGCAAATTGACTCAACCAAAGCTGAGTCGAGTCTCCTTGAAAGAAAATTCGATCCTCGTAGGGTAGTTGTTTTCTCAATGGAAGCAGGTCGACCTTCCTTTTGATGTCTATTTCTCATCTAAAAATAATTTTTTATTTTAAAGAGCTAGTCTCCAGGTTTTGGACAAGTCTAATCATTAGTTTTAGGAAAGGGTTTCAAACTAGCCATTAGAAAGAAAATTATGTAAGGCTAGTCCTTCATCTCATTTGTTGTTGTGAACTTTGAGATCATCTTGTCATAATAAGAACCTTTTTTTGGTGCAAACAATTTGTATTCTAGATTGTTTTTTCTATTCTTCTTTGGCTTAGCCATTTAGAAATTGTGCTTCATAAGATTTTTGCAGGTTTTTTTTTTCCAAATTACACATAGCTTGTGAATTGATCCATTGAGGGGACACATAGTTACATGGAAGAGGAAGATTAGTGTTCTAGTTCTCACTCTTTCTTTGTTAGATTAGGATTATCAAAATCTAATTGTTGGACTAGCCCTTATAGGGTATTTCTTCTTCGAAGGCAATATCTCTCCTAATGCCATAGTTGATCCATTGGCTGGAGGTATTTCAAAGGGAAATTGCTACTAGTTGAATTTGGGCATTGGTACATCATCTTAGGTTAGAGTGAGAGCAATTGATCTTTTCAACTCCAAACTCACATCTTAGTCCAAAAATGCAAGGCTGATTGAGAAGGGGTTGTGATCACAATCCAGCATCGGAAGAGGTAGTTTGCATGACCAAGGTAAGCCTCACCTCACCAACTACATATTTAAAAATACAAAAAAATTTCAAAATTTTCTTTTATAAAATACAGAAAATATGAAAATTTTGAAAAAGAAGAAAATACAAAAACATTTCACTAGCTTGAGTTTAATTTCTATTTTTCAGCTAGTTTTATCTCTTGGGTTATGTTCGAGTCTTATCCATTTGGCCCAAGGAAGTTATAGCCTACTTATCTTGTGTAGAAAAGATGATCTAAAGTGAATTCAAGAGGATGTCTAAGGGATTTGTAGGTCCACAATATAATTTATAGCAGCAGATTTGAGTGGTAAGTGAAACCTTCACTCAAGGGTTTGGGCCTAAAATGTATGTACTTGTAAATCCTTGTCAGTTCACTTCCAGGAAATTAGTTATCATTATATGAAGTAAATTATCATTTTCCAGCTAGTTTGAAATTAATTTTTTGCATAAATTAAAAATCCAGGTTTTAATCCCTTGGAAATTTGATCCTTTTAGTGAGTTAACATTTTACATTTTTCAAATTGCAATATCTTTCAAATTACTCATTTATTTCTAGTGCTGGGCTGTTTTTATTGCGATATATTAATTTCCTCAGCATTTCCATTCCTATATTCAACTTTAAAAGAGTATTTATAGATTGGTGGGCCCCAAAAGGGGGTTTAACTTGCTATTTTTTGCATTTTTCTGTTGTTATACATGATTAGTTTCCATAGTAGGACTGTTCTTCTTCTTGCTAGACTGCGTTTTCTACAGTCAATTCCCCATTTCCAGATCAGTAAAGATTAATTGTGAAATCCAAATCCATTTACATATATCTCTTTAGATTAAGTGCTTTTTAGGCTTTGTTTCTATTTCATGAATAACTAAAATTCCTTGATGCAATCTTTAACTAACATCTCCATCTGCTTCAAATTTTGTAATCTACATGACCCCTTTGAGGAATAATCTACTGACATCTCCATCTGCATCAAATTTCATAATCTACATAACACCTTTGAGGAATAATCAATAGCTAGAAATTTACCTTTCAATTTTCTACCATGCTATCCCAACTTATCTTGCCTTGCATTCACGTCGCTTGTATGATTGTAGACAATCCCACCCACAATAAAAATGCATGTGATTTCAATATTTTACATGCAAAATCCTCTCACTCGGGATCTTGAATCTACACGAGTTCAAAGTACTCCATTTTGCTAATTTAGTCGATTAACTCTTCAGGATTTAAATTTCCTTTATAGCTTTGAAGTATCGAGTCTTGGTTTTCCCTTCTCCCCAAAATAGCAATTGCTATAAGAAATCTCTCCTCTGGTTCAACCTCTCCTTGACCTCCTCTTGTGGATCCTTGTTCCTTTTATCTCCATCACATCCATTAGTCACTTTGATAACATATATACCTCATCAATCTATCTTTAAAGCATTCAATTTTACAATGATTCCCTCCAATGATTCTAGAATATTGTCACCAGCATTGGCAACTGGGCTTCTCGATCTAGCTCTTCCTTGACCCTGTGGGGTTGATTGCCTCTTTCATTCCAATTGTCATTTTCTAGAACATCCTCTTCTGTGTTTCCTATTCTGCACTTACATTTTTGCAACAACTCTCAACACTTCCTCTACAATCCTTTGGTAGGCACTTCTAGTGTCCACTTGATGGTAACTGAAGCCTTGTATTCACAAAAAAGGCCTTGTTGTTTGTGCTCTTGTTCAATAGTGTCTACGATTGTCATCTTCTCACATTTAATGCCTCACACTGAATGCTAGGTCCGTGTCTTAGTTGTAACATACTTTGGTACCACTAAATGTAGTGTGATTACACCATGTCCCCCAAACTTCAATGACACATAGCGGAGACTCTATTACTTTGTTAAATGACTATGTTTGTTCACTATCATTAGTTATGCGTTGTCTATTAAGGCCACAGTGAAATTCTCGTCAGAATTCAACGAAAAATTCTTCAAGAAACCTGACCGAGGGAGTGTTTAAATTGTTTTTTTAATGGTGAAAATGGATTCAGCACCATGAAGAACTCCTGGGCACCCAAAACCCTGAAGCTTGACCACTATAACCCAAAATTTCAAAAATTTCTACCAAATTTTCTCAAAATTAGGCCATAATTTCTATTATTTTATGGGAAAAATTGTTGCCTATTTAGACTACATGTCATTAATTTGTCCAAACATAAGCATCTCTTTTTTCTTTAATGTATAAAGCAACAATTTCCACTCTAGCAACTCAATGCATTCATTTGATTTTGAATTGAAACACATATAGCCATGTGTAAAATGACAGAGAATATAATTAGTAGAAACAAATAACACAAGTTTGCGTCAATTGTACCTAAATAATCATTTCGTACTGATTATTCATACTAGAATATGTTAATTTTTAGGGCTAGATTGTTCTATGCTGTAGATAATTGCATTTTTTAAACTTTTTCAACATTTTCACATTTTATTCACCCTATAATATTATATCATCATTAGCAACTATGTACAGAGAACAATGACATCATCAATGCAACAGAATAGTAAGGAACAATAGAAGAAAATCATGCACAATAGAGACACCAGGATTTTGGTTGGAGACCAAGGCAAAACCCCACAAGGGCGAAAACCCATAATCAATTCTTCTTCTTCTATTAAATATTCATCAATGTTCAACTGATATACACAGTACAAATGTTATGAGACACCATCATGAATCACATTACGATACCTAGGGCTAATCCAACAACATACCATATCGTACTAGTCACAAGAGCACGATATATATCATTGTGACTATCATACTTCATTGTTGTTGTCATAGAGGTTTTTCCATACTGTCATATCAACCATGCATCACTGTCATAAAAATGCCATCCATAGTTGCCATCACTGTTATACATCAAAGGTTATTGCCATGTGAAGTTCACTACATCAAGGTCACTAACCTATAGATCCACGTCACTAACCTATAGATCCAGGTCATCGATATAGGGTTACTACCAAAACATCACACTATCATCAAAAGTACTTGTAATCAATGTCTTATCAATGATCATTGTCACACATCAAAGTCATTGTTACCAAGGTCACTGCCATTGACTTTCATCAAGGTCAATACCATGTAAATCATTGTCACATATCAAGAGCACTGTTATGAAGATCAAGGGCACTGTCATATACATTGAGGTACATGCAACCCACAATAAAGTGTGAGCCACACAAAACATGAGCCATTGTAATGGAATAGAAAAGCGAGCCTCATAATATATGCGAGCTATTGTATGCTAGCCATTGTATGCGAGCCACTATAAAGCGAGTCACTATAATAAAATATAAGGGAGCTATTGTATGCGTGCAACTGAGATTGTACTGAGCCATTGTAAATACAAGCTATAGAGATTAGTGAGTCATTGAATTATGCGAGTCACTGTACAAAGAACGAACCACAAAGTGCGAGCCACTGTAATATGCTAACCACATAGTGCAAGCCACAAAGAACGAGCCATTGTAGAATGATGGCCTTAGAAACAAGGAATGCGAGCCACTATGATATGTATGTCAGCCATAGTAAGACGGGCCTCAATGAATGTGAGCCACAAAGCTAACTACAATAATGTGATCCTTTATAAATATAGAATGCAGGCCATAGCGAACCATACAAACAAATAATGCGAGCCATTGAGATGTATATACAAGCCATAGTAAATACGAGCCACAGATAAATGCATACGAGTCTTAGAGAATAAATAATGTCGTACGATCTATCATGCGAGCCACTGAGATATTCAAACCATAGAAAGACATTGTGAGCTACAAAGATTTGAGTTGACTTGCCTTAGAGAAAATTGAATTGATGCCAAAATGATGGAGGATTATTACCAATATATAGTTGTTCCTTTGAGCGAAAAGTCACGACTATTGGGGCAAGCCGACATGAGAGGCCGACTTGAAACTTGGAGGGAACAACCTAAATTGAAATTAACTCGTAATAGCATTAAATATATTTTCTTTAATAATTGCTTGTCCAAATTTGTACCACAATAAATAATAAGAGGAGTGCCTCAAACACATTAATAACTATATTTTCCTTTAACCAATATAAATTGTCTTTGGGGCAGGATGAGGAATTTCCATTTGCATCATAAATATCATCTTGGATGTACATGTATGTTGCATCATGTCTCATCTTGTCTCATAGAAGAAGAATAATCCACAACCAACGATAGGGTAGATTGATTTACCACAAGGATAAAGATCCTTTAAACAATACTGGTCTCCAGGTCAAGATTCATGGCCTTCATCTCAACTGCATCAACAAGCCATTCATCTCATCACATCTTGTCTCAACTTGTCTTCTCTGATCATCAACTGAACGATGATGTCTTGATCTAAAGAAGAAGAAGAATGATCCACTTAGTCAAGTCTTGAACATGATAGAAGGGGGAGATACCCAACCTAACACAAAGGATAAGGATCACACACACCTATTGTTTGTTGATCTTCCCACCTTGATCCTTAAGAATCAAGTGGTAGAACACCTGCATCCCATCACTTGGAGGAGATACCAATTACCATAAATGGTAAGGATCACACACACAACCAAGTCTCCTCACCCATTGGCTAGATGGGTGGCAATTCCAACAAGCCCAGCTTGTGTGAAGGATGCATACTAGGGTAGTAGGGGGAGATACCCACCTTGCCATGAGTGACAAGGATCGCACACACTCTATATTGACAATAGGAGAGATACAAACTTACCAGGGTAGTAGGGGGAGATACCCACCTTGCCATGAGTGACAAGGATCGCACACACCCTATATTGACAATAGGAGAGATACAAACTTACCACAAGGGGTAACGATCACACACACCTATTGTCCTGAATTCCCTCCACTCCAAGAGTTCTTCGACTCCATTTTCCTCCCCTTAGCTCAAAAGGGGGGAAGAGCATAGCTTAGTGTTCTCGATCAACGGTGACCACTTCCCAGAAGAGTCACATCCACTAGTCCAAAATCCTCTCTGAAGACCAAGAACTTCCCTTTCAACAAAGGCTTGGTAAGAATGTCAGCTATCTGCTCATTATTCGAGATGAGTTGGAGCCTTATTGCTCCTCTCTACACCATATCCCGAATATAGTGATATCTAATCTCAATATGCTTGGACCGGTCATAAAACATGATGTTCTCTGAAAGTCAGATCCCACTCTTAATATCACAGTATATCACAGTCTTTCCCAACACATGAAACAACTCTCAAAGAGCTTTCTCAACCACACTTCCTTGGAGCTAGCCATATTAGCAACAATTTACTATGCCATTGCCATACTTAAAGAAATAGACTTCTATTTCCTGCTCATCCAGGAAATCATGGCAGACCCCAAGCTAAAGCAACACCTAGATGTTCTTTTCCTGTCATCAATATTTTCAGCCTCAGTCAGCATCAGTGTATCCATGAAGATCGACAATGTATCTTATTCCATGATTAATAGTTTCAACACATATTTAGTAGCAACCCAATATACATGTCTAGGCTCAATCAGGCTCAAAGTACATGATGCAAAGCAAGGATCCATTTAGTTTCCTGATCATCACGGGATTCATCAAATCTGAATCTTAAGAGGAGACTTTCTCTACTATAGTATAATTCAGCATGCCAAATCTCTGATAGTATACTTCCCTTGACAAGGAAGTCCTCATCATCTCTCTATTACACTCTTAATCTCAAGAAGTGGATCACCTTGGACTCACAAGTCAACTCCCTCTCGATGAGGTGATTTGATTATGTCAGAAATAATTATTAGCATATATGAAACCAAATATCAAAGACACACCTCCAACCTCGAAGAGGGGTTCGCATAAGATGTTTGTTGATCTAAGCATGCTAGGTCTAGGGGACTTGCTTGAGTCCATATGAGACTTTCTTCAATCTGTAATCATGAGTCTCCTACTCATGCACCTCACTGCCCTGAGGTAGCTCCTGTGAAAATTCATAAACCAAAATCCTATTGCAGCAACTGGAAATTATTCTCCTAATTATTAATTTAATTTAACAATTTATTTGTCATTTTCTATGACAAATACTGAATAAATCACACTGCAATCTACACAAATAAAACTGCAGAAGAATAAATGTTGGAAGGAATGCTAGCACACACACATAAAAATAACACAATTGTTTTTGGACAAAAGTCCCCGGAACAACCCAAGTTGAGAAAACCGGTGCAGTAGCTGAGGGTTTTATTATTAAGAAGTAGTGAGAAAATTTGAGTACAACTGGATGCCGAAATATTGGCAATCCTACACAGAAAAATACTAGTAGCAATATAGTGTGGAATTTTCGTCACCCCACAACCAATCTCTTGACATAACTTGCCTTCAAAAATACAACCCTCTGACCGTCTGCCTCAGCCTCTATGTTAACCTATGTGTAGCTGGCTGGACATCTAGCCTCAAACTGATCTCTGATGATGTAATATCCCAAAATAGGGAAATTCTACAACAATGGGAACATCTTATAATGTTCCAAAGTTGGAGATCTAGCAATACATGAACACAAACAGGAGTAGCAGTGATACATCAACACATAAAATGTAAGAAGATCTAAATAGCCATCTTATTAGATCATAGAAGCAAAATGTATTCAGGATCTTGAGGAAATAGTCACTCAAGTTAGACAATGCAAGCCTCAAGAAAGCATGTACAAGGAAATGAAGAACACTGCTACATATAGGAAGCCCAAGGCTATGACTGCGTACTTTATAGGTGGCACTGCTACAGAAATAATGTCAATACATGGATATGGAAATGTATAGCTCAAATAAGTGGGGGAGCAAAGCTCTAAACCCCTGGGAACAATCTCAAGACAATCCTAGAAGGATTTCCTAAAATATACAAAATGGCAAAAATGTCGGAGTAGCAGGGTTGAGTAGCAGCTGCAACTCAAGAACTGGATGGAGATGGCTACAGATGTTGCACAAGCTGAATAGACCTCCTCCAATGGATCTTCCAAGTGAAAGTTTGATCCTAACACTGAAGATTTGACCCTCCAAACAAACACTGCAACCCTCACTGCAGATGCTCAATGAAAATAACGCAGTCAATGAGAGGGACTGCGCTGTAGATGATGGACAATGGTTGGCCTGATGCCAAAGATGATGTGAATAAGCTCAAATGCTCCCTTATTGATCCTCCAAAGGAAAGAGGGCTTCCTACTCTGAAAAATAAGCACAGGAAGTGGTGTTTAGTAACCTCCACTACAACACCCTGCAACACAACCCAACTCTAAACAGAAACTGCACTGTAGCTGAAGGAGGATGTTTGGCCTCAAGCCTGAATGTGGAGAAATGAAGAGCAAGCTCCTTCAAGAGGCCTCTCTTGAAAGGAGAAGGAATTCCTAAACAGGAATGCCTTGTGCTAAGCAGCACAAAAACTCTGCTAAACAACAAGAGAATGCACAAAGTCTAAACAGATAATGAAATCAATAATCCATAACATGAATAGAAATGGCAGCCTTGCCCTCCTTTTAAACAAGTGAAAGGCCTCTCACCATGGGTCCCACTCATTAGGGTTTCCTTCACCAAAGAAACCTCCTCCCATTCATACTGCGATGTCTCTCAAAGTGTTTTCCACTTCCCACCCCACCATTATTGACTTGGTCAAACTTGACCTTGTCCACATGCAAATGGCCCTTTTCACACATGAGGGTGTGAAATCCAGCTCCTATGATGATCCCTTTTCACACTATGAGGGATTTTATGTTGATTTAAATTAAGTATGGGTCTCCTTCCCCATTTATTCATCTGCTAAGTGCAAAAATCAAAATTTAATATTCCCATTAGCTGCATGCTAATGTAGGAATATTACAGATGAAGTCGTTCTACCTTCTATTGATTGGAAAGATTCTTCTTCGGCACTCTGGGACTCCTTCCTGGCCTCTGGAATTGAAAATGTCTCTGCTTCTTAGAAAATCGATTTACCTCTAGAGACTACTGCACTGCCCCAGTGTCAGCCTCTCTATGGCTATGCTGCCTCTCTGCAAATGCACTCGTTGGACCTAGAATGCCTCCTCCAACCTCATTGTCTTTGCCCCTCTCTCATTGCTTTGATCTCTGACTCTCTCTTTGGAAACTGACTGTTGCTACTCTGGAAATCGATTTGCCAATGAAATCAAACTCTTCAAGTGTGTTTTCAATCACCACTTCGACCTCCTCTTATAATCCTCTGTTGGAGCACCAACGACCAAGATTAAAACATAATCGATGGACAGGATCAGCGTGGAGTCGATCAATGTGAGTTTCTAGACTATTCTCGCCTTATCTCAATTAATACTGATTAATTAACCATATTCTCTAAGTTTAGACTTAGGAAATATTTTAAAATCAGTTAATAATCTAATTGAGACACTCTAGGTGGAATATCCAAAACGATTTCTGGGTTCTTGAGATCTCATGTATTCTAGCCTCTCCACAAATTTGTGACTAGAACACATCCAATGCTACAAAAACTAACACTCCCTCTTAGCAAGGAATGTGTTCTAGTACTGTTGCACACATGTTAGCTATGTCACAGGGTTCGCTTGACCTAAATGTTGAGGTTCGGAATTAGCCGAACTTCAAAAATTTTATTAAAATTCGGTTAGGTTCAGAATTAGCCGAATTTCAAAAATTTTATTAAAATTCGGTTAGGTTCGACCAAGTTCAGCTTCAGGTTCTCTATCTTCACGTTCTCTATGTTCAACTCTGTAATAACCAATGCGAGATAGACGGGTGTAACCATGTTAGGGTTGGAGAAAATGACCTACCTACCTTTCTTGCAGTGGTGACGATTTTGCTTATCCTTGCTGCTATGATCGCGCACTTGCTGCTTCAACAAAAGTTCTAAATATAATTACGCAATGGTCCACTAATGGTCCGACAGAAACTGTCACAACTGATACGTTGAATTATTTTGTGTCAACCTGGCCCTTTTAAATGGTTGTTATAGGTCTAAAATGGAAGGCCGTAATTTATAGGTAATGATATTAAAAAAAATTTAAAAACTTAATGTATTTTATTTATAAAATTATTATTTATACATATTTTCAATTATATATAATTAAAATTTATAATAATTACTTTTAATATAATGAATTAACATATTTTCAATTATATCTAATTGACATTTAAAATTATTATTTTAATATAGTTAAAATTATATATAATTACTTAAAATATATATAATTAAAGGAATTAATGTTATTATAATAAATATTATAAATTAATATAACTTATATTTACCTTGGATGCGGGTGTCTAATCTCAAATTCTCGTGCTACATGGCACCCCCTCTGCAGGGCAATTGTTCTAGCCACATGGCCCGGGCAGCGCATGGCCTAGGCGAGGATGCCGTTAAATATGAAGTCACACAACCTGGCGCCATTACTCCCCTTCAAGTCGACTGCTCCGAATTCATTATTGCCTGTCCTTGCTGCCGAACACCTCTGTATTTCATGGGTAATGGCGCTGCTTCTCAACCATCTTTTTCGCTCCGTCTCTATGTTCATCTGGCCGGCTATTCCGCTCATCACTCTACCATTCATTCTCTGTTAGCCCACCTGCTCAGCGCCTCTTGCCGCCTCTCTGTCTGCAATCCACACTGTGCTCATTCTCCTTCATCGAACTTAGAAGCCTCAATGCCACGCTGCCATCTCATGAGATGCCACCGAGGCTGAGGCCAACCTTCCCGTCCTCCACTTCCTGTCAGAGATGAATGCCCAATGGAATTCACCCTTAATGTGAATTCGCTTGAAACTCTAGACCAGTAGAGTATGTCCGCCCTTATATCCCTGCGTCTTCCTGAAGCCCCCTCCAGCTCTTCTGGCTCGAGGTCAAGGAAGAGATTGCACAAATAAACGATGTCGCTGTCCATCCTTCAGCAGTCCAGGAAGTCAATGGCTCTGCCCACCAAGTCCGTGGAGAATTCTTCGGGCAGCGACAACGACAGTAGCTCAGCAGAGGATGACAACAAAGCAGCTATGGGAACTCGCACAGCCTCAAGGCTGGAGCAGAACTCTCAGTTGTCCAAGCCCGAGGACGACCTCTTAGACTACGGTTGTTTCATTGAGGAAGAGCAGCCTCAAGAAACAATTCAGAATGACAAAAACCAGAAAGACTAGCGCCACGATGCCTCTTTCTCTTGTTCGCTCTAGCTCAATTTCAATTTTTATGTCTATTTACTTTCCGCACAATAAACTTAGTTTATGGGTACTTATGTTTTGTGCTAGTTTCCCCTTTTGTGGTAGCACCCCTCCTGCTACATGGTCTAGTTTCTGGGCTGGTTTCCCCACCAGGGGCAGCTTCCTTTTTTTTTTTTTAAATCTTCTTTCTTGCCGGAATTGGCTAACACAACAATTCAATTGGGAATGTTGAATTGTACTGTTGTATCTTTTTGTACAATATAATAGAAACTAGACATATATATATATATATATATATATATATATATATATATATATATATATATAGAAAGAAAATTATAAATTTATTAATACAATATTTGATATAAATTATAAATATATATTAATTATAAATAAATATAAAAGATTTAAATATTTTTTTATAGATTTTCAAATTTTTGAATAGGTATATGAACAAACCTAATGGTGAACCTCATAACGAAATTCATTGGAAAAATCGAATTCGAATCGAACTTGATTGTAGACGAACTCGAATTCAAACCTGAACCATGTGACAATGCCTGTTAGTAACACTTTGTTTCTGCACCATCTCCTGTCACACTACTAATGTCTCGCTGTTGCTTCCTGCCAACCACTGTGCAACTCTGATATGCGCTGCATTTGTGCTGCTGCTGACCCTGCTGAATTGCTGCCAACACTGCATCTGCACTACAACATCTGCAACTGAAAAACATCCAAAACTAAACCAACTGTGCTCAGTATGATGCATCTGTCACCCGAGTCTCTGACTGCTACTAGCCTCTGCACTGTCCACTAAAGACTCTGCGTTGTTGCTGACTCTGCACTGCTCTCCCTAGTATTTGACTACTACTAGTTTCTGCAACAATCACTCTAGCATCTAATTGCACCAATTTCCACTGGTCCATCCTGCTACTCAATACTTTGAGCCTCTGTATCCAGGTACTAATCCAAGAGTTGGACTCCTCAAGAATCCTGCCCATCTGTAGCGCTCTGGGGCTACAAAACGAAGTCACCCCACCTCACTCCTGGACGTATATCAATGAACATAGCGAATTTTTCCTCCATCCTGGAGGAAAGCTTATCAATCTTTGTAGAAGCTTCTTGTTGGCCATGCTTCTCCTCCTTGTCCTTCTTCTTGAGAGGACACTGGGTACTGTAGTGACCGAGCTCACCACATCTAAAGCACTTGACCTTTGAAAAGTCCTTCTTCTTCCTCTGTTCCCCTTGTCCTTGACAAGGACCCTTAGATGCAAGGGCCACATTCTCCTCCTCCTCCGCTGTCTTCTGCTTGCTGATAGTGTCACTGATGGAGCTCTTCAAAAGAGCTCGTATCAACTTCTCCTGCTGCAAATCATCCCACTTCCCGCCCCATCTTGGTAGTGTGTCTCTGCCCAATATGCTTTGGACAAAAACCTGCCACTCCTTAGAGACGCTGTTGAGAGCTAATCACACTAGCTCTGTGGGTTGAGGTGTTGCCCCAACAATTGACAGCTGGTCTTAGACCTCCTAAATTCTGGTAAGGAAGGGGTCTATGCCTTTGCCTTTCTGCATCCGAATTCATCTCAACTTCTCCTCAAGGTACATCTTCCGCTGCTCGGAAGTACCCTAATACAATGTGGCGAGAGAATCCCACATCTGCTTGGTAGTATCCTTGCCAGCTATATGCAAGACTACATGATCCCATACTCCATCTTGTTAGAGAAATGGCAGTTATTTAGTTTCTCTTATCATGACATTATTTTGTGATTATTATTATGTGTTCTTGTGTTTTATCTTTTATCATCAAGACTAATGCCAAACAAATAGAAGAGGACACAAGATGTAGGCACGTTGTTAGGGAAAAACCCCTCTTTGAGGGAAACCTAGTCAAAATTATTTCTTCAATAGGTTTAAGATGAGACGATCAAGACCCTTAGACAATAGGCTTCCTCCATCAAGTCATCCCTTCATTGTGTTAGCACTGAGATCTCCTTGCACCAGGATTTCCTTTGCTTGCACTTGAAACTTCATCCTTCTTCCTCATGAGATCCAACTTCACCCTAGTAATAGTTTTGAGTTTTGCATCACTGAATAACACCGAGGTATCATGTCTAAGATATCATCACAGCACCGAGAAATATATACCGAGTATAGCACCGTGTATTAAGCATCATCGTATCACCAAGCATCAAAACATCATCATAGCACCGAGTATAGCACTTTGTATTGAATCATCATTATGGCACTGAGTTTTAAAGACAAAGATAGCATCACTGTTGTGAAACTAGCTCCAAAAATATAAGAAAAGAGATATCAATGCCTTAGAAATGAGCCACTTCGAGGGGGCAACCTCCAATGCATTACATGAATGAACAATTCTTGGATGATACAAATGACAAAACCTCCTTTCTATATATAGGAGTCCATGGGGCCACAATGTAATCCTAGTGGGGCCACAATGTATTCCTAGCCGACCTAACAATAATAATTTAAGGGCACCATAATAACAATATGGGGGTTACAGGGGTACAACAATAACAATAAGGGGGTTACACTAACAACAATAAGGGACTATAATAGTAATATAAGAACCTAACAATCACTAATTCAAAGAATAACACCATGTCCGAACTGTAATATTATAGTGTTCTTGAAGATGCCCGGACTGTAGTATATACAATGATCCAAAATTTCAGAGAAGTCTAAATTCCTGAGTGTTGAAATGCGAAATCACAGTGGGGTATATATAGTTGTTCCTCCATAAATGAGTCGACCTATACTTTTGAATTATTGTGTCAATAATTAGGCCGACATGAAGACAAATTGAGGCCGACTTGAGTATGTTGTCTTGTAGATAATTTGAGGCCGACTTGAAGGCTACTTATGAAGAAGATTTTTGCTGAAGACCGAGGATTATGACATTTGAAGGAGATGACTTAATGGAGGATCTTTTTGAACAACCTGATACTACATGATTTAAAATCCCAAATAGGATCAATTTAGATATGTAATGACTAACCTAGATGTCCACAATTGAGACCTTAATCTAAATATGACCCAAGCATGAAACCCATGCTTTAATAAGTCATTTAATAATAATTAAAAATTCTTTTGACAAATACATTAATAATGAAAATTGAACCTAGTTACATTCTTCAACACTCCCTCTTATGAGGAAGGTATTCATATCTAAAGGAAGTACTTGGAAGATCTCACTTATCTATGAAGAAGTTTAGGCACTGCAATGCCATGGACTAGATTCCAAACCAAGACAATCTATCCATTTGGTCACTCTACAATTTAGGCACCACAATGCCACAGACTAGATTCCTAACTAGGGAAATCTATTCGAGTGGGACTAAGATCGACTAAAAATTTCAACCTTTATAGGTACCATTAGGCTTACTTACTAAACATTAACGCAGGGAATTAGGTGCGTAATGTAACGTCATAGATCTATGACCAACGCCACCCTCCCTACTTTGGGAACTATACATCAACACATAGTGCTGACTAGATGTCCTCCCATGAAATGCTTCACTCACAAAACCTCAACACTCTTGATCCAACAAATCAAGGATAACCAATCTCTCCCAATCAAATTGATTGGTAATCATCATGCTATCAAATCCTTCGAGAGATTCACTTGTACAAATACAACCAAAATCAACAATACATATTCAAGTATATAATCAAAGCAACCCTTCGGAGCTTCGATGTTGCCCTTTAATTAATCTCAGTTGGACTATCAGTTGAATCTTTGAAAGAAGATTCCTTTTCCTACTTCACATGTAGCAACATTTCTTCTAGTATATATTCTCCAACTAAAACTTATGTTGTACCCTCCCTCTTAACTAGGGAGAGTTCTACTATCCAAGCTCCCTCTTAATGTAGGGAGATTTGACTTCTTTCTTTGATGTTGGAGAATTCTCATGGCTTCCATTCCTTTCCTCATGCTGATCATATCAACTTCTCTTACAAACTTCTTCATCAATATGATGTACCTGCATAACTTAATAACAAGCACAACCAATTATGTAGAAGCATGAAGTTAATCATAGAAAAAACTTTATAGTAGCGGAAGCATTTAGATTTTACATAATCAATCAAGAGACTGTACTCCATTAATTCAATTTCTATCCAGGTTTGTTACAAACCCTAATCACATCAGCAATTCAACCAATATGACAGAAGATTAGTTCTTTCATATAGTGATCCCTAGAAATAAATCAAAAGAAAAAGTGTCTAATATATTTCAGAGTTCATATATATTAGACTTCCCCACAAGGATCCAAGAATCAATCAATGCCAATCACAACTTCGTCATTAATATGACCAACTTCCACTAGAGATAGTTGCAAGTCCTAGATTTTTAATTGACCATCAAAACATATCATGAATAGCTTCTACTAGGGTTTGATTTAAACCCTAGATTTTTCCATCTATAAATTCTCAGCAAAGATTATATAGATTCAGATGAATACACATACTAGAGAATTTAATCATTAATAGAGCTTAGATGTAAAACCCTAGATTCTTCAATCATCATCCTAGACCTTTAATCTTTGGCTGGAGCTTCTTTCCAATCCCTAGAACTTACGACCATTAGAAATTTGGTCAACTCATATTTCTAGGACATTCATCATGCATAAGCACATCATATGATTAGACAATAAAATATATCAGACATACATTGACCTAGACTAAGCTAGGGATGCAATCAAAGAAGTATATACCTAGGGTTTCATTCCTAGGACTTTTCATTACAAGGATTTTTCTTGTATACCTAACCAAAACTTAGGGTTTCAGTTCATTGTCAAAGAAAACCCTTATTCCATCAAGACTTCAAAGGTTCGAGATTTCGAACAACATCATTTCAATCCTAATATGTTAGAGGTTCCATGATTGTTACACAGTAATTTGTCACCGTCCCTGTAATCCCCGTCTCGCACATTGGAGGGCTCATTTTGTGACCTGTGAGTAGTGACATAACTTGAAAATACTTTCATAGCATTCCCCTGAACATGTACTTTCATCCCCTGAAGACATCTCCTGCTGAAAAACCCTAAAAATGGCCCTTTTTGCATTGGCGCGAGCAGGCAGTTCAGTATCCGCGCCAATGGGGAAAATACTTCAAAGAGGCCGCGCCAGTTGGTGCTCTGTCCCAGAGTCGCACTCGCGCTAGCCAATTTAAGGAATGTTTTTTAAAAATAAATGGCGGAAGTTTCGTCCTAACTGATCCAGGAACTGATATCTATCTTGAGTTGGGAGGTTTGGCTACGGATTTCCATAGAGAGGAAGTGGTTTGCCACCTCTCATGGAAGCTTCCTTGATGATAGGGCCAATCATGATTATAGGGATCACGACTCTCTTCACTCACATCTATAAAAGCTTGCCCATCTCCCATTGCAAGCTGGTCTTTAAGTTCCCAGAATTCCCGAGCCTTGTCTTTTTGCCAAGAGCCTCCATAATTCCCTTAAGGCCAATTCCAAGCAAGGAGACTATCGTCGAGACATCGAAAGAGAGCTTGCCCCATCCCCTACGGGGCTTTAGCCAGGGACGTGGCCGAATTGGCGACCCTCGAAGAGGAATTCAGCGTCGGGGCTATGGTTGTATTCTTCTTTGATTGATTAAATAAGCGACTATTGAATTTGTGGTTCCACTCTTGTTGTTGATTATGATGTTGAGTTATGTCCTCTTCGACTGACATATAGTTGTATGCACTAGATTTTATGCTTGCGTTTGTGTTTTTTCTTGCATGTGCAGGTGTCCGATCACGGAGATCGTGGGGATTGTGATCTGCCAGGGCAAAGGAACGGGAGCACCACCTCTTCTACAAATGACAGCGTTGGATTCCAGGTAAGCCTTCCTCGCAAGTCGGTTTATTTGTAATTAGGAACCTGCACTGTAGCATGTTTGATTGTTGCTAGACCCGATCTGGGCTAGTAGGGATCGCCTCTGTCCGCAGAGGGGATTTACCTCTCCAACAATTTGGCGACTCTGCTAGGGATCGTTGGCTTGTTTTCGTTCACTTTATAAACTATAGACGGAGCCTGAAGTTTGCCGGATAGCCTTCGAAATGTTGTTGCTCTGCAATTGCGAAGTGGATCAAAGCTTCTTCAGTCAATCTCCGGTTTAGTTTGTAAACTGAACACTTGGAGCTTTGTCTTGTCTTTTCGGTTGATTCTTGTTTCTGCTTGCTTGATCAGCTCTTTGGGCTGGCTCTTTCTGTGAATTTGGCTTTTGGATAGCTTGATTATCACTGGTCTAATTGTTGGATTGCTCTTATTTATTTTTTGACTGGTAAACTCGGTGACGCTTTCGAAGCAGCAGGTCGCGCCCGATGGCGCGGTGCTGGTGTGTGCCGCGATTCTGTTCGCGCTAGTTTCAGCCTTACAGTCGCGCCAATCCTGTAAGGTACTAGGGTTTACTCTATTTTGAGCTTTCTAAGCTTGATTTGTGTCTGTCTCGCTTTGAGCCTAGATTACATGGTTCATTTGAGTCTTGGAGATTCAGCTTGAAGTGGTGAGTTTGGTCTTGGTTGGGAGAAATTCTTTGTTTTTTCATTTTCAGGCGTTGGCGCTTGTTGTCGATGAACAACCCTTGATGGCCATTAGCGCTAGTTGTCGGTGAGCGAAGTCGCGCCGGTTGGCGCTAGTTGTCAATGACAAAGTCGAGCCCAATTTAGGTGTGTGAAAGTGGAACTTTTCCCTAAATCCTTCACCGGTTTGTCTTCTCCTTAGGTCTTTTCTCTATATGAGCATAGATTACATTGCTCATTGTTTGAAATGTCTTCTCTCCATGGTTGCTTGATGTAAAAGGGAATGAATGCCTTGTTTGATCTCTTGCTTTAGAAGTCCCTTTTGTATTTGACCTCATATGTCTTGTCGCCTTTTGAGGATTTCGTTACAAAGTGTTTGAAACAACGATTGCATTCTTAGAGTTTGTTTACATCCTTTTTTCATTCATCCTTCCATTAAGAGATTTGCGTTTATTTAGTTTTCGTCTCAAAGTGTTCTTTTTGTTAAAATGCATTAGATCACATTGCATTGGAAAGTATTTTGGAGATCCATCATTGAACTTAGATTACATTGTTTAATGATTGAAAACTAGAAATCGCTTTGATTTCATTCTATTTTATTAAAAGCATGCATTAATAAGTAGATTCTCATTTCATCGAAAAATGCATTGAGTGCATTCTTATCATTTGAAAAGAAAGGGAAATTGTGCATAGGTTACAATTGCATAGTTTTCGGGAAAAAAAGAGGATTTTGCATAGATTACATTGCATTATTCACACATCGTTGAATGTTTGGAATTACTTTTGGATAGTGAAAGTCATCTAGTTTGGAAAAAATTCGTTTACAGTGTTGTTGTTTGTTGCATCATTGTTTGAAAATCTTCCCTTAACTAGATAGCATTCATCGAATTGAAAAGATTTCTTTTCTCATATAGCTGCATATAGGAGATTGTCACATGACACTCGCTAGGGCTTGAAAACTGAAACATAATTGAAGATTAACATTAAAATCTATTCAATTTACACTAAGGCATCATTGAAACATTAACGAAATATTTAGAGCTCTAGGCTAGAGACGTGTTCCGGCGTCGTTAAACCTAGTAGTTGTCGTTCGCCTCTTGGCTAGATAGTGCTAGTCCTTTGTACGTCGCATATATAAAGGGGCCCCACTAGGTTTCAATCTTTTGTCCACCGAGAGGCAGATGCTGCCACCCTATGCCCGTGATACACCGGACACGACGTGGGGAGATTGCACCTTGCCGTCGTTAAGTCCTTGGTTGATTTCTCCTTCATTTTGAAACCAAGGTGTATATTGCAGTTCACGGTTATTTGGTACACCCTTTGCCTAGCATTCCTGAGCAGTCATTTTGATCTTATCTGACTCCCTAAATTTGAAAATATCATCAAGCGCTTGTCCTTTCACACTTGTTTCCAATCTGAAAGTGATAGAGTCATATTTTTCATGTTTCTCGACTCTTAAAAGATGAAACGATAGAGTTTTGTTTCAATGTTTTAAAAATTAACTGCCCACGAAATATTCCTGGTTAGAGTTAGTTTCCTTAGGGTGTTGTTCTGAAGATATTTTCTAATGGCAACTTTTCCGGAGTTCACCAACCAAGGAATCCCCTCCGATGGGAATCCGGGTCTTTTTCCTCCTTTTGGGAATGTTGGTGCTCCTTATATGGCAACGTTGTCCCTTCCTGGGTTAATTGTTGGGTTGCTTGTTTGGTTGTTTTCAACCTCTGTGGTCCTGAATGTCCCGGCTACTGGTCAATCAGTTCCTCCACCTGAACAACATCATGTTGATTAAGGTAACCGAGGTGGCTAAGAAGAAGAAGAAAGACAAAGAAGAAGAAGTCTGATAAGCGAGAGGCTAAGGCTGCGGCTACTACTTCTAAAACATCTCCTCTTGATAAAGTTCCCAACCCTCCACAGAAATTCAAGTTCCCTTGCATGTTGTGCATGGGAGATCATCTTCTTCGAGACTACCCTGGCATTCCCAAGGTGCTTGAAGTATGGTCCAACGGTCGCCCGCCATTGCCTTTGGCTTTTGGGAGTCAGGTTGGGGGCACGTCTTCAACTGGTGCTGGTAAAGCTCCTAAGAAGCAGGGTAAGCTCACCAATCCTTATAAGTATTGTGAAGGGCACCATGCCATTCACCTTTGTCCGTATATGGATGAAGCCAAGAGAGTTTTGGACAACTCGGCCCCATTACTGCTACATGCCTTATGATTCGTTACAAGCGATTGTTAATGAGTCCTCCGCCAGTCCTACGTTGGTCGAAGTCATCCTTGATCGATCCCGCTCCCCCAGAAATTCAAATTCAGGAATCCATTCCCAACCAACCATTGGTCGTGGGATCGGTTGAGCTGGCCCCTTCTACGGTGCACCAGGTCTTTTCCGTCGAGAGTGGATCTCATCCTCCTCAGGTTCTTCTTGTTTCTTCAGATTCCTCGGACTTGGAGAAAGATTCTCCTATCCCTATATCTCAAGAAGTTGCTACTCTGCCTCCCGTAATGGAGGTCCCGGAGGATACTCCTCCCGCCTTCGAGATGGAGGTCGTAGAGGATGCTCCTTCTTCTTCCGTAACACCAGGGGAAGACCATCTTGGTTCGATGGTAGCCCCTCCGAGTAGTTTGGTCGCTTCCTTTGATTGGAGTCGATTTGCAAGTTACCGCCTTCCGTCTTATGTGCCTTTCGAGATCACGGTACAGGCTTTTAGTCTGGTCGTACCTAGCACCATTATAGACGAAGGCGTGTCTGTTAGTGTTCTATCCTCAACTACTTGGCAAGCTTTTGGCTCGCCGCCGCTTGCGCCTGTTACGCAGAATCTGTTGGCATTTAACAGAAGAACGAGTCAGCCATTAGGGATCCTCCCAAGGTTACCTGTTACTTTGGGAGGTAAAACCGTCCATATGGACGTGATGTTTGTTCTAGGCCCCTTGGATTTCAATCTGCTCTTGGGGCGCGATTACACCTATGCCATGGGAGCGCTCGTCTCCTCCCTTTTTCGTGTGGTCTGTTTTCCACATGAAGGAAAGATCGTGACCATTGATCAACTTTCGTTCTTTGGTCCTGATATGGCAGCTGGCCCGCCATCATCCCTTCCTGGTTTTTATCCACCCGTTGTATCTGCCCCACCGTAGGTCAACTATGTGGCTACCTACCTCGTGCCTGTACCCAGTGATAGTGCCATTGTGCATCAGGTGCTGGGGGCATTGGGTCCTGACTTCTAGGATGTTTTCCTTCCATCGGGAGTGGAACTCTTGGAAGCGATGACTTCTTGTTCATTATGATGAGGTCGTTCAGAGCATGGTTCCCTTCCTGTGTCAAGCTCTTTAAAAATGAAACTAGGTTGTCGGAGCATGGTTCTTTTCCTGTGTCAAGCTCCTTAAAAAATGAAACCGGTCTGGTCGGAGCAGAGTTCTTTGTCTTGTGTCAAGCTCCTTAAAAAATGAAACAAGGTCGTCGGAGCAGAGTTCCTTGTCTTGTGTCGAGCTCCTTAAAAAATGAAACAAGGTCGTCGGAGCACAGTTCTTTTACTGTGTCAAGCTCCTTGAAAAATGAAACAAGGTTGCGGAGCAGAGTTCCTTGTCCTGTGTCAAGCTCCTTAAAAAATGAAACAAGGGTGTCCGAGGATAGTTCGTCTTCTATGTCAACCTCATTAAAACATGAATTAGGTCCTGAGGATAGTTCTTTTAATGTGTCAATCTCGTTAAAACAATGAAACATGTTCTTGTTCAATTCGAGTCTTCGATAAGATCTCGTAAAATCCCTTTCGAGTCTTTCTCTTGATCTCGTAACTTGAATCTTCACTCCCTCCATCTGTTTACTCAAGTGCATGGATTGAAGCTTTGGGGGCATGTACCTCGAATTGAGACACCATGCTGGGGGCATGCTTATTTTTTCAAGCATAGTTTGTTTCTATTTCAAGCTTATGTAAAAATGAAACCATGCCTATTTTACTGTTTGTGATTGCCATTTTATCAACCTGTTTTGCCAGATGAGCCTTGGGTTTCTCACTCCATCGTCACTATCTGCTTGGCCAATCATATGCCTTCACTTGTTTGTTTTACCCATTCCTGAGGAACTGCTGCGATGAGTGGTCTTGTTAGCCAGCCTCTTAACCTTTATCTTGTTTTGAGCAGTTCCACCATTACCGAAACCAGTTGCTACCCTTTATACCACTCGTTCCTCCAGGAGGAGCCACCTTTCAGCTCTTTTTTGACTCTCTAAACATGAAAAGATTGCCGAGTCCCTTGTCGTTTCGATCTCGTTAAAGTGGCTACGAAACGACATCTACCCAGTATATGTTTACCCCTTTTTCGGGCTGGGATAGATTATTTACGAAAAAGGAATACCCTAGCCTATCACGACTAGGAGGTTTTCTCAGATATTGTTTTCTACCTTTTCGGGTTTGAGGAACTATTTATGAAAAGGGACCGTTGGAGTTTACTTTTCCGCTGTCTTTTCAAACTCTCTAAACATGAAAAGACGTCGAGTTCTTCCTTTGTCAGACTCGTTAAACCTTGATGACATTGGATTTAGTCGTGATGACGGTATTCGAGTCGCTCCTTCCTAGGGCTCGTTAAACTTACTAGGACGGACTTATATGACAAGCATATGGTATCCTCTTCAAGCTTGTGTAAAAATAAAGAGGTACTCGCCAGAAATGGTGGGGAAAATGGAACCAGCATCATTGTCGTGTCGGCAGTATGTCGCTCTTGAACATGGCACTTGTTTGCATTCGTGTCGGGTTGGGGACATCTCATCTGGTTTTCTGCTTGCCTCCGTGGGTTTGGGTAATCCCTTTTGACCTCTCATCTGCTCTTTGCCTCGTCACCATGACCTCTAATCTTTTGATGTCAAATACTGCCAAATCCACTATCGTGCCGCCGATATGTTCAAGAGAAGTTGACCTCTGCAAATACCAACCTTCTTCTGATTCTCATCTAATCGTGATTCACAAAAACACTATGTTCCTCTGTCTCGCGTCGATGATGTGGGAGACATTATGGCCCACCTTCGATCAAGGTCACCTCCTGTCGACTTCAGCTCATTATCCAGGACGCTGATCTAGAGACTCCCTTCTGGTGCCTTGGAGCCTGCATGCCTCAATGGCAGGTTCTTCGCATTCGACGCAAGGTTTTTGTCATTGGCCTCCGATCTAATGATTCTATGGGTGTTCTACGCCAGCTCATTGATTCACATGCCGTAGATTGTACCTATAGTACCTTGAGGGTCATTGTCGTTATTGGTGGTACCTCTCGCGTCTGTTAACAACTTTCATCATTGGCTGGTAATCAGATGATGTTCTTGCATGTTCGACTTCAGCTCACTTATTCGCATGCTTGAACTTGTGCTGTGTTCGGATTGAGATGGAGTGCAAGACCCTGGATTGTGTCTGTTGAAATCCAGGCTGCGATTTTGTGGATTATTATGATTATTTACATGACTCACTTACTAGATGGCTGCGACCATACCTGAGTCTGTTTATCAATCCTTACTGGATGGCTGCGTCCATGCCTTGGATCCGAATTATTGTATACTCTGTGATGGATGGCTGCGCCCATACCACATGTATATCATGTATTTGAGACCTCAGTTGTATTTCTTCACGCAGGTTTTCCGACGGCAGAGTTTTCAGTTGGACACGTTCTCGTAAAGCATTTCACCCCTCTCTCTCTCGGGCCTCATGCTTTAAGGGGCATCTGTTACACAATAATTTGTCACCATCCCTGCAATCCCCGTCTCGCACATTGGAGGGCTCATTTTGTGACCTGTGAGCAGTGACATAACTTGAAAATACTTTCATAGCATTCCCCTGAACATGTACTTTCATCCCCCTGAAGACATCTCCTGGTGAAAAACCCTAAAAATGGCCCTTTTTGCATTGGCGCGAGCAGGCAGTTCAATACCCGCGCCAATGGGGAAAATACTTCAAAGAGGCCGCGCCAGTTGGCGCTCTGTCCCAAAGTCACACTCGCGCCAGCCAATTTAAGGAATGTTTTTTAAAAATAAATGGCAGAAGTTTCGTCCTAACTGATCCAGGAACTGATATCTATCTTGAGTTGGGAGGTTTGGCTACGGATTTCCATAGAGAGGAAGTGGTTTGCCACCTCTCATGGAAGCTTCCTTGATGATAGGGCCAATTCCATGATTATAGGGATCCCAACTCCTCTTCCTCCATCTATAAAAGCTTGCCCATTTCCATTGCTAGCTAGTCTTCAAGTTCCCAAATTCCCAAGAGCCTTATGCTGCAAGAGCCTCCATAATTCCCTTAAGGCCAATTCCAAGCAAGGAGACTATCGTCGAGACATCCGAAGAGAGAGGCTTGCCCCATCCCCTACAGGCTTTGTCGAGACGTGTTCCGTTGGCGACCCTCCGAAGGAGAATTCAGCGTCAGGGCTATGGTTGTATTCTTCTTTGATTGATTAATGATAAGCGACTATTGGTTATGGTTCCACTCTTGTTGTTGATTATGATGTTGAGTTGTCTTCTCTGGTGAGTTGTCGATTGCACATCTCTTTTGGATTTGTGCTTGCGTTTGTTTTGTTTCCCGCGTGTGCGGTGTCTATCACGGAATCATGGGGATTGTGATCTGCCAGAGCTAAGGAATGGGAGCGCTACCTCTTCTACAAGCAACAACGTTGGATTCCAGGTAAGCCTTCATCGCTAGTTGGTTTATTTGCAATTAGGAACCTGCACTATAGCGTGAACGATTGTTGCTAGACTCGGTCTGGGCTAGTAGGGATCGCCTCTGTCCGCAGAGGGGATTTACCTCCAGAACAATGATCATATCAAAAGCCCAAACACAACATTATTAACTTATCAATTAGTCCATTTCTTCATTAATATCCCTAAGTAGCTTTAGGGTTTCACATATTATCAACATACCCTTAGGTTAGGGTTTCTAGAGAACATTTTAGGGTTCCTTTTATGCAGACAATTAGAGATGTATAAGGTGGGTAGATTCATCAGATGATGAATCACTCCAAATAAGAATCTGTTAAGGTTCAAGAGAGTTAAACACAAAAAATGTTAGTAGAGTAGATTTGATTTGTCAATGACAATGCCAAAGCTTTATAATTTGATACATACCTTAGCTTTTAGACAAACCTCTTTAACTTCAAAGCTTTGTGACGCCTTCCTTCATATTCCTTGATCATTTAGCAAATCATTTCCTTGAAGTGTGAGTCATGGTCTACTATACCTACAATGCATACTTCCAAGCAAACCGTGATATGAAGAGCATAATTTATTTTTCAAGTTAGAACTTTTATGCAACTATGAGAGATGGAATTCTAATATATCAAGGATCAATTTAATTAATAAGAAGACATTTATTTTATAACTAGATTACATTGTAGATCCTAAAATCAAGATTCTAACATGTATGCTATCACAAATTAGACTAGCTATAAGAATACAAATCTAGAGATTTATACGTACCTTGTAGTAATATACCTTTGATTTGATAGCTCTAATAGTTACTTGGTTCCTTGCACTTCAGATCTTTAGGGAGGCCTTTCATCTAGTTGTAAACTTCATAGAGCAAATTTTGGATTTCTTTAGTGATGGCATAGTTTGAGGAGTATGCTTGATAGCTTGGTTACACAATTTCACCATTAATGGACACCGAATTGAGCTCATTGTATTATAGAGGTATCGAGATTGTGATTTTGTGTTGTTATTGAGCTATAGGTAGCATAACATCGAGTGCTTAGGTTGTAGCACCAAATTCTTTGCACTGAGATATTTCATCGAAAATTTGTGGTCATTGTACTATGGGTTCGACACCTATACTTATTATTGTAATTTATGAACTTATGCAATTATTGTGAGCATCTTTCTCCATGTTATATTACTGTGATCTTGAGGTAACATCGAAATATTAATACTGTGATATTTAAGCTTCATCACCGAAATCCTTTTAACTGTAATGTCACTGTAATTATACCCTGAACTGTAAACACACCTTTATCATTTACTTTCCTTACTGCTATGGTACTGAAATAGTGTTATAAGGGATAATCTGAACCTCCTTTAGAGATATATCGAGCTATACTTTGCTGTATGTTTCACCTTATCATGGCTTTAACACTTAGTGCTTCAAACATATCATTGAGCCCGAGGTTTTTTGTAATACTGAACCTGAGACAATACATGAGTTGATCCAACTTTGATTTGTAGACTGTTACTTGTTGAACGTGTTCCGAGGATGCACTGATATTGCATCGAGCTTGATCACCCATTATTTGAACTGTCTCACTATGATTTTGAACCTTTTAAACTTATACTCTGAAGTTAGTCTTTGAGTCCTTCTTGACTTGATCTCATTGATCTTCAAACTGCCTTAGATCATGACCATAACTCTCAAAACCATGTGAGAGAAATGGCAACTATTTAGTTTCTCTTATCATGGCATTATCTTGTGATCATTAGTATGTGTTCTTGTGTTTTATCTTTGATCATCAAGACTAATGCCAAACAAATAGAAGAGGACACAAGATGTAGGCATGCTGCCAGGGAAAAACCCCACTGTTTGGGGAAAACCCAGTCAAAATTATTTCTTCAATAGGTTCAAGATGAGACGACTAAGACCCTTAGACTATAGGATTCCTCCATCAAGTCATCCCTTCATTGTGTTAGCACCAAGATCTCCTTTGCTTGCACTTGAAACTTCATCCTTCTTCCTCCTGAGATCCAACTTCACCATAGTAGTAGTTCTGAGTTTTGCATCACTAAATAACACTGAGGTATCATATCTAAGATATCATCATAGCACCGAGAAATATATATCGAGTATAACACCGTGTATTACGCATCATCATATCACCAAGCATCAAAACATCATCATAGCACATAATATAGCACTGTATATTGAATCATCATTATGGGTTTTAAAGATAGAGATAGCATCACCGATTCAGAGAATAACACCATATATGAACTGCACCATATCCAAACTGTAATATTATAGTCTTCTTGAAGATGTTTGAACTGTAGTATATACAATGATCCAAAATTTAAGAGAAGTCTGAATTCCTGAGTGTTGAAATGTGAAATCACAGTGAGGTATATATAGTTGTTCCTCCATAAATGAGTCGACTTGTAATTTTGAATAGTTGTGTCAATAATTAGGCCAATAGGAAGATAGATTGAGGCCGACTTGATTATGTTGTCATGTAGATAATTTGAGGCCGACTTGAAGGCTGCTTATAAAGAAATTTTTTCGCTGAAGACCAAGGATGATGAACTTTGAAGGAGATGACTTAATGGAGGAGACTTTTGACCAACCTAATATTACATGATTTAAGAGCCTAAATAAGATCAATTTAAATCTGTAATGACTAACCTAGAAGTCCACAATTGGGACCTTAATCTAAATATGATCCAAGCATGAAACCCATGCTTTAATAAGTCATTTATTAATAATTACAAATTCTTTTGGCAAATACATTAATAATGAAGACTGAACCTAGTTACATTCTTCAACACATCTAGGATCAAACGCTTCACCCATACCATCTCCTTTATGTACTCCTTTAGCTGATATGCATCTGTGGGAATCACCACCACATTATTGATGTATGCCTTCAAGCCAAATTCATCTAGAAGGAAAGAGATCCTTACTTTGGAAGCACCATCCAACCTGTCCTGATATCTCAACCTTGTAGTGGCCATCTCTAGAAAAATGTCGAAAAATCCCTCTTCCCATGTGCTCGACTAATGCTCTGTTACTCACGCTCCCTCCTGGAATGCACGGCTTTGCTAGCTACTACTGCTACGAGACTAGAAGTTCCCTGAGAGAAATTTCCCTTAGTGTGTGCTTTTCTTCCACCCGAAACAGGTTCTTCTCTAGCAACTGCTACAGAAGGCCTTTGCATCCAACTAGAGATCTGCTCAACAAAAAATTCTGAGTTGCTCCATCTGCCTCTGGAAGCACTTGATCTGGAGAGATCGAATTTTTCTGCCACTCACTCAAAAAAATCGAGCCTCCTCAAGTAACTCAACCCTCTGGAAAAATGACTGCGCTGCCCATGGGAATTTCGATCTGCTGCCCACACTGAACAATGCAATTCCTTCCTTTCATGTATGAGCTTTCTGGCTGATCAACTGCGCTCTAATACCATGTGAAAATTCCTAAAACAAAATCCTATTGCAACTAGAAATTATTCTCTTAATTGTTAATTTAATTTAATAATTTATTTGTTGTTTGCTATGACAAATAATGAATAAATCACACTACAATCTACACAAATAAAATTATGGAAGAATAAACGTTGGAAGAAATTCTAGCACACACACATTAAAATAACATAATTATTTTTGGATAAAAGTTTCTGGAAAAACCCAACTCGGGAAAACTGGTGCAACAACTAAGGGTTTTATTATTAAGAAGTAGTGAGAAAATATGAGTACAACTGGATGCCAAAATACTGGAAATCCTATAGAGAAAAATACTGGCAAAAATCTAGTGAGGAATTTCCATCACCCCACAAGAAATTTCCTGGCACAACTTTCTTTCAAAAATATAGGCCTCTGACCCTCTGCGTAGCTGGCTAGACGTCTAGCCCCATACTGATCTATGATGTAGTCGTTATGCCTTCTGCTGACTGGGAAGATGCTTCTCCAACACTGTAGGACTCCTTCCTGGCCTCTGGAACTGAAAATGTCTCTTCTTCTCGGCAAATCAATTTGCCTCTAGAGACTATTGTGCTGCCCCAACGTTAGCTTCTCTGTGGCTCTTCTGCCTCTCTGCAAATGCACTCGTTGGATCTGGAATTCCTCCTCCAACCTCACTGTCTCTGCCCCTCTCAGACTTTCTCTTCGAAAACTAATTGTTGCTACTCTGGAAATCGATCTGCCAATGAAACCAAACTCTTCAAGTGTGTTCTCTATTTGAACCACATCGACCTCCTCTTATAATTCTCTATTGGAGCACCAACAACCAAGATTAAAACATAATCGATGGATAGGATCATCTTGGAGTCGATCCGTGTGAGTTTCTAGACTATTATCACCTTATCTCAATTAATATTGATTAATTAATCATATTCCCTAAGTTTATACTTAGGAAATATTTAAAAAACAGCTAATAATCTAATTGAAACACTTCTAGGAAGAATTTCCAAAACAATTTATGGTTCTGGATGAGGGAAGCTCACTTCACATACATCTGATAATAGTACATTTGGCAACATGAGCTACAATCCTCTCCCTCTGAAAGCATATTCCTTATCATTGACAAATTTAACATCGCAAAGGAATCTGAAACTGCCACATCTTGTCATATAAAATGATCCTTGCATGAAGGACATATTGCTTCTGATCTTTTCCTTATCTTAGAATATCTCATTGTTACATGACAATCTCCTCCCTCTAAATAGGAAGCTTTTTTAATTAACCTGGGAGACAAGGATCCTTCAAAGTATGAGCTCTTGTTCATCTTTCAAGTGCCACTCTAATCATGTATTTATGTAAAGAAGAAGACAAAGATAATAAAATATATTTTGTATATACTTGCTTCATGGGTTTCATGAGCAAGAAGTTCTATTATAGGTCAAAGACTTCTTCTTGATGTCTTTAGGGATTTTTCTAGTTATAAATATAATTAGATTCATGGAGTCATGTTACACTTATGATAGAACAAATTGATGATACATATATATGCTCGAAGACCTTGTCACTTGGCTCCTTGAAGGCAGCTCGAAGATAATGGAAATACTCCTTGAAATTTCGGCTTGAAGATAATGGCAATAACACCTAGAAGGTCGGCTCAAATAGACACAACTATTCACTGACATGTCGACTATTTTACAGGAAACAACAACTATATATACCCTATAGTTTCTGCGCAGAAAACAAAGAACTCGGACAAATTTCTCTGTGAAAAAGTGTGGATTCCTCTGCAATTTTTCAGTGGTCCACAATGCGGATTTAGGAGAAGAAAACAATGCGGATTGCTATGTTATAGTGCGAATTTACTGAAGCATAAAAGTGCAGATTTTTGTGGACGAGATCAGGGATTCAAATGCGAACTGTTCTGAGTTAAAAATTTGCAGATTTTTGAAGTTAAAAGGTGCAGATTTTAAAGGTTAAAAAGTGCAGATTTCAGAGGTTAAAAAGTGCGTGTTTTAGAGAGTACTAAGTATATATTTCAGAGAGTATTAAGTGTAGATTTCAGAGAGAATTTAAGAACGAATGTAAGGGCAACTCTGAGGAGTATTGCGGGCATCTCTGAGGTAAATCACAGTGTGAATAAGTCTGTCAATTGCAAGGTCAAGGCAGTGTTGAAGTTCAAGGACAGTGAAGGTTAGTGCAGAAATGAAGAGTTAGCATTGCAGGTCAACAAAGAAGCAGTGGCAAGGTCTTGGAAGAATACATAGGTCAAGGGTCTAAGGCTTGGTCATGGTACTTGTCATCTTAAAGGTCTATAAGAAGAATTTCTTGTGGGTTTTCCTCTCCAAGAGGGAGAGGTTTTTCCCTGGCTCAAGGAGCCTAATTTGGTGTCTCTTGTACTTTGATAATTAACTTGATGAAAGACTAATTAAGCTAAGAAGCGAAGACTTAAGTAAATCAAATAAGCTCACAAGTAATTACCAAGAAGAGAATTTGAAATAATCTCCAACCCTCCAAATTCTCAACATGGTTTTAGAGCTAAGGTACTAAACTCAAGGGCTGCTTGACAAAGAGACACTCTAGGAAGCAAAAATCAAAGTTTGGGTGAAAAGTCAAATGAATTTGCAAGGAAGACTCTCAAGCTATTTTTGAGAAATATCTTCATCTCATTCAAAGGATCAACCTTTCAAGAAAATAATCTTTGCCATCAAAGATTTACATTCAAGACATTGTTAGAAGAGGACATCATCTTTTGAAGATATCATTTACCATCAAGGATCCAAGAACACCTAGATTGAAGATTTCTATCTTAGAAGAAGCTCCTAACTTCTTCGTCATCATCAAGGAAGCTTCAAGCCACTCTACTCAAGTAAGTATCTATCACCTTGCTTAAATATGTGAAGATGACTTATTGTAAAGAGAGCAACAAGTTGGTTGGGTCATCAAACTTTAGTGCATGGAAGAAGAGGAAATATTTGAATTTAATTAAAGACGAAGTTATGGACTACATCGAAGGATTGACGATTCAACCACCAAAAGAAGATGCTCCAGCTCATGCCAAGTACATGAAGGGAGAAATCAGAGCCCAGAGGATTCTCATCGAACCCATTAAGGACTCACCCAGTCCCTATCTATCAAAACTAAAGTATGCTAAAAAATATATATGAGAAACTGGTGGAGCTATTCTCTGTGAGTACTGCAGGAGAAGCGATCTCTCTGAGACAAGAACTAGATAAAATGAAATTGTCAAGGGAAGAAGGAATCCCTCCATACTTTATGAGGATTTCCGAAATAAGAGATCAACTGCAGGAACTGGGAGAAGTAATGTTTGAAACTGAGATGACTATAGTGGTGCTGAATGCTCTACCAGAAGAATGGGGAAACTTCACTTCAAGTTTATACGGGAAGAAAGAAGCCACACCATACCATGATTTATGGTTTCTATGTAAAATAGAGGAAACAAGACTGAAAGCCAAAGCTGATACAGGACCAAGTGAAGGGAATCAAGCCTTTGCAGCCATTTCCAGGAAGAAAGGAAGATTCAGTAAATTTGGTCCTCGAAATAAAAGAAGAAATATGGACAAAGTACGATGCTTTGGATTTAATGAACTTGCACATTATAAAATAGATTGTCCTAAATATGAAAAGGACAAGAGAAAAAGGGAAGAAGCCCATGTCTCAGAAATGAGGGAAGAACTTGATGCAAAGAAATCTAAGAAAGAAGAAGCAAGGAATCTCCACTATGATTGAGATCATCTTCTCCTTTAAGTGATTTTTGTTGGTTGTAAAATTGTATGATAGGATGCAGTATAGCATCATGATCGAAGCATGGCAGGAGCTCTCGATGAAACAACTCCTGGAAAACCTCACTGATAACAATACTGATGGAAGGAAGTTATCAAGATCAAGGGCCATCATGAAAACTGGTGCTGACATTTTCTAATGAAGTGATGACATATTCCATGCTACAAAATTCATCAAGAATTCCATGCTACAAAATTTTGGGATGTGATGACATATTTATGAAGCTCTTCATTCTAGTAAAACTGCTACAGGATGACTTAAATGAAAAGGTATGAATCATGTATATATTTATATGGTGACACTGGACGCTGTGAAGTCATGTCATATGGTTGCAACCTGTAGGTAATAGGCTTCTATATTTAGAAGTATGATATATGGAGGATCTCTCGGTGCACGGACAAATGAAATCGACATAATATATCCTCAAATGGAACATGAGGTGGTTGTATATGAATGAGGAACTGGAAAATTTTCCTAGGAATGAAGAATGTGTAGAAAGAAAGAGATCATGAAATGCAACCATGTCAAGAGGCAGTTATCATCTAGAAGCCAAGAAGATGTGACTAGGAGATCTCCTGCGAGGATATGTAGACTCTAACAGAATTTTGGTAAATAAGAAGACCATTGACAAGACATATCTTTAGGAGATGTGTCAATCTGAAAAAAAGGATGTTGATGCCTACAAGAAGATGTCATGGTGAAAGATCATCACTGAGGTAACTTTTGATTTATAAATTCATATGTATATGTTTATTGGATAAGTTTATGCAAGGCTGCCAATCATGTGGAAGGATGTAAGATCCTTGGAGATGATTGAAAGGAAAGCAGCATGGCATAAAGGTGGACCAGATGAGAAAGACTAATGAATCACTTTCTAATTGTTGAAATGACTCGTGACTGAAAATGATGGATGATCTGTGCCCTATGAAGCCAAAGGTTGAAGATTCCTCAAATATCGAAATCCATGACATTGAGGGGAGGAATTCTTCATGAGCAACTAGGTGTCTCACCATTGTTGATGCGGGGCCCTGGTTGAGAGGGAGCTTGGTGGTAAGTTTCTTACTTGGAAGAAACTTGAAATATGCCCTTCCTGAGTTAAGAGGGAGTGACGTATATGATTCTCTAATGCATGTGTCATGCACTAGACTAGGACTATTCACTGACAGGTAAACTAATTTACAAGCGGCAACAACTATATATACCCTTTAGTTTCTACGCAAAAAACACAGAACTCGGACAAGTTTCTCTGTGCAAAAGTGCGCATTCCTCTACGGTTTTTCAATGGTCCACAGTGCAGATTTAGGAGAAGAAAACAATGCGGATTGCTCTGTTATAGTGCAAATTTACTGAAGCATAAAAGTGCGGATTTCTATGGATGAGATCAAGGATTCAAATGCGGACTGTTCTGAGTCAAAAAGTTGCAGATTTCTGAAGTTAAAAGGTGCAGATTTTAAAGGTTAAAAAATGCGGATTTAAGAGGTTAAGAAGTGCGTATTTTAGAGAGTACTAAGAACAGATTTAAGAGAGTATTAAGTGCGGATTTCAAAGAGAATTTAAGAACGAATGTAAGGGAAACTCTGAGTAGTATTGCAGGCATCTTTGACTTAAATCACAGTGTGAAGAAGTCTGTCATAATTGCAAGTTCAAGGTAGTGTTGAAGTTCAAGGACAGTGAAGGTTAGTGCATAAATGAAGAGTCAACATTGAAGGTCAACAAAGAAGCAATGGCAAGGTCTTGGAAGCATACATAAGTCAAGGGTCTAAGTCTTGCTCATGGTCTATAAGAAGAATTTCTCATGGGTTTTCCTCTCCAAGAGGGAGAGGTTTTTCCCTGGCTCAAGGACCCTAATTTGGTGTCTCTTGTACTTTGATAATTGACTTGATGAAACACTAATTAAGCTAAGAAGAGAAGACTTAAGTAAATCAAATAACCTCACAAGTAATTATCAAGAAGAGAATTTGAATCAATCTCCAGCGCTCCAAATTCTCAACAGGGATGGCTCTACATCCTCCTCAATCTCAATATTGAGGACTAGGTCCTTCCATCCATCTGATGTACTCGTTGACCCCAGAGCAATAATAATGAAAGTGTACCTCATGATGAGGTAGGATTGTCTTTCTTCTCTAGATATGAGAGTGACTCCTGCATGTTCCTACACTAGATCCCTCTTGAATCTAACTCTTCCTACATTACTTTGTATTGTGATGATCCTCAAGATCTGTTTTCCTTTATCATATCCTCATCCAAGAAGTTAGTGAAAGAAGCATTCAAATACTCATGCAGGAAGAATAAACAAAGCAATAAAACACAATATCACAAATAAATAACATAAGTACTTATCTTTAATGAGGATTGTGCGAAGCGATCAACTCCCTCTTGATCCCGTGTCCATGAATAACCACTGTCGATCAACCATATGTCAATGTCATCTTCAGAAGAAGTGCATCCTCTTGAGCACCACCTGTATTCTCATATTAGTTCCTTCCAAGCCTGGCTATCAATGTTTAAGACGATCACTGGATCTGCATCATACCATCTTCTATTGGGAGACTAGCCCATCTAGGGTTACACTTAATCTGTCATAGGTACTTGAAGAACTCAATAGCTTCTTCACTTGATCATAAGCACACCTAGGGTTCCAATACTATAGAACCTAAGCCTTTACCATATCCAGGCCCTTCATAGGTTTTTTCTCAAACCCTAACCTTTATTGTAAGAAGAAAAGCTTCCTAGGGTTTATGTTAGACCCTAACAAACTTTTAGGTCTCCAACATCATCATCTCTTTCACTCTATTTGATCCATCATAGGTGTCTTCATGTGGTGATCTCAATGAATTTTCTTCAGCCCAACTCTGTTTCCATGTTAATTTTTAGGGCTAGATTATTCTTTGTTGTAGATAATTGCATTTTTAAAACTTTTTCAACATTTTCACATTTTATTCACCCATAATATTATATCATCATTAGCAAGTATGTAGAAAGAACAATAACATCAATGATGCAGAGGAACAATAAGGAAAAATAGAAGAAAAGCATGCACGATAGAGACAACAAGATTTTGGTGGGAGACCAGGGCAAAATCCCACAAGGGGGAAATCCCATAATCATCTCTTCTTCTTCTATTAGATATTCATCAATGTTCAATTGAGATACAAAGTACAAATATTATGAGACATCATCATCAATCACATTAGGCTACCTAGGGCCAATCCAACAACATACCATATCATACTAGTCACACGAGCACGCTATATATCACTGTCACTATCATACTTCATTGTTGTTGTCATAGAGGTTCTTCCATCATTGTCATATCATCCTCATAGAGACAACCATACATCACTGTTGTAAAACTGTCATCCATAGCTGCGATCATTGTTATACACCAAAGGTTACTGCCATGTTAAGGTCACTGCATCAAGGTCACTGTCAAGATCATTGTCATATAGATCTAGGTCGCTGATATTGGGTTACTGCCAAAACATCACACTGTCATCAAAAGTACTGTAATCACTGTCATATCGATGGTAACTGTCACACATCAAATTCATTGTTACCAAGGTCATTGCCATTGAATTTTATTAAGGTCAATACCATGTATATCATTGTCCCATATCAAGAGCTCAAGAGCACTGTTATGAAGATCAAGGGAATTATCATATACATTGAAGTATATGCACCCCATAGTAAAGTGTGAGTCATAGGACATGAGCCATTGTAATGGAATAGAAAAGCGAGCCTCATAATATATGCGAGCTATTGTATGCTAGCCACTGTATGCGAGTCACTATAAAGTGAATCACTGTAATAAAATATAAAGTGAGTTACTGTATGCGTGCTACTATAAAGCATTGCGTGCCCCAAAGATTGAACCGAACCATTGTAGATGCGACTTATAAATATTAGTGAGTCACTGAAATATGCGAGTCATTATACAGAAAATTGCGAGCCTCAGAGAATTAGCCACAAAGTGCGAGCCACTGTAATATGCCAACCACTGTAGAATGCGGACCACAGAAACATGGAATGGGAGCCACTGTAACAAGCCATAGAAATTAATAGTGTGCCACATATAATTATACAAGCCACTATGATATGTATACGAGCCATAATAATGCAAGCCTCAAGGAATGCAAGCCACAAACCGAGCTATAGTAATGCAAACCTCAAGAAATATATAATGTGAGCCATAACAAACCATAGAGACAAATATTGCGAGCCAATGAGATGTATATACAAGCCATAGTAAATATGGGCCATAGAGAAATGCATAAGTCTCAGAGATTAAAGAATTCCATATGATCTGTCATGCGAGCAACTGAGATATTCGAACCATAGAAAGACATTGTGAACTACAAAGATGCAAGCCTACCTCAGATAACATTGAATTGATGCCGAAATGATGGAAGATGATGGCCAATATATAGTTGTTCCTTTGAGTGAAAAGTCATGACTATTGGGGCAGACTGACATGATGAGGCTGACTTGAAACTAGGAGGGAAAAACTTAAATTCAAATCCAGTCATAATAATTTTTAAATATATTTTCTTTAATAATTGCTTGCCCAAATTTGTACCACAATAAATAATAAGAGTGCCTCAAACACATTAATAACTATATTTTCCTTTATCAATATATTCTTTTTTAGATAAAATTGACTTTCCTTTGAGGTAGTTGGGTTTCTCATGGGAAATTCATCCCATAGCTGCCTCAAATTTCCAAATTTCAAGAGAATATTCAACATGGACCTGCTAACTCCACACCACGGTTACTATTATCTTTTATTTTAATTCACTCATGCGATGATGCGGTACCATTTATCAAGTTGGTACTCTAACTAAATGAGGCGTACTTCTAAACCATTTTTCAAAGTTGATGGAGTGTTGTCTACTTTTCAGGCTTCAACTTTATCATAATGGGTTTCATATGTCCTTTATGGAAATTGAAAGTAGGTAGAGCAAATAACAAATCACTATCCTAATCACGAGGCTAATATATGATTATTATTATATTCTTAATATTGGGGGACAAACCCTTTTTATAATATTTTTCCTTTTTGGAAATCGAAAGTGAGTAGAGCAAATAACAAATCACTATCTTAATCACGAAGCTAATATATGATTATTATTATATTCATATATTATTATATTCTGGATATTGGGTGGACAAACACTTCTTACAATCAACTACGAGGGAGGGAGATGTATAATTTCCTTTATATCCAAAGTGGAGTGGACACGTCATTTAAAAAAAATATAAATAACCATAAATATGTTTATGGTAAATAAAATTATTTTTGTACCCATTTAAAGTTTAATAATTTGATATCAATTAATTGATAATAACAAAAAGAATATTTTAATGCTGGTTATAAATAAGATATTAGAGTGTGCATTTTAAGTAAAATGAGTGTTTGTTAATTAGGTTTATCTTGAGTGGTTTGGAGAAATGATTGTGGTCTTTCCCACCCACTTCAAATTTTTGCAAGTGACATGATAAACCCTTTGTGAGCAAAACATGTATATTCTTCATATGGAAAATATTTTAATGTCCACCTTACCAAAAATATTTCAATAAAAGATGTGTAATCTTTTTATGTTCAACATGACTTTGGCATGAGAGATTTAAAAAAATATTCAATCTTAGATATAAATAAAATATTTTAATGTCCACAACCATCCACATATATATATATATATATATATATATATATATATATATATATAGGCAAAGTAACCTTTTTCAATGGAATATGGTGATACAATTTAAGGCAAGATTGTACTTTTTTTTATTTTATGTTTAAATTATTTTTTTATATATAAATATGGTGATACAATTTAAGGCAAGATTGTACTTTTTTTTTTATGTTTAAAATATTTTTTTGAATGTATAAATGGATTCAACACCTTGCTAAACACCAAGGGCACTCAAATTTTACAAATTAAACAATTTAAACTTAAGTTTCTTAAAATTTTCTGATGGAATTTGGTTAAAATTAACCAGAAAAAATTCCCTAAAAAAGATTATTTCATCTATAAGTTAGTCTCTCTCTCCATATATATATATATATATATATATATATATGAAAAAAAGAAGAAAAAAAACTTGCGGTGATAGGTGATTTTTACATTTAAGGAAGATGTGTAATTTCTTTCTTGCCCAACATGTACTTGATATGTTGTGTGGTGTGTATATTTATGTGTATATGAATGTTAAATGAAATTAATTTCTCGAGGTGAAAACATTTTTTTAAATTTGACTCTTTAGAAAAAGTGTATATCTTGAGCTATTTTATTCCTGTAGAAGTATAATAAATTCAAAGTTAACATGAATTTTCACTAGTTATTAACACAAACCATAAAATTAAGGGAGGGAAATGCCCAACATCCCAATAGAACTGCTCACAATAAAATCAAAATAAGAAGAATAATTCCTTTATAAATGCCATCATTAACATAAATACTACATTATATTAGAAAAAAAATTAAATTTATAATTATGAAATTTTACATTTTTTTTTATAAATAACCATTATAAAAGCTCACTGAACCTAACACTGGGTAAAAAAATATATTTGTAAGTGGATAGAGTGGAGCTCAGAACTTTTGCGGAGTTATGAACCTCTAACCAAAGCATTAAACCTGAATGTTCAACAAAGTACTTTTGAAGTTGAATATTTATGAATATCACTATATATGTTGAATATATTAGTGAGAAAAGGGTTCCTTGATTCGTGTCTTAATCATATGAGTCAGAATGAGTTTCTTCTTTGGCATGTTAGAGCTCCTAAAAACAAGAGTCCAGGTAGAGTTATGAAGCAATTGACCAATGTGTTAAAATAGAAGGTTGAGTTATTTGTCTTCTAGCATGAGTTGTATTGGGAAAATGACAAAGAGTATGAATTAGCCTCCTAAAATTTAGGAAGGACGAGTTAACCCTAGAAGTGAGCCTTTGTTAATTTGTGAACCACTAGTTTGACTTACGTAATATAGAACTCACTAATTAATTTTAACCATTCAAAATTCCTTTAAAAGGAGGAACGAAGGCACAAGTTTAATCATTGTTTTGGTGAGCACGAGTTGGTGAGACCAAGCAATAGGATGCACGAGTTTGTGCGTTGAGCTTCTGAGAGAAAGAGAACAAGCCTAGGTGAGGCTTATGGGATTTCAAAGAAGGACGAGTTCCTTGGGTGAGGTAGCAGGGATCAAGATGCAAGCAAGGGTGTTTCAATTTAGTGTAAACAAAGAGAACATGGTTGTTCTTTAATGAAAATTTATTGTATTGTAAAAGATCCATTGTTCAACCTTCTTCAATAGAATTCTCAATTACAATTAGAGGGTTTTCCAGTTGGGTTCCCTAGACAATTTTGTGTTGTTGAATTGTGTAATTGTGTTTTTATTTTTGTTCTTATTCCACTACATCTAGTGGAGAAATTCTGTGTTTATTTGAGAAGCAATTATATTTCAGATTGCTCATATTAGCATATCAAAGTTTCGTGGATTCTCTACATGGTATCAAAGCTTGGGTCAGAATAAATATAGCACATCCAAAGTGAAAAACACATCAAGGAAGATCTTTGAAGTGGCTGCAGACTTGAAGGACTCCACCGAAGGTGGAAAGGAACAAGATTTTGTGACTTTTCTAAATTGTTTGGAGGGTTGAATTCCCTAGGTAGGAGGCCGATTATTTGAGGTGAGATCTGGGCATGTTTGGAGCACATCTAAAATGCGTTATAGATTTGGTCTAGGCCACAAAATTTTCTGAGGTGACAACAGGTTCAAATATATGTTTTGAAGGAGGCTGAGAGGCCTAGGAGGTAGTCCAACCTAGGCCACATACACAAGAAGGAAGAGTGAGAAGTTTAGGCCTTTTTTGGAGGGTAGATGCAAAAGGTAGCAATAATGATTTAGGGTTGACGTGTGCCCTAACCATGTCTATTAGAGCTAAGAAAAAGTACACAATTTCCAAGGAAAAAGGGAGCAAAATAAGGTATGTGTGTCTCCTTTCGTTGATGTTGTTCTGCCAGTGGATAGAGTCCATTTTGGACAGTTTTGGTGGCATCTTAAGTATAGGTGGAGCGTTGTTAGTAGGTGCCTAATTATGGACAGAGAGTAGATCTTGTGAAGGACAACAAGAGTGCTAAAATTGGTAGAAATATTCAAGCCCAAAAGTTTGCAGATTTTGATGGACTAAAGGAGCAGTGAAGTGGGCAACCTCCAAAGCCCTAAGTACAGTCTCTTGTGAAGGATTACAAGCTTTTAGTGGGCAGGTTATAGAGAGCTCTCAAGGGAAGCAAGATGGCTTACCAAGGGTTGAGAGCATATCATTGTCTAGAGGGAGCATCGAAATTCATAACTTGGAAAGGGATGATTATGGTATTGTTGGAAGATAATGGTGTGGGATAATTCGTGAAGTAGGCTATCCCACCACCACAAGATGCCCAACAATTGGCCCAACATAATAAGAATGATATCAAGGCAAGGAGGATCATGCTAGAAGGGGTCAAAGATCATATAGTGCCTCATATCCATGAGAAGAAGGCAACATATGAGATGTACAAGACAATCCTGAAGTTGTATCAGAGTACTAGTGATACTAAGGAGCTTGATCTTAAAGAGAAGTTGAGGAGTATTCAAATGAGCAAGGATTAGCCCATCATCTCATATTTGACAAGGTCCACTCATGTACAAGATTAGCTAGGTGGGGTGGGTGTGGTTGTATCTGATCATGATCTTGTGAATTTTTCCTTACTTGGGCTTCACAAGTCATGGAAAGGGTTCTAGGATGTTGTTATTTGGAGAGAGAAATTCCCAAATTGGGAAAGGTTTTGCACTGAATCCATAAAGGAAGAGATTCAAAAAGGAACCATAGAAGGGAGATCAATTATGACAAAGGATGAGGATAACTGTGCCCTGGTGGGCAAGAGTAGCAAGGCTAAGGGAAGTAAGGGCCAAGGAGAGGCCATGTTCAATGAGAAGGGAAAGAAGAAGGATCTAAGTAAGATCAAGTGCTTCCGTTGCCATGGGTTTGGACACTATGCTAGGAAGTGTCCTAATCAAAAGAAGGAGTCCAGTAAGAATCATGTTGATGCATCAGCAAAGGTAGATGCATTTTCTGCCCAGTTCAAGAAATATTTCTCATTGATTTCTTGCATGGGAAGCTCAATGGATAATAATATATGGTATATTGACTCAATATCATCCTTCCACATGATCGAAAACAAGAAGAGTTTCAACCACTTGAAGGAGAAGGACATGCAGTTTCAGATTGAGCTAGAAGATGATGGTCAATATGCAGCTAGGGGAGTTGTTACTGTTAGTTTTCAGAGGGAGTCACGTAATCCTCTTCATCTCAGAGATGTTTTTTATGTTCTAGGATTGAGGCATAACCTTGTTTCGGTAGCTACCCTTGATGACAAGGGATATGATATCATCTTTAACAGAGGTAAGGCATACCTCCAACACTTAGCTTTTGGATGTAAGAAGAAGATAGGTGTGAGGGTGAATAATCTCTATAAGTTGTAGGTAGAGACAGGTGCAACCTTGAGAAACAAGGCAGAGAGTACTCAAAGTAGAGAAGTAGTGGTTGAGCAAGAGCAGGACAAAGCTCTCAAGATGGAGCCTCAATCAATATCTCAGTTTTAGTCTAATCTAGTTGGCAGTTGAGCTAACCATCAAGATGATGATGATGATGAGGACCATAGCCCAGGGCGAGTAGAAGCAGCCACTCAGTCAGAGATTTGTTGTATAGGGAAATTTTGAGTTAAGTGGGAAGAGGATTTGGTTAAGGGAGATCAAAAGAGAATTGTGTCTCCCAACATCAAGTAGAAGACACCTAGGTACACAGGGTATGTGGCACTTATGACTAAAGTGGTGGACTTGCAGAGCTTGGTGGGAAAGAACATGTCTTCAAAGTAGGTTCCACAGAAGAAAGAAGGGAATTATTCTAGTTCAGAGGGACCAACTACAGTAGCGGAGAACTTGGTAGAGTTGAACACAGATCCAGGTGGACGAGATTCTTCCACAAACACCTTCCTCGCTAAGAGAGAGTAATATTAGCGAGAAAAGGGTTACTTGATTTGTGCCTTAACCATATGATCCAGAATGAGTTTCTTCTTTGGTATGCTCGAGCTCCAAAAAAAAAAGTCTAGGAAGAGTTATGAAGCAGTTAGCCAATGTGTTAAAATAGAAGGTCGAGTTTTTTCTATTCTAGTGTGAGTTGTATTGGGAACAAGACGAAGAGTTTGAGTTAGCCTCCTAAAATTTAGGAAGGACGAGTTAACACTAGCAGTGATCCTTTGTTAGAACCATCAATTCAACTTGCCTAATATAAAACTCACTAGTTTTATCCATTCGAATTTCCTTTAAAAGGAGGAACACATGCACAAGTTTAATCATTTTTTTGGTGAGCATGAGTTGGTGATACCAAGCAATAGGAAGCACGAGTTTGTACGTGGAGCTTGTGAGAGAAGAGAACAAGCCTAGGTGGGGCTTGTAGGAGTTTGAAGAAGGACAAATTCCTTAGGTTAGGAAGCAAGGATCAAGGTGCAAGCAAGGGTGTTTCAATTTAGTGTAAACAAAGAGAACATGGTTGTTCTTTAATGAAACTTTATTGTATTGACAAAGATCCATTGTTCAACCTTCTTCAATAGAATTCTCAATAACAAGCATACATTTTCCCAGTTGGGTTCCCTAGACAATTCTGTGTTGTTGAATTGTGTAATTGTGCTTTTATTTATGTTCCTATTTCACTGCATCTAGTAGAGAAATTTTGAGTTTTTTTGAGAAGAAATTATATTTTAGATTGCTCATATTAGCATATCATAATTTTGTGGATTCTCTACAATATATATTTTTTCTTTGAAGTCCAAATTTGTATCTAGTTATGAACCTATAACTAAAGCATTAAACTTGAATGTTCAACAAAATATTTTTGAAGTTGAAAATTTAAGAATTTAACTATATATATGTATATTTTTTTGTAAGTTAAGGATCTTTCTATTAATCGCAAATAACAATTTACAAGCAAAACATTTCCTCTAACACCTTAGTTTTCCACTAGGGAAACTAAACCATTAGTGAAATTCAAGGATTTTAGTCAAAAAAGAGAGGAAGTTTAAACAACTATATACCTATTTTTCCATACTTCTTGAATACTAAACATTTCTAACTTATAAGGAAATTTACAAAAATAGCTAAAATGTTGCATGTAAAACTAGAAAACACTAATATAATTCAAAGTGTTGGCTGCATTATAGAGAGCAAGACCACCATGTATCCAAGAATTACTAACCATCGAGAACATATTATGAAGAAGTGGACATTTTAGTCGGATCTACTGGGGTGCCTAGTGATGTCGGGCTTTTCCTGCTAGAGAGGATGGCCTCTATGTGAGCTAGATGGAGTGCCATGCCCCAATTTTCTTCTTATAAATAATCTAAGTGCAAAAGTATGCTTCGTTTTTCCTCATTTCTATCAAGGAGGAATTTACTTAGAATAGATTTCATATGCCAATACAACTCAACGGTGTATAAGTATTGATTTTATCGAACCTTGGTGTGGCTAGTATTAGGCACCTAGTCGTTTATAAAAGCCACAACTTCGACATCATTGAATTCATCTCTATCATCCAAGACTTCAGTTGTTGCTTCTTTAGACTTCAAGGGGGTATGCAAGTGAAAATGACTAGTAATAGAGTGAGCATGAAGGTGAGCTCTGGAGCTACTCTCCACCTTACTTGAAGAAACTCTTTGACTTTAAGCTCATTGTCTAGGCATTGTGGAGGTAATAGAGAGCCATGCATCAAAGCAAGAAAAGAGCGAGGGCACATAGAATACCCAGGGGAAAGAGTGACTAAACCAACAGATATTGCAGAGACCAATCAACGAGGGGAGACTTTGGGGTGAGAGAAAGGCCTAGAGGAGGAAGCACCTCTTTAAGATAGCTAGAAAACCTCGAGCCATATATCCCTAGCATGCAAACCATAAACGAAGCTAGAGGGAAGGAAACTTGAAATGAACACAACAATTAAACCAACAACTTGGTAATATTAACTCAAAAGGAGACGTTATTGTTGCTATTAATGGTTGATGATGCCTAAAACCTAGCGCTAATTGAAAACGACAGACTGAAAAACTTGAGGATCTTGTCGACTTGTCAAAACCATACCAACTCTCGACTCAGAGTCTCGCTTGAAAGTAACATCAATGGGGGATGCCAGTTTAAGAGGACTTGGTTCTCCCCGCCTCAAAGAAATAGAAACGACAATGCACGTAAGGAAACCTCCCTCTCTAATAGTTAAACACCACATAAAAAATCTCATCCCCACTGAGTCCGAGCTATAGATACTTAGCGCTATCCCACTATTGAGTTCCATTATGGAATAAACACCTTTAAGACCATTCTTCCAATCACCACCCTGGAAATGAGACTGGATGTGTGAATGATCATCCACATTGTGTGATAGATAGATGTGGTAGGGAGGTGGCCACGCCTCCCCTCTCTATTAAGTTGGGTGATAGTGGTCATATCATCCCCTCCCATTTTTTATCTCTATTCCCCACCCCATATGGGATAGAAGATAACTATGTTATTCTTTGATTAAAATTGTATTATACGATGGATATAAAATTGAAAACATTTTGTATATGAGTTTTTAATTAAAATATTCAATTAAATTATAGAAGATTAGTATATGGTTAAAAATTCATGAAAAAAGAGTTAAAACTAGGTTGATTTTAGAGGATATTATTCAACCTACGTTGCAGGGAACACACTCTCAACATCCCCAGCGCTTCACTCCTAAAGCATGGTCGTAGAGAGAGCACTTAGGAAGTTCCCTATGGAGTGTGCCTTCTAGGAGTCTCTTTTGAGAGCGTGGTCCCTTCCAAAAAAAAGGGTCATTACCTTTCAAGAAGCATTTCTTCTTGATCGCTCCCAAGGCACTCCTAGTTGCTAAAACATTCCTTGTGTGCTCTAATGTGAGAGGTATTTTATTTTGGTTGTGGGAACTGTTGGTTCTCAAGAGACAATTCCTTGGCTATGAAAAGGAATCAGTGCTTGAGACATTTTTTTTTTTAAAGTGTGTCACATAAATGATTATGTTATAGGTCTTTGTTCTATCCCTTTGGAAATTAAGTCTTTTAAAACCTTAAAGATTTGAAGTAATAAAAGATTTCACAATGCCTTTTATTGTTGATATTTGAATGAAAAGAACTATTGGGGAAACTCAAAAATAATATGTTGTAATACAAAATCTATTACTTTAAGTCTCAAAACGAATTTGTGAAAGGATAAAAGTTGCAGAGAAGGAGCACATATTAAGGTTATTTAACTCTCACTTATAGATGTAATTAAAAGACTGACAACTACATTACTTCACTTCATTCAAAGAAGAAAGAACAAAATATGACACAGGAAACACGAATCACCATCAATAGATGCAGGAAACTTGATGCTTCTTTCATTAACTCATCAGAAAAATAAGTACAAAATTGTAGTCTTCCAGAGGTCCAAAACTCAAAACCCTCTTCTTTCTTTCTCTTTTTCTTAAATACATACAAAAGCAGTTTGTAACTGCTAGAACTTCTTGAAATTACTCAAATTACTTTAATTGTTTAAACTACTTATTACATTGCAATTGAGAGCATCATTACTGCCTCAATTTTGAATAAAGAAAACAAACAAAACTTAGAATATCAATCTACTTGTTGAATCTGATTTGTTGCTGATGTGTCTCTTGGTAGATTAGACATCCATGCCCTGTATTTCTTCCAGAGTTCAATATTGGTGTTAGGAGAATTAACCAACTTGTGATATTCCAATCTGAAAGCAATGGTCCTGGTATAAGTAGGCCTTTCCATAAATAAGGACTTAATCATCCATAATAATTGAAAATCTCTGTATAGAAAATGGACAATTGTGACTCCTTTTAATACTGCAATTTTTTCATAAGTATTATCAATCTTGCTTTTTTCTCCCACTAGCAAAGTTTCATGTGAATCCCAAGATAATAAATTTCCTTGCAGATCCCAGCACGATGGCAGTCCAACTCTAGTCCTTTTGTCAAACATGGTGTTGAATTTATCCACAATGTGTTTGATCTCTGTCAATTTCTTCTCTGCTAATTTCCTACAAGCATTCTTCACAATCAACTTATTTATTTCTAGAACACATAATGTTCTATCTTTGATTTCATGCTCTTCTAGCTCTTGATCTGTCTTGGAATTAACAAAATCAATAATTTTTTTTTCCCATAGAGCTCTGTTAAGTAACTTATGCTTATAAGCAAGAATGAGCTCCTGTTAATCTATGATTATGCTTTTCTCTTCTGAAACTATAATTAGTGATTCCCAAATTGTTTTCATAACCTCAATAATCTCATTCCACAAAATATCCTTTGCTTGAATTATGGACATATTTCCCTTTACTTTCTCTTTAAGACTCTTGACTTCTTCATAAGCTGCCTGGTAATCAGATTTATATTTGTTAACTTCCCCATCTTTGTCATGTATTATTTTCATTGTTGTATCATGATAACTCTGGGTTTTCTTGAGGTCAATCTCTGCCATTTTCACTTCTATGCTCAATTGGGATAATCTGGCTGTTGGGTCATCATCTCTAGATGATAAGACTATGGTGCAAACATGTGAATCAATTTGGCCCTGCAAATTAACCATTGTCTCTTTTAATCTATAAATTTCTTCATCTTTCTGCAACAACTACTGTAAAAGGTTTTATTTCTCATTTTCTACTTCTGCTACCTCTGCTGCCATTTGATGTTCCCCAGTAGGAAGCTTTAGCTTTTTATTCAACACATTGATTTCTGATTCTGCACTTTGTAACAATTTTTGTACAACTGATCTATCATTGGGGTCCACTCTAATTTTTACAAATATTTTCTTCAATTCTTCATTTTGAGTCGAAAGAGCCCTGGAATTAGCTTTCTCTAACTTTAGCTTCTTGATTAATTTTCCTAACATATTCTCAGCCTTATTAGCAGTTGCACTAGTTTTAGGCAAGTCATTAACAATCAATTGACTAGTTTGCATGTGTAAGTTAACTTTATCAAGTAAATGGATATTTCTAGTATCAACAGTTAGATTTACAGTTTTAAAATTGCTGGATGACCCTACCGTCATTTCAGATGGGTGAGAGAAGGCAATTTTCAACTGATCCCTTTCTAAATCCATTGCAGTCAGCGATCTGGTTTGATCAAGAGTAATCTGATATTCAACTTAAGCCTCCACACTTGCTCTAATCTTCTGGTTCTTTTCAACAATTTGGGTAAAGACCTACTTGATCAAAGGTACCTGATCATGAATAACTTCATGTCTTGATAGTGAAGCTGGTGCATTTTGAGTATCTCCTAATTGAATTGAGAAACTAGGCTGTGTGTTTGGCATATCTTCACTTAATTTAGCTCTTTTGTTAGTTCTATGTTCTTCATCCTCATAATCAAAAACCTTCTCTTTATTTCTTTTACTTTCCTTTTTAGACATAATTGAAGTCTTAATGCTAGTACTGCCAGAGCCTGGAAAATCCTTGTTCGCTAGCTTCTCCCTTTCAGGTTTACTGTCGTGAACAAAAGCGGAATAACCATTTTCAATTCTTCTGTTAGAAATCACCTTGTGTGGATCATAAGCCCATTTCTCACCTAATAACAAATGCATGCTTTCTAACATTTGGTTTGCCTCATTTGCTGCCTGTCTCATATTTACTATGAAGGGTCCAATAGTCATAGGTAACTTAAATAGATGGCCTTTCTTCATTGGAACAAAATGTATCTGACCTACATTCAACATCTGTCTAATAAAATCCAAGGCAAACATCCTCATGGGGACAAAGGTGGGCAATCTATAAAGCTCAATCCTAGCTCCATATAACCTAATCTTTGAATAATCATCATACACAAACCAATCCCCAAATTTGCAATGAACACTGAGTTGAAGAAACTCTTGGGCCTAAAGTAGAAAACATGGAGGAGTGAGTCCATTCAAAATCTTATAGGCAATTGGCATAAAATAAGCAGAAAAATCAAACAATCCTCCATCATTAGGTTCATTCCTCATTAAATCTGTCCAAAACACCACTAATTGCCTTTTCTTGTTTGAATCCACAATATTCAACCTAAATATATAAATTCTTCTACATTTGGATATAAAAATAAATAAGTAATCAGTGAGAGAAACTTGAAAGATCCAATGAGGTACAAACTCATAAGCTGAGAATTGATGTTCTCTTGCCAATAGAAAGAGATGTCCAACACCACATTAGGCTTCATCATTAAAGCAAATAACCCAAGCACCGACCTGTCAATTTGAGCAACATCTTACTTCCCAAGTATCTTTGACAAAAATCGCAGTACAGGCTTGACCTCTACATCGAAAATTTCCAAGGGAAACTCTTTATCATCTGGAGAAAAACGTCTTGCTTATGGCTTTAGAAAGAATACCACCTACGTAAAATCTTGCCCTGCAAGACTGTCATAGAATTCTATCAATGATTCTTCAGTAAAATTGACATAAGACTCTAACTCGGGATAACAGAAGGCTTGACAGATTAACAGAGAGGTGACTTTAAGAACACTTTCCCCCAAATGATTCATGACAAAGCATTTGGTAGGGTACAATGCTGATACTAGCCAATGTATGAATTCCGAAAAAAGATGGGTTTTCGGGACACATGCAGACATAATACCAAACATGACCATGGCTGAGTAAACAAGATAATTTCGTTCATTGAGTAAGATTTGCTAATAAAGAGGCAGGTGTTCAACTATGCAAAAGGTATGCTTGACATCTTGTTCTGTATCCATTAGCGGAATGTGGTTGGAAGAGACCAAGAGGGATGACTATTTGGCCATAATTTTACTTAGGGTGGCGACTGTACAAACTCAGAGGTAAGGGGTTGGATGACTCAAACGACTTTGGACAACTAGGACTGAACACTGACAAGTGAAAGAGCGGGGTTTTAAACATATTTATAGATGTCGTGAGGCTTTGGAAACAATCGTGAATTAAATGCATGAATTGATGCACAACGGACAAATGATGTGACTGATGACGTGGCTCGCTTGCTGTTGACATTGACTGCTTATGTCACAAGTGGCTTATGTCACCACAGGAGCACTCTGGGGTATGTCAGACTCATTGGAGGTCTGCCCCTGTAGTGATCGTGGACCGTCGATCATAGTCAACGAGCTCTCGACAGGGTGAACTGTGGAGGCACCCTCAGCGCAATAATCCGGGCTATTTGCACCTGCGGGTTTCCTCCGATCATGATCAACTGCATTTCTTTTAAATCACGCTTGGTGAGTTACACAACGGTTAACCCGATGGTCAGACCCACTTTCACATCTCCACACATAATGTTAATACACCAACTTATAAATCAAAAATTCTTTTTTCGGCATATATATAATTTTTTTTGCATTTGTTCATTTTCTAACATATATGCTTTTTTTTGTATTTTTGAGAAATATTTCAAAAGTTAATGCAAATGAGCCACAATAGGAACGAAGACAAGGTTTGAAAGCTTGGTTTAGGCATGCCTATGATTTGTTGTTAAATTAAAACACTCACTTTCTCCATTTGCTCCCATTCTATTTCTCATTTCACTTAGTCCATTAATTTTTCTTCAAGTTTTGATTGGGTTGTTTGCTAGTTGTTGAGAAACATATTTATGAGAGCTTAGAAGGGAGATTAAAGGCTGCCATAGTTACATTCAACCATCAATGGAGAGTTGAAGAGGCAGGCTTTAAATCCCACTCTTGTTTGTTTTTATTTTTTATTCCATTTGTTGTAAACTATTATATTTACTATGTTGAGTCCTTGAATGTCCTCTTTTCCAACTCTTTTATATTCACCTTCTCCATCATTCTATTGTAAGTAGCAAGTTATTCTCAAGGTTCAATAAGCATGATGGGGATGCCAATGTGGTTTATTCATTTTGGTTCCCTTTTTTTATTATGGTGGTGTTGGGATGTTGAAATATCGATGATGATGGGGAATAACTATAAATAGGTAGCACATGCCATGGAGAGGAGGAAGAAATGGAAGGGGATGATGGTAATTTAACTGATAGTGATGATGGAAAAAAACCAAAGAGAGCTCAACATCCTTGTTTAAGTATGTGGCAAAGCTTGGGGGACAAAAAGGGGGCGAAACTACACAATTTTTATGCTTCCATTGTGATACACTTTACATAGGTTCATATATTTGTGTGAGAAAGCATCTCTAGGATTATGCCATGAGATGAAAGTGAGATTATATGAGTCAAAACCTGTGAGCATGTGCCAATTAAATATATAAAAAAATACAAGAAGAAGGTGGAGACCCGACAAAACAAATTCGAAAAATTAAGGGCTTAACCTAAGAGTCAAGCACATGGTCACAAAGAATGTTCGATGGTTGATAGCTATCTCCCCATGCTAGTGGATTCTCTCTTGTGCATCAGAGCATAAAACAATATCATATTTCTTTTACTAAGGTTGTAGGGATTACGCGGATATGAAAAAAATTCGGGTTTCTCTATGCACGTTGTGTACCATTCAATGTTCTTCACTCACCCTATTGGCATGAAATGGTACAAGTCATCGATGGTGCCCCAAAAAGGTACATGAGCCTTGGGTATGCCAATGCTAAAACCATGGGACTTGACAAAGAAAGAGCCAAAATACATAGTGCTTTGGGAAAATTTAGAAATGATTAGAATGAATATGGGGTATTAATTGTATCTAATGGTTGGACAAATGTTAAAGGAAATTCATTGATAAATATTCTTAATGTGTCTTGTAGTGGTGCAATCTTCCTTTTCAATCATCACTAATTATATTGTTACAAGACTAATATTAATATTTTATAACCCTTAATTAAAACCATTCGAGAGATTGGGTTGTATAATGTCATTCAAGACATCATGGATAATGTTGGTAATTATAAGGTGTTAGAAGCAATCATTGAGGATATGTACCGTAACATATCTTAGTTATGGTGTTTGGTTCACACATTAAACCTCTTGATGCATACTATTGCTAAGATGAAGGACCATGATAGGGTTTTGGTTAACACATTGAATGTCTTGTTGAACCTCAAGACTGTTCCTATTTTTGACATATTTTTCCACCATCTTTTTGTAATTAGCTACAGAATTCGTGAAATTGTGTAGCTAACCTTTGTTTTTGCAGCCACTGGTATTGTTTGACATGTTTCAAGAAGAAGATGAAGGAGAGTCATATGGGTAACTTTGAAATGGTCCATACATGGATCATATCTTACTGACCTATCTAGATTCAAGAAAGATGATGCCTACACTCATGGTCAAAGATCAATCAAGATAAGGGACGAGATTAGTGGACGAAGATTTTCGATTTTCTCTTGCATAGCAAATGAAGAAAGAGCCATGAATACTTTTCTTCTGATTAGACTTCTAGCCTTAGCTTTATTTTACTCTCCATAGGCGAAATTATCTTAGACAATTAATTTGAAACTATGTATAAATACTGGTCTGTCGAAACTGGGAATAAGTTTAATTTTTTATAATAATAATGTGATACATTTTAAAACTCTGTTTTTTTAATGAAGAAGACCAATTCTAGACCATTAATGTGAAGATAGCTTAAGTAGATTTACACTCGTTCTGTTGTAGAAGGCCTCTGCAAGGAAAAGAGGTTTTTACAGTCGTTTCATAGTTTAAATTCTTGTCATTTCATATTTTAATTCTATGTTATTTAATTTCTGAATGTTTTCTGAATTAATTGTTTGTATTTACGCACAATTGATTGTTATATCGTTCCTGAATTGTTTCATTATCACAACCTTGTCAGCATTCAATTGAAACTGTTCTTGCATTCGATTACACATCAATCATAGGTTTTAAATTAGACATTTCATTTTGTGCAATAAACACTCTGTAATATTTGCTTGCTTTAGTTAGTTTTGAATTCAATTAGCACAGTCAATTCAGTTTCACAATAATAAATTTGATTCTTTCGTTTTCATGGAATGTAGAACAGAGTTAGATTAGGATTATATTTTTGATAAATCATTTGTAGATAGAGTTAAAACTAGATCAGATGCTCTGTTTTTCATAGAATCAATGTTTTCAATTGATAGGTAGAACATGGTTTTATTTTTGTTTTATTTATAGATAGAACATAATTTAGAAATCAATAGAATCCAATAAAATTTAGAATGATGATTTGTTTAAATAAATAATAAGTTCAATTAGATGTTTTCATTAAAAATAGTTTAGATAGATGTTTTTCCGGCATAGACTCTAGTCTAACATAGCCCAGATTTAATCACTCAAAGTTGATTTCATTTTATGCAATATAGACTAGTTAAGTAACATTTTCTTTTCTTCCTTCTTTTAGATTTTATATTACATTCATTTTATTAAAAATAATTTGCAAATTAATTTATTTTCTTAGAGTAAAAATAACATCTCATTTTCTTCCTTCTTACGATTAGTTTTTCATCATTAATTTTTTTTTAGATTCAGTTATTTCTTAGCATTCAAGATTTCATTTAAAGCTGAGATTTCATTCATTAGACATAAAACAAAAAACCCCCCCAAAAACAATATATAAAACTACACAACGAAGTAAGAAAGAAGGACATTTAGCATATATAGTGCACCACACTTCATAAGATTCATAAGATTACTAACTCTAGTCGATAATTTATGATATCAATTTAAGACATTAAATTAACTAAACATTTTGGCATCGTTGTCGAGGAAGTGTAATTAGGAAGCCTTATTTCTTACATCCAAAACAAAAAAAATGATATGCATAGAGAAATCGACTTTAGGGGTATATTTATAGCTAGAGGTATAAGTTTGATTCCAACAACACCACTCACTCCACCAAGACCACGAAGTTCCACACCACCATCTCAAACTCATATTCCATCTTTCACAACAAGACATAGAATTCCTGAAGTCTTAAGGTTAGAAATACAACCAAGAGACTCTCCAAATTCATCTACTAAGGCAGTCTTAGAAGAGGAAGATCCTAGATCTCCAACAAAAGGAGTAACCCTTTTCACCTCTACAGGAGAATAGATTCTAACTCAGGAATTAGAAATCCCTAGTGAAGAAGAAGAATAAACTTTCTTCAACATTCCATTGATAGGAGAACCAGAAGAAGAACAAATAACTCTACAATTAGAACCGTACATTAGTTATGAGGAATCTACAATGGCCGGAGAAGAAGGATAAGTACACAATTTGAATGGATAAGCCTTAAGAGTAGAAGGAGGAAGAAGAGGTGGAGGTAGAGGAAGAGGTGAAGAGAATAGAGAGAGAAGAGAAAATAGGGAAGATCACGACTCTGTTGGATTTCCTATAGTTGATCAGGATACAAATGACACAATGAAGAATATTTCACCCTCCATCCTTCCCAATTTTCATGGATTAAGGAATGAAGATCCTGAAACATTTCTATTTGAATTTGAGGTTTTATGTAGATCATATGACTACTTACAAGATTCTTAAAAATTGAAACTGTTTCCTGCAACACTCAAGGGTGCAGCTTTAAAACGGTTCATGGGCTTAGTAACACATTCTATTATGACATGGAATGAAATGAAAAGTGCATTCTTACATAGGTATCTGGATTCTTGTACACCTAATAATCGAAAGGATGAAGTATTTAAAATAATGCTAAGAGAGGATGAAAAATTGGAAGACTTAATTGAGAGATTCAATTACAATTTAAAAAGAGCTAAAATGGGAAAATTGGATCAAGATACTTTAAAAGCTCTCTTATTGAAATCCATCAGAGATGAATGGATAAATATTCTTAATATGATGGGAAAGGGAGATATCTATCAACTATCATTACATGAAATTGCTGAATTATGCATTCATATTTCAAGAGGAAAGTCAAGAACTAGAAAAAACGCAAGAGATCCTATTCTCTCTAGAATGAATAAATCTGCAACTGGAACAGTAAGTAGGGAATAAATACGAAATATGCTTGATGAATTCAAAACATATATCTTAGGGGGTCTTAGTGAACAAATAAACACCATGAAATTACAAAACAAGCAGAAAGTTGAAATTGATGCTTTATCTATTTTTTGTCCTAAGTGAAGAAAGAAACATGCCTTAAGAGAATGTCCTCTTGATTTAAAAGCCATAGAGACCTGCGTTATTTGTATATAAAATCATGAAAAAAAAATTGCCCCTCTATACTGGGTCTTAAGGTTGTTTTACAAGAAGAAATAGCTCCACATCCAGTAGAGCCTCTTTGTTTTGTCTCTAGAAGACCATGCAAGGGCCACAAACTCAAGGTTTTAACAATCAAATGTATACTTAGCCCCTACCAAACAATCAGAATTCACCAATGTCATGGCAACAACCTTGGTCCCAACCTCAACCTTGGACACAAGGAATGCAAAATCCTTATGGCAGATATTCTCAATATCACCAATTTCCATAGTCTTATCCAAACTATCCTCCCCAACATTTTCCACAACCTAGTTAACAACCTCAATTTCAAAATCATAATCCACAACTTTTATTACCATTTCCATAAAGACCAAATCAACTACCTGCTCAGCCATTACCAAACCCAAACAATAAAAATACTCAATCTGCTTATAACGTGGAGGGACATAATTTTCCAACTTATATGATTACTCCACTATATCTTAACAATGTTCAACTTAGATCTGGTAGGATATTGGAAAAGAAAAAACCCTCCGTTGTTATTCAGGAAAAAGATGATCTTGATGAAGAAATTTCTCTACAACAAAAAAAATCATTCTGGAGAAGGGACATACCTTCAACAAAATCAAAATTCTCAAAATCAAAAACAAGAAAATCCAATAAACTCAATTCCTATCATAGAGCAACCTTCAGTATCTGTTTCTAACCCTCCTTTCCCTTAAAGATTACAAATCGATAGAGGGGTAGAAAAACAAATTATGTTGCCTAACTATGATTTCCTAGATGAATTGAAAAATGTCTGTATCAAAATCCCTTTGTTACAAGCCATTAAAGAGATTCCAATCCTAGCAAAAACAATAAGGGAGTTGAGTATAAAGAAATCATGAAGAAAAACAAAAGAAGTAAAAAGGAATCAGTTAGTCGGAAAAATTACAGATATCATAATGGGAAAAATATCCATACAAAAATATTTGGATCCAAGAAGTCCATTTGTAAAAAACACACATCAATGGTATTGAGATTCCAAATACATTGATTGACTTATGAGCATCCATAAACATCATGAGTAAACAAACCATGAAACAACTTAGGTTTCCAAAGGTCCTTCAGTATACACAAACATTACTGCAATTAGCAGACATATCAGTAATCAAGCCAGATGGTGTATTAAATGAAATTTATGTATCCTTAGACTCTTGGGAATATCTAGTTGACTTTATGATCTTAACTCCTAAGAACAATTTAGGGGGACATCCATTGATATTAGGAAGAATTTGGTTAGCTACATCTGATGCTTTCATTAGTTGTAGAACTGGTGATATGTCTATTTCTAATGGTAATTCAACAAACAAATTCACTCTATATCCTCCAGCAAAAAAAATGATAGAAATAGAAAATGAAGAATGGATGGATGATGACAATGATATACAACCTATCTTTACTATTTATCATATTAGTGAAGAAAGTCAAATTCTAAATTCAATAGAAAATTTTGAGCCATCTTCACAATGTGAAGATGATCATAATTTTCAAGAACAATGTAATATTGAATACTTGTCATCTAGATAAATGTCTTTATATTCTATGGAAGAATTTGGTAACTCTTCAGTTGAAATTTTTTCATGAAAATCATTAAACATAAACAAAAACTTAGAAAATTTCCAAAAGGAAGAGTTAATCAAAACATTGCAAAGACATTCTTCTGCATATGCATGGGAATACAATGACATGAAAGGAATTAATCCTAAGACTTGCATATATCTTATCTATATTGAGGAAAACTCTAGACCTATCAGACAACCTCAAAGAAGGATGAATCCAAATCTTAGGGAAATTGTGAAAGAAGAATTGCAAAAATTGCTGAATGTAAACTTCATTTATCCAATTTCAGAGAGTCAGTGCGTTTATCCCTTGGTGATTGTTCTTAAAAAGAATGACAAATGGAGGGTATGCATTGATTATAGAGAATTGAATAAGGCCACTCTAAAAGATCATTTTCCATTGCCTTTCATAGATCAAGTTTTGGATACATTAGCAGGGAAGAAATATTTTTCATTCCTGGACAGTTTTAATGGTTACAACCAAATTCAAGTAGCACCCGAAGACCAAGACAAAATCACATTTACCTGTCAATGGGGAACTTATGCTTACTGAGTACTTCCTTTTGGATTTTGCAATGCAATTGCGATATTCCAAAGAGCAGTATTATGAATTTTCTATGATTTAATACATGACTGTGTGGAAGTGCATATGGATGATTTCACAATTTATGGAAATTCCTTTGAAGAGGCTCTTGAAAATTTGGAAAAAGTTCTTAAAATATATAAAGAAGAAAATCTTTCATTGTCATGAAAAATTCTTTATGAAGTTTACTGAAAGAATTGTTTTAGGACACCATATTTCAGGGGATGGAATTAAGGTGGACTCATCTAATGTTGAAGTCATCTCCAAATTATCAATTCTGAATTGTTAAAAATATGTTAAAAGTTTTCTTGATTTTACAGGGTACTACAAAAGATTTATAGAAAACTTCACAAAAATTGCATCTCCACTCTTCAAATTTCTCACTAAAGATTGTGAATTTAGTTGGGATCTTGAGTGCCAAATAACATTTGAAACTTTAAAAGCAAAGATATATGAGGCACCCATCTTAAGGGGACCAAATTGGAAATTACCTTTTCATATCTCAACAGATGCTTCAGATACAACTTTGGGAGCTGTATTAGGACAAAAATATTTGACCCCTTATGCCGTCTACTATACAAGTAAAAATTTGAATCTTGCTGAGTTAAATTACACTGTTATTGAAAAAGGGTTTCTAGCTATTGTCCATGCTATCAACAAGTTTAGGCACTACATCACTGGCTATGAAACCTTCATTCACATAGATCATTCTACAATTAGGTATTTAATGAATAAATCTATCACTAATGGAAGAATCACAATATGGTTATTACTCCTGCAAGAATTTAACATCACCATTCTAGACTGACCTGGAAAAAAAAACACAGTTGCTGACTTTTTGTCTAGAATTCAAAATGAAAATAATGATACTCTAGTAGAGGATAATTTTTTTGATGAATATATTTTTGCAATATCTACTAAATCCCCATGGTTTGTAGACATTGCTAATTACTTAGCTACAGGAAAATTACTATCATACTTGTTTCCTAGAGAAAAATAATTCAAACAAGTGCATTATATTCATGGGTAAGTGATGAATGTTCTTATATATATATATAATTTTTTTTTAATAACGACACTTAAAAACAAATAGAGGAACATGTTGTTAATTATTCAAAAAATTGTTACTTGCGAGGGTAGATTTGGTTGCATGTTTGTATACCATGCTAGATTGTTAATGAAATTCCTAGAGGACAGAGAAATAAACGTCCCATACTTCCTATTGAAAAACTTAAGGAAAATGTTAGGAATTCTGCAAAAAAGAATTCAATCCATAGACAATATCATGTATCATCATGGACTGATAAAGATACTCATAGAATTTCATTTAAAAAGTATAGGAGACTCCTGGGATAGTTTCCTAATCAGGAATCATTTTCAAGAAGAAGCACAAGAACAGTCTAGGGATGATAAGAACAAAAGAATCAGGAAAAGAAAGGTTGATACCTGTATTGAAGACAAATCCTCACCTCAAACACAAGAAGAAGAAGAAGAAATCACCATTGCAGAATTACTGAAGAATAAGAAACATAGTGGTCACAAAAAGGGAGGTAATGTAAAGGAAAAGGGAAAAGTTATAAACTTAGAAATATTAACCCTCCACAACTAAGGAGTAGTTCAAGAATTCATAAACCTTTGAAGAAGACATCTCCGCAGGAAGCAGAGTTTGTTGATTTAGATGAAGATCCCCAAGTACCATCGCCTATTACAGCCTCTCCTATACGTAGTCCAAATAGAAGGACCCCGGAAATCGACCCTATACAGTAAGAAATTTATAACTACATTGAGTCCTTAGAAAAGAGACATACAGAGAAAAGGTCAAGTGTTGAAGAACAGCCTACTAGTCCACAAGATCCTTTAGTAAATTATTTGAAACAATAAATCTATGAACTAGAGATACGGAATAGGCACATCAAGCAAGAGAATGAATCTCTGAAGGAACAAAACCACTTAGAAAAGGTCATCAGTGACAATACTATTTTACATTTAGGGCTATGGTATAAAAAGAACAAGAAACTGAAGAAAAGGAATAGCTACCTGAGCAAAAAAATCATCAGTTTGAAGTACAAACTCCTCATGAAGAAACCAAGAATGGAAATTACCTCAAAGAAAGGAAAGAAGAGAAAGTTGGATGTACTGGTAGATATATCAGAACAGATGCAATAAAAGGTGAAGGCTCACAATTTTGGAAATTTCATGAGGACATGCAATGGTCTCTTAGTGGGGGGTATGTTGAACCTCAAGACTCTTTTTCCACCATATTTTCTTCCTTTTCGCAAAATCTATAAACTCAATTAGTGATAATTGACATATTTTCCATTCGAGAAGGCATTTAGAAGATCTCTATTTATATTATAATGTTTCTTATTATTTAGATAAATATTTGTAATTAGCTACAAAATTCATGCAAATCTGTAGCTAACCTTTGTTTCTGCAGCCACTAGTATCGTTTGACAGGTTTCAAAAATAAAATGAAGAAGCGAGTCATATGGGTAGCTTTGAAATGATCCATACATGGATCATATCATACTTAGTTGTCAAGATTCGAGAAAGATGATGCCTACACTCATGGTCAAAGATCAATAAAGATAAGGGACGAGATCAACAGACGAAGATTCTCAATTTTCTCTTACATAGAAAATCGAGAAAGAGCCATGAAGACTTTTCTTATGATTAGACTTCTAGTCTTAGCTTTATTTTACTCTCCATAGGCGAAATTATCTCAGGCAGTTAGTTTGAAACTATGTATGAATACCGGTCTGTTGAAATCGGGAATAAGTTTGATTTCTGATGATAATACTATGATACATTCTAAAACTCTGTTTTGTTAATGAAGAAGACCAGTTCCAGACCATTGATGCGCATATAGCTTAAGTAGATTTACACTCATTCTATTGCAAAGGGCCCCTGTACGGAAAATAGGTTTTTACAATCGTTTTGTAGTTTAAATTTTTGTCATTTCATAGCTTAATTCTATGTTATTTAATTTCTGAATGTTTTCTGAATTAATTGTTTGTATTTATGCACAATTTATTGTTATATCGTTCCTGAATTGTTTCATTATCATAACTTTGTCAACATTCAATTGAAATCGTTCTTGCATTCGATTACACAACAATCATAGGTTTTAAATTAGACATTTCATTTTGCGTAATAGACACTCTGTGATCTTTGCTTGCCTTAGTTAGTTTTGAATTCAATTAGCTGAGTCAATTCAGTTTCCAAATAATAAATTTGAAGCTTTCGTTTTCATGGAATGTTGAACAGAGTTAGATTAGGATTATATTTTGATATATCATTCTTAGATAGAGCTAAAACTAGATCAGATACTCTGTTTTTCATAGAATCATTGTTTTCAATTGATAGGTAGAACCTGGTTTTGTTTTTGTTTTATTGATAGATAGAACATAATTTAGAAATCAATAGAATCCAATAAAATTTAGAACGATGCTTTGTTTAAATGTAGAATAAGTTCAATTAGATGTTTTCATTAAAAATAGTTTAGATAGATGTTTTGCTGGCATAGAATAGTCTAACATAGCCCATATTTAATCACTCAAAGTTGATTTCTTTTTATGCAATATATATTAGTTAATTAACATTTCCTCCTTTCTTTTAGATTTTATATTCCATTCATTTTATTAAGAATAATTTGCAAATCAATTTCTTTTCTTAGAGTAAAAATACAATTTCCTTTCTTCCTTCTTAAGATTATTTTTTCATCATTAAATTTATTTTAGATTCAGTTATTTCTTAGCATTCAAGATTTCATTTAAAGCTTAGGTTTCATTCATTAGAAATAAAACACAAAACCCTCCAAAAACAATATATAAATATACACAACGAAGTAAGAAAGTAGGGCATCTAGCATATATAGTGCACCACACTTCATAAGATTACTAATTCCGGTCGATAATTTATGATAGAAATTTAAGATGTTAAATTGACTAAACATGTCTTATGCATGATATTGTTAAGATGAGGGACCATGATTATAAATGGATTGGTGCATTGTATGAGAGGGAAGAAAATGGTAAAATTTATTTCCAATCATAGCATAGCCCACCACATTTTCCACAATCAGTGTAATTACAACTACTAAAGATTGGATAGCCTATATTTTCTAGTTTTTACCTCACCTTTAGGTGCCTTCTGGACATGGCAGATTCATTGGCTAGTATGGTCTCAAGTGATTCATGGTAGGGTTTGAAAGAAAATACATCATCCTCATTTGATAGACATATTGAATTTTAGGATATAGAGGATATGGTGCTTGATGGTTAGTTTTGGAAACATATTAGGTTGTAGTTCATCGAGCCCATTTCTAGTACGATTCGGTTTGTAGATATAGATTAAATGATGATTATGGAGGCACATGAACAAATGGATAACATGTCTTATGCTAAATCAAAGACATTGTTGAGTTGAGAGATGCAATATTGTATAATCATCTCCGTAAATATGTGGTCAAAAGGTGGAATAATATGGATGTTCCACCTGATGCCTTTACACACAAATATTATTCTCCATCTTGGTTGGCCAAACCAACACCTGGGGGTGGGGTTAGGAGAAACGACACATAGATCTAGAAATAAAAAATGAGTGCATGCTTGCATTAGAAAAGTTGGTTAGAGAGGAATAGGAATGTGCTCAACTACAAATCCATTTGATTGAGTACATTAGTTAACATGGAGTCTTGAATAACTTACATGAAGTTAACTGTTAATATAGGTTAAATACCATTTAATTGTGGAACATGTATGGCTCCTCTACCACACATTTGGATAACTCGGTGGTGATGGTGCTTTAACAACTTCTTAACACTTCTTTTGTAGAGAAGCATTGGAAAACTTGTAACTTCATCCATAGTGAGAAGAGAAACAACTTGAATGTAGATTAGGTAGAAAGCTTGGCTTGTGTGCACTCCATCTTGGGTTTGTTGTCCCATTATTATGAGGTGACAAAGAATGAGAGAACATATGTGATTTGGGACAAAAATCCATAAAAGGTTAATTTGGATGTTGGAACCATATTTTTAGATCATTTGGAAGTTGGATCATGATGGTGATAATACTCATGGAACAAACATGTTGTCCCCAATCCACTAGCAAGTTTCTAGCTCCAAGAGCTTTAACTTTAGCTTCACAACGCCCAACAATGTGTGGGGGATATGTGGTTGTTGGTCATGTTCCATGAACACTTCCACCTATTCGTTTTCATCTTCCTCATAGATCACATGAAAAAAAATGAGAAATTTCTCATGGCAAGATGAAAATTTACTAGATATTAGATCTTTGTTTTTTTTTGGTTTGTTTAGAAGTAGTCTCTAGAGATTACTACTTTATCTTTATTGTGGCCTATTTTGTAAACATTATATGATAGTTTAGGTTTGAACGTCTAACTTCTAATCTGTCGTTGAACTATTAAATGCATCTTACAACTCTTTGGGAATGAATATGATGTTCAATTTCATTTCGTGGTTGATGTTATCTGTTACAATTTGTTGATGGCAGTTTTTTTATGTTTAAACTTGAAGGTTTATGATTTATCATATGATGACAATGTTATAACTACTAGATGATTGATGTTATATGTGTACTAAATGGTTGATGCTTTAATGGATTTCATTAATCCAATAGTTAAATCTATGTTTCAAATGTTTTCTGTAGTTGATTTTACCTTTTATGTGTGTTTTATTTAAATATACATATGCATCAAAATATTTTAAGATATGTATTATATAAAAAATGTTCTCAAAATGCTTTACTGCTGGAAGCTTTTTAAAATTGTAACCCTCGTTTTCAATAGCCTTGCATTCAACCATGGAACACCTAGTTACACTTAAGATCATTGTAGCATAATGTTGCAATAATTAAACCAATTTCCTATGTTGCTTTGCTGACTTTAGGAAATATTTTGACATGGTTCCTAGAAGTAACCTTTGGAATAGATTAAAAGAGTTCAAGGTTTATTTTGATTTTAGAACTATTGCAATAAGGCTATATGAGAATGCTATTCCTAAATTTAATACTACCAAGGGTTGGTGGAAAGGAATTAATTTTAATATAGAGTTAAGTAAGCTTGTCCCATGTCCTCTACTCTTTTTGGTGTTTACATGGACAAGTTAGAGACATGTTTGGAACAAGCGAGTTTTGGTGATGATTATTTTGGCTAAAATATTCATTTTTATTTTTCTTTACGCTGATCATATTATTCTTATAGCAAGCGATCCTTGTAATCCTGATAAGCAACTAAGTATTCTACCATTACTCTAAATTATTTAAATGTCTTAAACACATCAATTTTTCATTTAAAATCATAAATACACACTTTTCTAGAGAAATCATTTATAAATATTACAAAATATGATTATCCTTTGAAATAAACTATAGGGGATTGGCCCTAAACATAAAAATGAATATAACTAAAAATTATTTTGCTAACATGACTACCTTCTTTAAATTTTTGTGTACACTACTTTCCAAATATACAATGTTTGCATAAATTTAAATTCAAATATTTCAAATTCGGACATAATATGAAATTAATGAGTACCTAAAGTCCTTTTCTCACTCATATGATCCAATCATTGATGCCATAACAAGTGGATTTAGTCACCTCCTCAAATTCCACCGTTGCTTCGTTGACCTGAGTACTTCTATTCAGGTTGTAAAGGTTCCCCATTTTAGTAGCCTTTGTGACCACTAAAGAACCCTTCGACACTTTCAGCGCTCCACCTTGACCTGTAAATATATGACCTCCAAAATCCAAAGATATCGAAGAAATTAAGTTCTTCTTTAGTTAAGGAAGATATCTAACATCTGGTAATGTTATTATAACCAACCTAGATCCATTTTAACTTTATATATATCAAGCGTTGAAAGGGATAAAATCTCTCGAGGTATAAAACTATTTATGTGTGCAAAACTTGAAGAAAGGTTTGTACCACAATATATTTTGTCCCTCTCGGTGCTTGATAGATCCAGAGTTAAGATGGGATCTTGGATGGTTTCAATCATGCACAACCACACAAATTTTTTCTAATATATAATTAATCTATTCATTTTAAATATGTTAAATATGTTTGAGATTAATATGATGTGTTCTTTCTTTTTTACATCTCATGCATATCATGTTTGCATTTATATTAAAGACATGAATTCCAACATATGACTCCTCACACAAATGACATATTTGAACTTGAGCTAATCAATAAATCTTGTCACAAAATTTTCAATGTGCAATATTCATATGTGTGAGAGATACAATTTAAGCTTGGGCATTGATATCTTTTAAACATGTTTTTTTCATAGGATTTTCTTTTGCATCTTGTACTAAACTTGAGTTGGTTGACTATTGTTTTCTTTGTCGATATGCTCTTTGTTATTAATATATTTGTTTCCTTTATTCTTCATGTTATTCATTTGTCATTCTCTTTGCCTTTTTATGTTGATTTCATCTTCATTATGCATTTTCTTGTATTCTTTACTCTTGACACTATTTAGTTGTCATTTGTTGTGCGCTTCTTTGTCGATATGCTCTCTGGCATTCTCTTTGATGTGATTTCTGTCATTCAATTTTTTCCTTCATATGTTCTTATCGTTGTTCAATTGTCATTTTATTGTGACTGTCTTTGTTGATCTACTCTTTGCTTCTTCCTTTTTTGTTGACACTTCTCGGTAATTGCCATTTCTTATGCCTTTCTCTATCGACTTATTTTTTGTTGTTCATTTCTATTTAATATGGATCTAAGCTGACAATTATTGAAACAAAAAAATCAATACCCGATGTCAATACTTTCTTTGTGTATACACTGAAATCAATGCACACTATTAATTTAATCATCCATTTATTTACATCAAATCATAAATTAACATCTACACTGAAATCAATGCATCCTCAGTTGTCATTTCTTGCTCCTTTCTCTATCGACTTTCTCTTTGCTGTCCATTTCTATTTAAGATGGATCTAGGCTCCTTGTTGTTCATTTCTATTTATTATGGATCTAGGTTGATGATTACTATAACAAGAAAATCAATGTATATAGTTAATAATTAGTTAGTGCATACACTAAAATCAATGCATACTATTAATCTAATTATTTTGAAAGCAATGCACATTGCTCATCTAGTTACATCAGATTAGAAATTAATATCTACATTGAAATCAATGCATCTAGTGCAAACAATTAAATAAGATCAAAAATCAACATCTATGCTAAAATCAATGCATCAAGTGCAACCAATTAAATAAGATTAGAAATCAACATCTACATTGAAATCAATGCATCAAGTACAATCAATCAAAAAAGATAAAAAATCAACATCTACAGTAAAATCAATGCATCTTTTTAGTGAAAAAATTAAAATATTAATGTTAGAAATAATCTAAACTCAAGCTAGGACCTTACATATGTCTTTACCTCTTAAGATTTGCTGAAATTTCAATAATTTTTGGTATCTTGTTTTCTATCTGATTTTGAGACTTTGATGGGCTTGAAAATCCAATATGTTTTATCTTTTGTAAAAGCCTTACTTTTTTTTTTTCTATAGTTATTAATGTTCAATAATATGATATAATATTAAATATAATATTATATGGTATTATATTAAATATTATATCATGTTTTATTTTTAGACATTATAATATTATGTTTAACATTAATTTTTTTAATGAAACAACAAGAATTGTGTATTAATAAAAGAGGGATCTAGCCCAGATCATCACATATCTTCTAAGAACTGACAATACCAAATATCCTTGAAGGTTAGGGTTAGAAAACACAGGAACAACCCAAAACCTTGCTAGGTTACGCCAATTTATCTTAGGATTAAAACTATTCCACTTGAAAACTTTCCAAAAGACTCCTAAAACCCAAATGAGTTTACAACATATTTTTAATATTTTTATTTAATTGATATTTCACCTTTCCTAGAGTTTAATTTTCGTATTCCTTTTAACTTGGATCCAAGCTCCATTTTCTTTTGACATTGAAGAGTCACCCATTTTTTGGGATGTTTTGCTTTTGGAATCTTTCATTTGTGTCAGATGAGGGAGGTGTTGAGTAATTTAATTGTGCTTTAAATTACTTTGCATTAAATTATCAACCTAGGTATGTAGTCTTGTGAACTATATGACACAATATATGTTAGGAGTTTAGCTTTCAATTCTAATGGGAATACATTGCATGAAAGAAAGTTCTACTCTATGAAAGTGAATAAAACTACTCTTTGAAAGTGAATAAAATGACACGAAATCAAATATTAATCTAGAAAAACATTAGAGAATTAATCTAGGGAAGCATTGAAACAATAATCTAAGAAATCATGTAAACTTAATCTATGAAAGGACATAATCTTAATCTATGAAAATAAGTAAACTTAATCTATTAAAGCATGGGAATCTCTAATCTATAATAGTGAATAAATTTAATCTATGAAAGCTTGTAAATTTAATCTAGAAAACACATTTTGAAATTTATTTCTATGAAACAAAACATTTTTGGTCTATGAAAGCAAGAAAATCTAATCACAAATGAGAATCCTTTAGGATTTAAATCTTTTTTGTATTTTATTATTATATATTTCTCAAGTGATTGATCGCAATATGGAAAAGAATGAAGTGACAATTAGAAACCTGAAAATAAAGTCTCTATAACAAGTAAATAAATTAAATTCTAAACTAAGTGATCATTGTAATGTAATTTATTTCTTAATTAGAAAATATTGGATAATTGTGATGACTTCATAAACTAGATTGTTTTAGGTTTAAAATGAGTGATCTCTTTCTTAACAACTCAAATTCTTTCTTCTATTGTTACATTTGTTGGTTGCAACACGAAATATGGGAAAATACATTTGAAAGATCTACAAATATCTCCAAAATTGTGCACGAGACTTGTCTTAGATTGCAAGAAACTGTGTTAGAAGTTGATTGGTTGAAAATTTCTACTAATCTAGGTCACCATTTTCAATCAAGTTTTAAAGGCTCAAACTTGCAGCACTAAATAAATTTATACTAATGATATACAAAAGAAACTAATTTAAAACATAAGAAAAGTAATATAAGCTACATATATTATAAAACTATAGCTTACAACAAACAAGAATATAAAAATATAAAATACATAACATGAGAACTTATCAAATGTGTTTTATTCCATCATAGTTTAGAATTATGCTTCAAGAGCCCCTCCCTTTAAATGGAGAGGACACTCATATTTTTACAAAAAATACGATACTGATTAATAAATGTAGATCCAAAAATATCTCTTAGATCCACAAATCTCTCCTAGATCTACAAATATCTCATGTGGTTACAACCATGTGTTAACATCTAGCAAATAACATCTCTACATATCCTCTCATAAATCTCTAAAATATTTGTTAAGAAATCTTATCAAAACTTTCATGTTTCTTCTCCATCAAATGTGCTTGAATTATTATCTCACATCTTCCTAAAGTTTTGCTAAAATATTCAAGGGTTGAAGATGAAAATCGACTTTGAGGCTAAATGGTCAAATATGACATTGTTGGAGTCTTAAAAAATTCCTATAAACATCACAAAATTCATCCAACTTTTAGATATAAGTGAAAACATGTTATTTTTCTAATATTTAATCATAATTTCACTCAAAATACTAAAATAAATGCTTTGGAAAATAATAAGTTTAAACCCATATATAATCATAAAAATGGTCTTAATGTAAGATTATAAGATAATGGAATATGGTTAAAAGTGAATGAAAGAGGATGAAAAATATGACATTTTGGAAACCCAACAGGAGGATCACTTCTACTTGGTGCGCCAATGAAATCACCTTTATGCTATTTTCAGGTGAAGGTTCGAAGTCAACAGAGATTTCAGTTCCTTTGCCTTTGCCGAAGGCAAAGGGATCTTATAAGTTCTTTTATCCGAGGAAGGGCTTCTAGAGGGGCGGGCAAATTGTTTGTTGGCTTGGTTTCAACCATAACTACTTCAGATTTGGTTAACTTTACCATCTTTTTGGATGGGACAACAAACGCCTTAGAAAAAAATTCTTGGACTCTGAGGTTGATGTCTCCTTTATCTCACATAGTTCAATCAGAGGAGCATAATATTTCGTCGAGTATGTGCTTGGAGGGGCACTTGTTGCACTGTCCTTAGGAGTAGGGACATAATCATCCACAAAGTTCTTGGATTTCTACCAAATTGATTGAATCCTATTGCAAATTTTCCTCTCTGCGAGGGCTTGAGGAAGGGTTCTCCTTAGAGATTGAGAAGTGATCAAAGGGGGCTCCTTCCCACCATTGAGGTTTTCGATTAGATTTATTTTATGCATTTCTTCTAGCTTTGGGGAAAGATTTGATGGAATGTCTAGTCTCATAGCAACCTCAACGAAATGAGATATTTTTGTAATCTAGTTTTTGCATCCATGAGAATCTAGGACCAATTAATTTGATTTAGGCAAGGAATCCCTTATTGAAATCCATTTCCACACACATGCGTGCATATGTCGGATTTAAATAGAATTTTGTATCTATCTACCCCTTGACAGTAAAATTTTTCTAATGAGTTACCAATTGTAGTCAAAGAGGGAAGATTCCACCAATGAAGAGGAAGGTTGGGGAGCCTTATCAAAACCAGAGTCAATGCGAGATACATCATGAGGGGATCGAAGGAGGGAAACCAAGGCTGCATGGAGAGCTCTGCACTGGCTGAGAACCACAGACCACAGTTCAAGATTTGAGATCTGTCCTCAACTTTGTTGAAAACCATTATGAAAAAAATTCTTGCCACAGGGTATACGTTCACCTCGTCAGAAATATATGATTTCCATTGCTTAAATATTCAGGAGTGAAGGTCGACCAACCTTGGCCATAATCCATAGAACCTGCATATTAAACTGACTTCAGAGAAGAATTTAGCTTATTTCAAATTCTCATCTAGACTTGAAACCTCGATTACAGGAGCATCAAACACTGAAATATTAGAAAAGAGGGAATCAGAAACAAGGGATTTTGAAAAATTTCGATCATACAAAGATGACCTTGAAGGGAGATAACCTTTAGTGGACTTCATAGCATCACAAAAGTTGAGAGGAGGCATATCTGGACGAAAGCCTCCCTGGCATAATGGGGCTCCACCAGAGGAAAATTTCGCTTCAGTGTTTGTCTATGAGGGGGCCAGGGGCGAGACACAAGAAGATGTAGAACCTTTATCAACAAGAGGACTTGAAGCCGAGCCTTGAGCCTTGGAAGACTGGAATGTGATTTTTTCCCCTGAGGGAGCCATTACAGGTAGAGGGGAAGCCATACTGACCGATTTTTAATGAGTCCAACTTTCCGCCACTGAGAAAATGGAAGCTAGGATTCTAGCATTGGTTGAGTCAGACGGAGGAATACCCATCACAAGAGGGAGGTAGAATGACACTCGACTAGGGCCGAACCCTAGTCGCCACCTTAGAATAGTGCACAAAAGTCATCCATTGGAATCCATTCTTTATGTTTTAAGAACTTGGATCTTCTTGATTCCCAAATGACGATCCCTCTATTATGTTTAACATTATAATCTAATAGAACATGATTTTATAATATTAATATGTTGTATTATATTAATACTCTCTAGTCTAATGCATTAATATATATTATAATATAGTAAACCTAATATTATATTAAGCTTAATAATACTAATATAACAATATATTAAACATTTAATATTAATATTAAACCCAATATTATATTAAAACTATTTATGTTATTCAAATACCTAAACTTGCAGTCATTTCTCAATTTACAATAAGGGAAAATTGGATAGAAATGCCTAAACGAGTTCTCAATGGAAACCTTTATCTCTTTTTCTATCATTTTGAAGTTTATTCTTGACAAACTCTTCATAAATCCTATGACGGAAGCATCACCTTTGTCTCCAAAACATAAAACAATCTCATCTCACTTAAATAACTTAATAAGATGTATGATATCTAACTTAATATCATGTAAGATATCTAGCTTATATTAAATTTTTTATCATAATATTATAAATAATTATAATATGATAATAGTTATAAAATAATCATTATATAATGTAATCATTAATATATATTGATAAGTGTGAATCATCATTTCTTTGTACTTATAATTATATAAATTAATAAATGATCGATAATTATTATTTTATCTTATATGTATTTTATATATTATATTTTTAAAATAGAAGTTATGTGAATCAACCATCAAATTTTTACTTCTATCGATTTTGGTGCTAATAAATCCATAAATAATGGCGGATAGTAAATCGTGGTAAGTATGCTTAATTACATATGAATCCTACCTATTTTGGTGGAAATACTTACTTAAATTATCGTAGGAAATAACTTTAGGTAAATATATTCATTTACATGAGTATATATTTATTTGTTTATATTAATTGACATGATATATAATTTTTGAAGAGATTTTTGTTGAATTGACATTTAAATGTTTATACTCATTTACAGATACAACATCTCCCCTATCCTAATTTTTTATTGAACCAACATTAAAATGTTTACACTCATTTACGGATGCTACAACATCTCCCCCATATTGGTTGTAGAGCGCATCTTGGCAAAATTACCATCGAACATTTTAATTTTGACACTTCCCATCCCAACAATCTTACAGGAAATGTTATTTCCCATAAGAACAATTCCACCATCGACCTTTTCATATGAAGAAAACCAATTTATATGTGGATACATATGATGAGAAGTGCTAAGATATAACAACCAACCTTCATAGTATTGAGGAACATTACTAATAGACAAAACTTTGTCAATCATACTTGAGCTTGATTCAACGGGATTTTCCTCATTTTTGGAGTCATCTTTGGATTCCTATATTTTCCTGCAATCCTTCTTGAGATGCCTAGTCTTGTTGCAATACTAATATCTGAGTTTATTTTTTATTTTTATTTTTTTGACTTTGATCTCGATGTACCTCTCAATTTTCCTCCTCTTTCCTTTGATCGACCTCTAGCCATCATTGCTTTTGGTGAGGAGGTTTAAATACTTGATTTCTTCCTCGTCTCTTTAGACACCAATGTTCCAAAAACAACATCAAATTTAGGAGTTTCAGTTGTACTAAAGGTAATAGATGTTACGAAATGATCCAATGATTGAAGAAACAAACACAACAATGTAACAACTTAATCTTTACTATTTATTTTAACATCCATATTATTCAATTGGAAAATAAGAGTATTAAACACATTCGAATGATCTACAATTTTCGTACCTTATTTCATTTTTAAATTAATAGTTTCCTCTTAAAGTAGATTTGATTCATCAAGGAATTCATCATATACAAGCTTTCTGATTTGGTCCTGAGGCTCAATGTTGTTTCTTTTTCAATGATGCTAAACAAGATAACATCAAATAGACATAATCAAATTGTACTAAGGGCTCTAACATGCAGGTCCTCCCATTCTTTATCGATCATCGTTGCAGGTTTGTTAATCCTACCCCCTAACACCTTTTGTAACCCTTGTTGTATTAATAAATCCCTCTTTTGAAGTTTCCACAATTCAAATTGTTTTTACCATCAAAATTTTCATCTTCAAATTTAGTGTTTGTCAACTTCTCCATTATCCTTTACACAATTAAAAAAAATAGAGACACCTGCTTCTGAAATATTTTTAGAAACTATGATTTACAACCTTTGTTTCTTAAACCAATTTTTTTTTAAGGAAATTGATTTAGTAAAGAAAAGAAAAAAAATTGGTTTTCAAACCCTAAAAGTCCAATTTGAATTTTCTTATTAATAGTTTTTTGTTTTTGTTTCCAAAACATTTTTTTTAATAAACTACATTTAAAAAAAAAAATTGTACCTAATTTCTTATGAAAACTCAACTATTCAATGTACAACAACTTTCTCTTAGGGATAAGATTTCAATGGTCCCCTTAAGAACCAAACTCCTTTTGTGGCTCATATTTTCATGACAAATAGATTTGGTTTGCTGGTCTATTTTCTCTATCAAAGACATACTTCAATGGCTTCTATGTAGAGGAAACAACACAAGAAACTTGTAGATGCTCTCACCCACCCAACTCCCCTACCAAAAAACATGGCTCGACTCGAGCTTGACTGTCCAATATTAAATGCATCTCCTCCTCGGGCGTGGTTTGTCTCTGTGTTGCTTGGTTTCTCTTCTTTTTCCATCCTTTAACAAATCGACATCACATAAACTTAGCTCCCTTTGCATGGGACTCGACTCTAACACATCTCTTCCACATGTGACTAGGGTTTTCCTTATGTGGCTCAACCTCTATAGTGCAATCACACTTTCTTCTCACATGGATTCAACCTTCTTTTTCTGTGTATCTAGCCCAACTCGTGGCTAGATCTCCCCAACTCATTTTTTATACCACTTGTTGGTATTATGGGTATGTTCAAGCATTCAATGATAGAGATTAATAATACAAAAAGGTTAAATGTTGTAAAATCCTAATTATTTTTCAAGGAAATATCCACAAGAAAGGAAAGTTTTTTTTTATTATAAGGAGGAAATTACAATCGAGCTTACATGTCTCTTCTATCTCTTGATCTTCATAAATGAAGTAGGCACTGCTAAAACAATTTTGATAACTATCATTTGGTTTCAAAAACCAACATTGATAGAGTAACTATAACAAATGATTTACTTAGGTAAACATGGTTTTTATATTTTCTTTTAATTAAAATTGTTGCCATACTCTAACCAAATGTAGGTGTTGTTGGGTGTGGAGCCTGATTATCTTGTTTATTTTGTATCACAGCATTGGACCCCTGTACCTTAAAAGGGGCGGCAACGCCGCCCGTAATTAATCATTGCCGTGGGGGGTCCAGGGGGGGCGGCAGCGCTTTTCGGAGCCCCCCCCTGGTGGGGGCTTTCGGGGGCAGCGCCCCTGAAGCTAAAAACAGATGTAAAATTGCCTTGTAAAAGTATAGTAATTTCTAGTCAATCTGGGCCGTTCATTAGGCAAATGATCTGACGGTATAAGTTATGTTTAGATTAGGGTTTTTTTCCCTAGAAGGCAACCCCTCGCTTTTATGAGGGCATTGTATTGTGGCTGTGTATTGTGTGTGCGAGAAACAGAGAGGAATAATGTGAGAGAGAACAAAGGATATTACAACGGAAATGTTGTAGGTTTTGTCTTTTCATTTTGCTGGATAATAGAAAGGAAGGACTGGCTGTTCGGGGTGGACGTAGCCCAAACTGGGTGAACCACGTATATTTGTGTCTCTCTGGTTTTATGTGTTTTGTGTGCTTGTATTTTCCGCATATTTTATGTGTTGCATTGCTCTGTAATATTTAATTCTCTAACAACTGGTATCAAAGCCAAAGGTATATTTGGCTGATAAACTTGCAGGAAAGAAGGGTTCCTGGTTCGAGTGGGAGCAATGGCGGAAGATGGTAAGTTTAGGGTCAATAAATTTAACGGCCAAAAATTCTTGTTGTGGAAGATGCAGATGGAAGATTATTTGTATCAGAAATATTTGTACCTACCATTGAACGAAAAAACAAAGAAGCCGGCTGCCATGACAGACGCAAAATGGAACATTCTCGATAGAAAGGCACTCGGAATAGTACAGTTGTGCCTTGCGGCATCAGTCGCCTTCAATATTTTGAAGGAAACAACAACAGAGGGTTTGATGCAGACGTTGGCGAAACTATATGAAAAACCCTCGGCCTCAAACAAGGTATTTCTTATGAAACGACTATTTAATATGAAGATGTCGGAAGGTGGATCTGTTGCAGACCATTTAAATGAATTTAATACAGTTACCAGTCAGTTAAGTTCTGTAGGGGTAAACTTTGATGATGAAGTTAGAGCTCTGTTATTCTTGTGCTCATTTCCAGAGAGTTGGAATGGCTTAGTAATGGCCATTAGTAACTCTGTCTCTGGATCTAGTACTTTAAAGTTTGATGATGTTGTTGGTGCTATCCTTAGTGAGGAAATGCGATGGAAAAGCTTCGGTGAGACATCAGGTAATGCTTTGAGTGCAGAGTCTAGGGGAAGAAGAATGGAAAGAGGAAAGAGCTCGGGATATCGCAGTAAATCAAGGAAAGGCATATCCAAGTCCAGATTGGGGATAGTGTGCTGGAATTGCGGAAAGAAAGGACACCTAAAGAAAGACTGTAGATCTCGGAAGGGAAAAGAAGGAGACACACAGCAAGAAAACAATCATGAAGCAAATGTGATAGGTGATGTGTTACAAGATGCTTTGATTCTTTCTTTCGAAAATGTTACCGATTCTTGGGTTGTAGATTCAGGGGCTTCATTCCATGCCACACCTGATAAGAAATATTTTCATGACTATGTTCAAGGAGATTTTGGACAAGTTCGTTTGGGTGATGATAAAACCTGTAAAATTGTTGGAATGGGTAAAGTTCTTGTAAAACAACAAAATGGAAACCAATGGCTACTAAAGGAGGTAAGGCATGTTCCAGATCTGAAGAAAAATCTGATTTCAACAGGGCAGTTAGGCGGTGAAGGTTGTGTGACAACTTTCACAGATAAAAATTGGAAGGTCACCAAAGGAGCCCTGGTAATAGCAAAAGGCGAAAAGGTTGGTACATTGTATTTATGCAATGGTATTTCTAACTCTGTTAATGCTTTAACTTCCAAAAGAGCAGATGCAGCATTATGGCATCATAGGCTCGGACACATGAGTGAGAAGGGAATGAAGATTCTTCACTCAAGAAATTTGTTGCCAGGTTTGAAGAATGTTGATTTGGATTTCTGTGAGAATTGCATTTATGGAAAACAAAAGAGAGTCAGATTTCTCAGAGTTGGGAAAGAAAAGAAGAGCGAAAAATTGGAGCTTGTGCATACAGATGTATGGGGACCTGCTAAGGTATCATCTCTCGGTGGCTCTCGTTATTATGTTAATTTTATTGATGATGCAACTAGAAAAACATGGATTTATTGTATTCAAAATAAATCTGATGTATTTTATACTTTCAAGAAATGGAAAGCTTTGGTTGAGATTGAGATAGGAAAGAAGTTGAAGTGTCTCAGATCAGACAATGGAGGTGAATATTGCAGCAAAGAGTTTGATAGGTACTGTTTAGAGCATGGAATTCGTAGAGAGAAGACAGTTCCAAGAACACCACAAGAAAATGGTGTGTCAGAAAGGATGAACAGAACAATCATGGAGCGTGCAAGGTGCATGAGATTGCATGCAGGATTGCCTTTACAATTTTGGGCAGATGTTGTAGATACTATTGTTCATCTAATAAACAGAGGGCCTTCAAGTTCCTTGGATGGTGGTATTCCAGAGGAAGCATGGACAGGTAAAAAGGTAAACTACTCTTTTTAAAGCCTTTTGGTTGTGAGGCCTTTGTCCATATTAATAAAGAAAATAGAACAAAGCTTGAGGCAAAATCAAAGAAATGTACCTTTATTGGATATGGTGCTAATGATTTTGGTTATCGCTTATATGATTATGAAAATCACAAAATCATTAGGATCAGAGATGTAATATTCAATGAAAAGGTCTTGTATAAGAATCAGTTGCAGGAAAAGAAACAGGAAAAAGAAAGCAAGGAATACACGGTTCTTGATGATATATCTGAAAAAGTAAAGGTGCCTGAAAATAATAATAATCAACAACCACAACAACAACAACCACCACAACAGCAACATGCAACTCAAACACCTGAAAGTGGTGTTAGAAGATCTACCAGGATAAGTAGACCCCCTGAATGATACTCTCCTTCATTATATTATTTATTGCTGACTGATTCTGGTGAACTTGAATGTTATGAAGAAGCAATGCAGGTTGAAAGTAGGAAGAAGTGGGAGCTAGCCATGGAAGAAGAGATGGACTCCTTAATGCATAACCAGACTTGGGACTTAGTCAAGTTGCCTGCAGGTAAAACTGCATTGTAGAATAAATGGGTTTACAGGCTAAAGGAAGAAGATGGAGGAAAACAAAGGTACAAAGCTAGACTTGTGGTGAAGGGGTTTGCACAGAAGAAAGGTATTGATTTTGATGAAATGTTTTCTCCTGTTGTTAAGATGACTTCAATCAGAACTATCTTAAGTCTTGTAGCAGCGGAATATTTACATCTTGAACAGTTAGATGTAAAGACAACATTTCTCCATGGAGATTTGGAGGAAGAGATATACATGCAGCAACCAGAAGGATATGAGGTAAAAGGGAAAGAAAAATTGGTGTGCAGTTTAAAGAAGAGCTTGTATGGCTTAAAACCAGTTCCACGCAATGGTATCTAAAATTTGACAAGTTTATGTCTGAACAAGGTTATATTAGATGTCACTCTGATCATTGTGTTTATCTGAAAAGGCAAAATGATGGCACCTATATTATATTGTTATTGTATGTAGATAACATGCTTGTTGCAGGGTCTAACATGCAGGAAATAAATGTGCTCAAAAGAAAATTGGCAAATTCATTTGCAATGAAGGATTTGGGAGCTGCAAAACAAATCCTTGGTATGAGGATAACTAGAGACAGGAAAAATCGCAAATTAACACTGTCTCAGAATGGGTACATAGAAAAGGTGTTGAAAATATTTAATATGCAGAATGCAAAACCAGTTAGTACACCTTTTGCTAGCCATTTCAAACTTAGTAAGGAGATGTGCCCAAAGACCCAAGAAGACATGGATTATATGTCTAAAGTTCCATATGCATCAACAATTGGAAGCTTAATGTATGCAATGGTCTGCACAAGGCCTGATATTGCACATGCAGTGGGAGTTGTAAGCAGGTACATGAACAATCTAGGAAAAGAACATTGGATGGAAGTAAAATGGATTCTCAGATATTTGAGAGGTACCACAAATCAAGCATTATGCTTTGGTGGTTCAAACATTGCTCTACAGGGATATGTTGATGCAGATATGGCAGGTGACAGAGATAACAGGAGGAGCACTACAGGATATGTATTTACCGTAGGTGGAACAACTGTCAGTTGGGTTTCAAAAATCCAAAGTGTTGTTGCACTTTCAACAACAGAAGCAGAGTATGTTGCTGCTACAGAGGCTAGTAAAGAAATGATTTGGTTACAAAGGTTTATGGATGAATTGGGTAAGAAGCATGATATGGGCACGCTATACAATGATAGCCAAAGTGCCATTCATCTTGCAAAGAACTCAGCATTTCATTCCAGGACTAAACACATACATCTCAAGTACCATTTCATACGGTTAGTATTGGAAGATGGAGAGTTGAAGCTGGAAAAGATACACACTAGCCAGAATCCTGCAGATATGCTAACAAAAGTCGTAACCAGGGAGAAACTGAGAACGTGCTCAGTTTCAATTGGTCTTCAAGGATGATGATGAAGATGAGAAACAACCAGGTCCAAAGAGGAGTCATTATCCAACAAAGAAATTAGTGGTGGAGTTGCTACAATGTTAAGGAAGACATTTTCCATTGCATATCAATGGTACTTAAGCTTAGTCCCATAAGAGAGATACAAATTAAATTTGAAACAAAAGGTTGGAAAATGTTGCATGCGTTCCATAAGTCTTCGACTTCAAGAAAATAGTGCATTGGTGTGCGAGAGAATTTGATTCAAAGACTATAATTATTCAACTCAATTCATAAATGAATTTAGTACTTATTAATCCCAAGGCCTTTAGAAGAATTATGAAGTTTCCAAAGCCAAATAGAAAGCTCAAGCTCGTTGAAGCTGACTCTTTCCTACACTCGCAAGGTGATGGGATGAATACTTTACAAGAATTTACATTTCCTTCTACACCCATCTAGTCTAATCTTCTCTAGATATATCTATTTTTTCGGAGCCATATAGAGATCTCTATTGGTTATTTGCTCAGTTATGGGGTGTGAATCAACTGCAACAATTCATGGGTTAACACTATATATTTTGTATTTTTCTTTTGAAAGGTATTTTGTTTTTTATTGGGGGTAATGAATCTCCAACGCGATTTCATATTAGTTGGTCAATTTCCCTAAGATCCACAAATTTTACATGATGGACTACCTAGTAATGGTGACAATTTCATTCAATATATTCCATTGATGAACTTGTAAAACTATGAACCTAGATATAGAACCAACTCAATTATGATATCCTATCTTGTGGAAGCATAAGGCCTTCTTCCATTTTTATTGGGTTCAAGATCTTTCTGTTCATGAATTTAATCATATGCTGATAAGGCAAGAGCCCAAGTAGAATTTTCATGAAACAAAAAATTTTATGATAGGAAAAGGGATATATGAGAAGAGAAATGACAACACCCTCATCAGAGGATTTCAAGGCACACCCTTATTACTCTCAAAGTTCATCCTTGATAGAGAATTTTTTGCCGAAGTATACAAATAGTACCACCCATGGCTGATTTTGTTTGAGAGAAAACATAGAAAACAATTGATTACACTTCCTTTACCACGGGAGAAACCATTGTAAAAAGTTACACCCATTTTGAAGAATTTCTTGAATTATTAAAACCTTTTAATTTGATTGAAGTAAATTCCATCCAAATATTTGACCCTGACAATATATTTTCTATTCATTTATTTTCTAAGAGATATGGAATTTTTCTTACAAGGATTTTGGAGGAAAGCAAATAGAACCAAGTCTCTAGAATACCTACCTCGACCTCCATGTTACTACTGAGGCAATCACTAACTCTGAGGGAAAAAGAAAAGAAAAGAGGGAAAAGGCCCACTAGTTCTCATCCTACTCGATCGTCCCAAACTGGTTGAAGCTCCTCTTCTACATAGAACAAGAATAAAACGATTGCTATAAGAGGAGATAGAAATGACCAATACTTGGGTGATGGTGACGGGGAGGAGCCACCCCCTCATGTTTCTCTTGAGAAGTCACATGTAGTATCATCATCTAAAAACAAGATTTCGATTAAAAAATGGTCACAAAACATAGAACTCACATATATGGAGGCAAACGCCACTATAGTCCCATAATGGGTGATGACTAAAATGGTTTAAACTCAAGATATTGTTGAAGAGTTAGTTGCTGAAGAGCCTACCTCATTTGAAGAGAATTCCTTGATAGTGTAGGAAACTCGTTATGACAAGTCTACTAAAAAACTGCAATTTGAAAGGGTGCAAATAGAAAAGCAAAAAGTGAAATCAATGTCTTAGGAGTTGGACCTTCTACGTTGAGAAATCAAGTTGTCTGCATATTAGAGTAGATTTATCTTCTTTGATAATTACTTGGTAATATTGTTGGCTTCTTATTGATGTTTATTATGTTCTCTTCATCAAACAATTACCAAACGTACAAAACAAGAAGATCACAAAGAACATAATATATATGCTCCAAGCCAAGGAAAAAAACCCATAAGGGGGAAAACCCAGAAAAATATATTCTTATAGAATCAAATCAAAGTGAGATATCCAAGGTCCATGACCATGAAAAAAACTTCAACCTTCAAGATGGCAAGTCCAAATCTCCTTCAAAATCATCAAAAAATAAAATATCATCAATATGTATAGCATCAGGAAGGAAAATTCAATAAGAGATCTATCAAGGAAAAACTTCCACAAATCCAAGCTCAGGAAAATCTTCTTTACACCTACCAATTTAAGACTCCAGCCTCCCTTCTTCGCTATTATTCTCTATTATATTTGAGAGCCAATCATGTGAAAATATTGTGCCCAAATGAGTCCAACTTATCCTCTATTTATCTTGTTCAGAAGTGGGTTCAAACAAATGTATCTTCATTGGGAAGGGCTGACTTGACAGGTAGAACTGACTTGGCATCTTGAGGTGGTTTTGACTCAAATTACAACTTCAAAATTTTATTTTTCTTTCTTCTTTGAAAGCGAAAATGGGACTTGACTCTAGTCCGATAGATTGACTCATGATAAAAAGTATTTTAACTCAATAAACCCTAGAAGCATGAAGAACATGCTTGACCTAAATAACAATTTGACTTGAGCATGAAAATCATGCTTGAAAAATATATATATATATATATATATATATATATATTTTTTTTTTATAAGAAATATACAATGGCACAATTACAATGATAATTATGAAGACCGAACCTAGTTACATTTTCCAACACTCCCTCTTAACTAGGGAGGTATTTATAATTACATAACTGGTACAAGGATACTCTCAAATTGAAATATTATCATAAGAAGAGTCACAATGTTGGGAGGCATACATTTGGACACCATCATGACAACCTCTCAAGGCACATACACTGTCCATATGTTCTCCAGGTATGTCCTTCTAGGACTATTCTTATCTTGGATTCCCAATCCTCCATTCTCCCTACCAGTGCCTTCACTAGATTTACAATTGTTAATCCTGGCTTAGTGCATGACACATGGAGAATACAGTGTCCATAATCATTCCCTATCAACTAGGGAGGATATCCTCACTCCTTCTCAACCAAGGAGACATAACCACAATTATTAGTTGGTCTCATACTTTACCAATACATATAATTATTCTTTCGTGGAGACATAATTGTAGCCACAATGCCCCTTTCTCAAATTACATCATACAAGATCTTCCACCTTCCTAGATGTTAGAATTTTACAAAGCCAAATTGTTTCACATTCTATATTCATGATAGGGTTTTTCGGCTCCTAATAACATCATAACATATCAAGCTTTGATGTTTCTTTGATAATCATCATGTAATTTTGTCATCAAATGGTTCATATATCATCTTTAAGGAACCAAGATTCCTCACAACTGCTACCACATGCCTTCTATCTTCATAACAAACTTTGGCCTTATATCCTACAAAAAGTCATATCATTTTTCTGAATATTAATTCTTCCTTTTAGGTTTTTTCAAGCCATTATTAGTTCTTTCTTCTCAATCAATGTGCTTCTTAAATTGAATCAAGCAACTATCGGTATAGTATCATTAAAAATTTTAACTTGACTACTACCTTTCTAGCCTATGTACATACTTTTCCAGGGAGATACAACATATCCCAATTAAAACAATATTAGAGCTTTAAAATCAATGTTAAATCCTGCTGCTTGATAACATCCCGCTGCTTGATCCCTCTATGGTCAACATTCCTTTTGCATAGTCTATTTTCATGTTCCAAACTGTAAGATCCTTCAGGCCATTTTGTGCTACTAGCTCCCTCTGAAATTGTCATTGAGTCTTCTTTCCTATGTTATTCCAGATTCCATATGAAATGTTGACCAACGTCAACATATGTTCAACCCACCTGTCATGCTCTTCAAGCATATGGAAGAGTCTTAAATTTTCAGTCTAACCAAGAAATTTGTGTATCTGAATCTTCCTTCAATAATTTTTGATATGGATTTTTCTTAATAAAGAACCTAATAGGCATACTTCCTTTCTTATTGTCTAGTATCAAAGGTAGGTGAACTTCGATCCATTGATCTAGCTCATACAGTTACATCATAGTCATTACAACACTGTCATCACTTCCCATAATGTTTGTTATCCTATTATTTTCCAATAATAGATCATCAATCCATTTTTATCATATAGTGTTATGCATTTTTCTGATATCACTGTTATATCTGCCATATCACTGTTATGCACAAAGTTACTGTCATGGTATCCTGTCAAATAATGATAATGTGATCTGTGTTTTGCATTCATGGAATTGAATTACATTTATAAATCAGAAAACAATTATTTCTATCTTCCTAACTTCCTAACTACCTAACTGAAACTAAGGGTAATAGAGGTCGAGGTAGGAAGAATTATAGAGGAAGGGGGGGGGGGGGGTAGAAATATTCAGGGAGATGGAAAAAAAAATGAAAAACAAAGAAATTTTTCTGATAAAATAGGTGTAAAATGATTTAGATGTGGAAAACTTGGACACACTGTTACAAATTGTAGAATTCCCTGGGAGAAAATTAATGAAAAAAGAGAACAACTGCTTGAAAAGAAAGATCACATTATCATTATTTGATAGTGGTATTCCTCTTGAGGTTTTTGGTCTTTTTGAGCAAGATATAGGGTTTCAATATTAGAACTATGTGATGCTTCTTTCTTTCCAAAAGCCTTCTTTCTTTTTGCAATTTTCCCTACTAATTTGTCAAAATATAAATCCTTTAATTGCCCACTAGCTTGGAGATATTCCAAGTAGTGTGAATAACTAGGGTAAAGAGATTTTATAAAGGCAGTAAGCGGCAAATCAACTTTAACTCCAGTAGATTCAATTTCATGATTGATGGCCTAAATTTTAGAGGCAAGTTTTAGAGGATCATTATCACTCATTTCCAGATTAAATAACTTCAACAATAACTGAATTATCTCCAATTCAGAATGTGAATCATAAAGATCTTTTAGTTTTTTATGGCATCATAAGCTGTTTACTCTGAGTGATGTATCTTCTTACCTCTTCTGGGACTGAAGTGGAGATTAAGGCAAAGGCCTTCTTATCCTTACTTTTCCTGATTGCTCGTCGTTTCCACTCATCGGGCTGCTCTGGTGCATCCTATCCTTCTCCTTCACAGACTCCATCCCATAAATAATTAAAGATAAGAGGATTTTTAACTTTCCTAAACCACTCTTGGTAATTTTCCTTTTCGGAAAGGACAGCCCCAATTAAAGACAGCAATGAGTTCATCTTGTTCAGATAATATTAAAAAAAATGTGTTTTAACCCTTTCAAGACACAGATTTAACTTGTAGATTCAATCTGTTTTGACCCTTTCAAGACACAAAGTTTCTATTATAAATACTCTGTTTTTAAAAAATAATATGTTTAATCTTGTAGATTCAGTAGAGATTAAATGCACAAATTTCTTGTTTTTTTTTTCTTAAAAAAAAAACTATGTTTTAACCATACCATTGACACAGAAAAAAATAAAATAAAAATTTGTTTTTAAATTTACAGATTCAACAATTGACACTTTTGTTCTGTAGCAATAGAGACACAAAGTTTTACAAAACAAAATTGTTTTAAACTTACAAGTTTGTTTGCTCCAAAACACTGACCTCAAAAAACGTTGGCAGTTTTGTGACAGGAACATAAATGTGAGTTTCTCTCAATCTAACGTTGCATACGCAATAGAGGAAAAACATTGGAAACCACTCTGCACAGTTCGACACCCTCACACACAGCATGTGGAAATTATATAACTTATGTGTTACATGTCCAAGGTTCTCCTGATCTCACACTATTTTAACTTCATGCAAAATACAGAATCTATTCCACCATTGATCATTTGCGGAAATTAAATCAAGATTGCAATGCACACATGAAACAATAAAAATTCACACACATTAACACAGTGGTTTAACGGGAAAGCCTAAAGCTGAAAACCCCAAATATATGTATATAATATATTTCATAGATATCATGTAACAATCCTCATACAAAGCTGATCATATCAATCTCTCAGTACAATACAATCGCTACACACTAATCATGCCCGATCTTGAAAATCCATGCACCGATCTTTGCCACATGCTAGCCCGCCTCTACTGCGCAATCCCTGCTAAAGAATGGCTCTGAATGAACTAGAATTCACCAAGATTGCACTGCACAATCCTCATTGGCATCTCCACTGAGTGTTGGATGCAATCAATGCATCACTATAGTCACAACTGATAGTCACACTTGCTCTTTCACCTATCTCTCCACTGGTCTCCATTGAAACTGCCATGCACTGTAGTTAACTGATGTATTCTTCAATTGATTAATGAGTTATTATTTAGTGAATTAATTAACTAATTAATTCACAACACTCTCACTAGTGTATCAATAAGTTGGACTAGATACAACTAGCTCAATTGAGTCTAACTGAGTTAAACTAAATACAACTCCACCAACTACTTCTAGAACTCCACCAAACTCTGTCACATGAGTTCTAACTGAAGTCATCCATGCATTAGCTCCAGTAAACCCTCAGAAATAGCGTAATTCCTTCTGTTAGCTGCTGTGCCACATCTGTGCACTTAACTGAAGTGCTCCAAGAGAATAAGATAATGTTTAGAGTCCAAATATTATTAAGAGCTAATAATATTCGACATATCTATTTTTAGACTGGCAATCTAAGAATAGATTCCGCCCAATATGTCTAAAAATAGAAGTCCATCTATTTTTCCAGCTTGACCAACCATCCACAAATAGCATCCTGCAACTCATAGAATATGATCGACATGTCTAAAAATAGACATAGTCTAAAAATAGATTTTGTGCCAAAAATAGCCTGCGGGCCCACTTAGTGAAGGCGACTCTTTTCACTAAGCTCATCATCTTGTTGAATCTCAACACTCCCTCTCAACAAGATAGGGATTATCTTCCACCCCGATCCTGTCTCTATGGTATTCGAATTTTCTCCTGGTGAGCGCCTTCGTCAGAATATCTGCATCCTGATCCTCCGTAGGAATGTAAGAAAGCAACATGATCTTCCGCTGCACACAATCTCTGATATGATGGTACCAGATGTCAATATGTTTAGATCTATCATGAAATACTGGATTAACCAAGAGTTTAATGCAACTCTGATTATCACAATATATCACTGTGGGATCTAAATGAGAACCGAACAAACCAACCAGGATCTTCCTCATCCATATAGCCTCGCATGCAGCCAAACTTGCTGCCATGTACTCGGCCTCCGCTGAACTGAGTGCCATGGATCTTTGTTTCCTGTTGTACCAAGAAACTGCTGTAGATTCGATATTGAAAATCCCTCCAGATGTGCTCTTTCTGTCCATTGGGCTTCTTGCCCAATCTGCATCCGTGAAGCCATGAAGCTTCAACTCATCCGACTGTTTGTACCACAATCCATACCTAGATGTGCCCCTGAGATACCTCAGGACATGCTTGCCTGCCTTCCAAAAGAGCTTGGTAGGCTTAACCATAGCTTGCGAAAGCTGGTTCACAACATAGCATATGTCCGGTCGTGTATTGACTAAATACATGAGTGAACCAATCAGCTGTCGATAAACAATGGCATCCACTACCTCTGCCGATGTAGCATCCTCTTTCCTTCAACCACCAGGAAGAGGAGTGTCGATATGCTTGCAGCCTTGCATGTGAAACTTCTTCAGTATCTCCCGGGCATACTTGCCTTGAGACAAAAACAATCCACCCTTCCGCTGCCAAATTTCCAATCCCAGGAAATAATGAAGGAGGCCCAAGACCTTCATCTCAAACTCCTTTTCAAGATCTGCCTTGCATGAGTGTATCAAAATTTCATCACTTGTTAGTATTAAATCATCTACGTAAAGTATAATGATCAAAATCTTACCCTCCACCACAATCTGGTATAGGTTAGGATCCACCTCACTCTTGGCGAAACCAAGTCCGGTGAAATAACTGTCTATCCATTTGTACCAAGCACGAGGTGCTTGTTTCAGCCCACACAACGCTCTTTTGAGCCTGCACACATGTGACTCGCTGCTGAAGATTTCGAATCCTTCAGGCTGCTCAATGTACACGTCCTCCTCAATGACTCCATTGAGGAATGCAGTCTTCACATCCATCTGATGAATGTGCCAACCCATCTACGCTGAGAGAGAAAGGATGGTCCATATGGAAGAATACCTTGTGACAGGTGCAAAGGTTTCTTCATAGTCGATCCCCTCGATCTGTGAGAAGCCCCGGGCAACAAATCTTGCCTTATAATTCTCGACGCTCCCGTCAGCATCTTGATTCACTTTGTAGATCCATCTCGAACCTACCATTGATTTCCCTTCCGGCCTTGGGACAATCTCCCATGCACTGTTTCTGATAATCAAATCATACTCTTCCACCATGGCATCTACGCATGTGGGATCCTCCACAGCTTCCTCGAAATAGGATGGCTTCGTCACGATACACTTGCTCATCAAAGCCATGTATCTAGTAAATCAGTCAGGTGACTGTCTCTGTCTGTGCTGTGATGTAGGAACTCCTACATTCTACACTGCATCAAGATTCAGTCGCTCAGCGTTTGTAGTGCGCTTCCACCCTCTGATGTTTGGCACTGCATGAGTGGTTTCTTCCACTCCATGAACCTCCTCTTGTGGCTGATCCACATCCTAAGGCTCATCTTTAGGAACAAGTAGCTCCTCATATGCATGTAAGTGTAGCTCCCTCTCAAGCGACAACTTCATGGCTTTCTCCTCATGAAATTTGATATCCGTCGCATGACAGTCATTCGACTGTCTGGAAAATACACACGATAATTGTGGGGTGTTTCTGTGTACCCCAAAAATATCCCAACCTCTGCTGTTGGCTCCAGATTCTTCCTGACATCCTTCGTCACATGAATGTAAACAGGTGAGCCAAAAATCTTCAAATGAGAAATATCAGGCTTCTTACCAGAAAATGCCTCTTCAAGTGTACTCATTCCAAGTACTCTATGAGGACAACGGTTTTGCACATAAACCACAGTGTTGCATGCTTCAGCCCACAAGTGTATGGGAAGGCCCTGATCATGCAACATCGCCCGTGCAACACCCACGATCGTTCTGTTCTTTCTCTCCGGGACCCCATTCTGTTGTGGGTTATGAGGCGCTATGAGTTCTCTTCGAATTCCTTCTTTGTTGCAGAAGTATTTGAATTCGCCAGAGATGTATTCACCACCATTATCACTCCTTAGAGCTTTCACCTGCTTCCTCGACTCTTTCTCAACTAGTTCCTTCAACTCACAAAACTTTGAGTATGTCTTGCTCTTCTTCTGCATGAAGAAGATCCAACACTTACGAGAAAATTCATCAATAAATATCACATAATACTTGTGCTTTGTTGTTGAAGCAATCGAGAAAGGTCCACACACGTCTATGTGAATTCTCTCAAGGATCGTTGTGGCATGACTATCCTTCTCATGAAAAGTGGTCTTGACAAATTTTCCCAAAGTACATCCCTTGCACTGATTTGACTGCGCAAGTGTACCCTTGGGAAGCTTGGTATAAATCTGCTGCAAAATTTTCAAAGCGCCATGGTGAAGATCGCCCAATCTTCTGTGCCACAATTTTCCCTCATCCCGGCTCACCACTCCTTCTGCTTTGCCTGCCATTGCTGTGCAGCGATCTACCTGCAACTGATAAATATTCTTAACTCGAGTCCCTATCCTCCTGGTTTGACTAGATGTTTTACTACGTAGGAAGGCTTTTCCCTCGATAAAAACAACATCATAACCCTTGTCTTCCAACATCGCCACAGAGATCAGATTCCTCTTCAATCCTGGAATATGCATGACATCCTTCAAGATGAAATGTTTTCCAGAATCCCTCTCAAAGGAAATGGTCTCGATACTAGTCGCATTGTATCTACCATCATCGCCCATCTCGATGTGCACTCCAAGATCCTTTTCATCCAGATCACTAAACAAATCTTTGTCTCCGGTCATATGGAAAGACGCACCACTGTCAAGAAACCACACTGATCCCATCACACTTGAAACCAAGCATGTGATCAAAGAAAAATCCAGCTCAAACTGCGAGGCTAAGGCCTCTCCAGCTGCAGATCTAGCAGCCTGCTTATTCTTCTTCTTTTGTGGACAGTTAGTGGCGAAATGCCCGTGCTGGTTACAATGAAAACACTTCACCTTGGACAAGTCCTACTTCTTGCCTTTAGCACCGGATTGAGAAGGATTTTTCTTCCCCTTCCCTTTCCTTGCTTTGGCAGCCAAAGTGAAATTTTCTTCATCTTCATTCTTCGATGAAGATCCATCCCTGGTACCCTGCCTTATCTCCTCCTGCACAAGATCCGACCAAAGTCTCTCCCATCCTGGCAGTTTCTCCTGTCCATTGACAGAGTCCTCGTAGCTATGCCAACTCTTCGGAAGCCCAAGGAGAGCCAAGCTCACCAAGTCTTCTTCATCAATAGTAACCCCCACACTTCCCAGCTCATCCTTGCAGTGGAAAAACTTCATGAGGTATTTTGGTATACTGTCGCCTTTCTCCATTTTTATTTTTCTGATCTTGTCTTTAAACGCCAACTTCCTCTGGTCACTTCTGCTTTCGAACAAGTCTGTCAAAGCTTTCCACATTAAGAATGGAGTGGCTTTCCCATGAAGGCTAGACACAATGTGGTCCTTCACACCTTCCAACATAATACTTCGACACTTTGCTACCTTCTTTTGCCATGCGTCAAGTGCGCTTGCATCGCTAGAACTAGGCTTTGGAATATCAGCATCTATGAACTCCTTCAACCCATTATCATCCAACACCGCCTCCATCCTGTCCTTCCATGAAATATAATGCTGCCATCAAGGCATAATCCAATCGCAATCCATTGAAAGACATTTCAATGAATGCTCAACTTCGACACCAAGAAAACACTGCAGCAAATTCGAATTCCCCAGCACAAAACTCAATTGCTTCAATAATTGCAATCTGCTCCAATGATCAACTGCTCTGATACCATGTAGAAATTATATAACTTATGTGTTATATGTCCAAGATTCTCCCGATCTCACACTATTTTAACTCCATGCAAAATACATAATCTATTCCACCATTGATCATTTGCGGAAATTAAATCAAGATTGCAATGCACACATGAAACAATAAAAATTCACACACATTAACACAGTTTTTTAACGGGAAATCCTGAAGTTGAAAACCCCAAATATCTTGATATAATATATGTCATAGAGATCATGTAACAATCCTCATACAAAGCTGATCATATCAAGCTCTCAGTACAATACAATCGCTACACACTAATCAGGCCCAATCTTGCAAATCCATGCACCAATCTTTGCCACCTGCTAGCCTACCTCTATTGCACAATCCTTGTTGAATAATGGCTCTGAATGAGTTCAAATTTCTCTAGCCTTTCTCACGCAATCCTCATTGGCATCTCCACTGAGTGTTGGATGCAATCAATGCATCACTATAGTCACAACTGATAGTCACACTTGCTCTTTCACCTATCTCTCCACTGGTCTCCACTGAAACTACCATGCATTGTAGTTAACTGATGTATTCTTTAGTTGATTAATGAGTTATTATTTAGTGAATTAATTAAATAATTAATTCACACCACTCTCACTAGTGTATCAATAATAAGTTAGACTAGATACAACTAGCTCAACTGAGTCTAACCGAGTTAAACTAAATACAACTCCACCAACTACTTCTCCAACTCCACCAAACTTCGTCACATGAGTTCTAACTAAATTCCTCCATGAAATAGCTCTAGTAAACCCTCAGGAATAACGTAATTCCTTCTGTCAGCTGTTGTGCCACATCTATGCACTTAACTGAAGTGCTCCAAGAGAATAAGATAATGTTTAGAGTCCAAATATTATTAAGAGCTAATAATATTCGACATATCTATTTTTAGTCTGGTAATCTAAAAATAGATTCTGCCCAATATGTCTAAAAATAGAAGTCCATCTATTTTTCCAACTTGACCAACCATCCAAAAATAACATCTTGCAACTCATAGAATATGATCGACATGTCTAAAAATAGACTTTGCGCCAAAAATAGCCTGCGGGCCCACTTAGTGAAGGCGACTCTTTTCACTAAGCTCATCATCTTGTTGAATCTCAACACAACACTGACACACAACATTGGATAAAAAAAACATTCCCAGTTTCAACACTCTCGCAGGAGGTTATGCTGGTTTAAAAAAACCATTAGCAGTGTTCAGTGTACAGTTCTGGCGGTCTCTCATATTGCAGTCAGTTCCTCTTCTGCACTGACAATCCATTAATAGTGCACTGTTCACCGACAAGAGATTTTCGCATTGGCCTCCAATTGGTTGGTATTAAATATGACTGAGGAACAGATGGAGGGGTTACATAAGCGTTGAAGACAGAGGGGGCACATACGCATGTTGAAAACAGTCAACCACTCCAATCGTTCCACAACAAACTTAACATCAATGCTGCCGCCAACTTCCTCGGATCACAACCACTCTGATACCACTGTCAAATAATGATAATGTGATATGTGTTTTGCATTCATGGAATTGAATTACATTTATACTTCAAAAAGTAGTTATTGCTAACTTACTAACTTCCTAACTACCTAATTGAACAAAAAGGAATCCTGTACGATTCCTGTAGGATTACAACACATCCAAGTTCTATCACATAGATTACAATCATGCCATCATGGTTACTTTCTTACTGCCATATGGATCATTGTTTCACTACCAACCAATTTCACTGTCTTCTTGTCAACAATGTAACTGTTTCATGTTTTCAACAATGTAACCGTTATGCATCAATGGTTACTGCCATCATGTTTATGTAAATCTTCATCATTCCTCCAAATACAAGTCAAATATATGTGACCCATATTAAGCAAGCCAGAAGATGAGCCGCATACAAATATTTATAGATTTACGATCCATAGGGAAGAAATACAAGCCATAGGGAGAATATGTGAATCTCAGAGAATGAATAAGAGCCACAAAGACATTACGAATCATTGTAATAGTGAGCCATAGTGACAATACAAACCATATTGTAGTAACGAGCCACATATCAATATGAGTCATGATAAATGTGAGCCTCCATGGAATAAATACTTCGCTGCAGATGTTTGCCACCATTTTCCAAAATAGATGCAAGCTTTAGGGATTATTATGAGCCAAATCCACAAGAATATGAGTGAGATTTGCAGTCAAATGTGAGCTATTCAAAGCCATTATAGCATGGAAGTCACTTTTCATTCGAGGAAAATATCTTCATATGTCCTTATGCATATATGACTGCTTCATATTTTTTTCATATATTTTTTCCCTCACAAATATCAAAGCCACACAAGAACATTGAGAATTTTGTGTGAGCCAATCATGTAATGGGATCCATGGTGATAAAAAATGCGAGCTATGATATGAGCTATTATAATATGCATGGTAATTCCTATTACTTTGACAATCCTTCATTAGTAGGCCAGCTTCATTATTACTATAGATCCTTCCTTTATGTGTAGTTCTATTGAGTTGGAAGGAGGTTGTTTTAAACTAAGAACTATGTCCATTGATGCCTTGCCTCAGATGTCTCGAGTACTTAAGATATATAGTGTCATAGTTGTAGAGAAGATTCATATATCAAGTGCTCAATTTTGTTATAATAAGATGTTTTATGTTACCGTCTATATTGCCACATAAAATTCAATTCAACTATAGAGAATAAGAAGTCCATAATTTAGTCTTCTCATGTTATTGATCAGTTGTATTTTATTTAATGAACTTCTTCAAATTTTATAGAGATATAGTGTCACAAAATTCATATCTTGGAAGGTGAAATTAATTCTCATGCCTCGGTTAATTCGTAGGGTCGTAGAGGGTCTCAGATGCTATGACAATGTAATGTTACATTGAGATTCAAATTCTTTCCTTCTAACTATTCGTGATTGATTCTTAACTTTCTTGCCACAATCAACTAGGATCCCCATATGTCATGCTTTGTTTGGTCACAGGTATTGTCACAGGTCCTTATGCAGTAGTCCTTATTACAGAGAGATATATATCATAGATACCATCGATATTTTCAAAACTCAGATAGTGAGATCATTCAAGGAGATCATCTACAAATGATTAGCAATGAGGAAAATCATTCTTATGTTGCAATTGTTCCTGCCGAGGTTCAAACCCTTTAGGGTTACCACAAAGTGTCAGGTTTCAAAATTTTGAATCCTTCAAAGGGTAGACAATTCAAAACCTTCACCCTTTATCATAGAATTGCAGCCTTAAAGCTCAGATGCCTTAGTGTAGATACTTGAGGAGATGATCTTCATACCATTCTTTGTCACAATCAGATCTTTCAGAAGTAGAATTACATAGGTTCAGATCTAGAAATATCATTGATTTCTTTCAGTCCTTTTCATACTAGACTGAGTGCAAATTTACTGAAGTGACTACATACTAGAGAAAGTGCAACATATTACTCTTGAGCTCAGATCTTGAACATAGAGTATGGGTGTTACAGACTATAGACATGATGGTGATCTTTGTCTAAAATAGAGTGATGACTGCTAGAATAATGATGTGTCTTCTTCAAGGATGTCAACAAAAAGTGATCTTCAAACTGCCAACCTTAGCTTTGAAACCATGTTGAGAAATCAATTTGTCTGCATATTAGAGTATATTTATTTTCTTTGATAATTGCTTATGAATATTTTTGGCTTCTTATTAATGTTTATTATGTTCTCTTCATCAAACAATTAACAATGTACAAAACAAGAAAATAACAAAGAACACAAGATATAGGCTCCAAGCTAGGGCGAAAACCCCACAAGGGGGAAAACCCAGAAAAAATCTCCTTATAGAATCATATCAAAGTGAGATATCCAAGACCCAGGACCATGACAAAAATTTCAACCTTCAAGATGCCAAGACCAAGTCTCTTTCAAAATCTTCAACAACTAAATGACCAACAATTTGACTACATTAGGAACGAACCTTCAACAAGAGATGTATGAAGGTAGAACTTTGACAATACGAGCTTAAGAAAATCTTCTTTACACCTACCAATTTCAGACTTCAGGATCCCTTATTCACTCTTCGTCTCTGCTATATTTCAGAACCAATCATGTGAAAATATTGTGCCAAAATGACTCCAAATTATCCTCTATTTATATTGTTCAGAAGGGGGTTTGAACATATTTCTTTTCCTTGGGCATGGTTGACTTGATAAGTAGAACCAACTTGGAATCTTTAGGTGGTTTTGACTTGAATTAAAACGTAAAAAAAATAAATTATTTTTTCTTTGAATTCCAAATGGGACTTGACTCTAGTCCAATAAATTGGCTCATGGTAATGTTTCTTTTGACTCAATAAACCCTAAAAGGGTGAAGAACATGATTGACCTAAATAACAATTTAACTTGAGCATGAAACCCATGCTTGAAAAATAAAATTTCTTTTTCTTATTTTGCTTTTACAAGAAATATGTAAGGACATAAGTACAATGATAATTATGAAGACTTAACCTAGTTACATTTTCCAACATTCCAGACTCCTGAAACTATATTAGATCATAGGGGATATTCTTGCTCATTCTGTAACAAAGCAAGAAGTTGAAAATTTAATATTTAAGAGAAGAATACACGAGCTTGAGGAAGTTCTTAACATAAAAACCCTATTTATGACTTCATTATCCATTTAGGTAGCAGAAGTGACAACAACACCCATCACTTATCAAAGGATAATGAAAGAAGCACAATTGTTAACATGAAAGTCATATTTCGCTATGAATATTGGTAAGCAACTTGAAATCATAAAGGAAGCTTGGGAAGTTTCTCTACAATTTAGAAATTTAACCCAAAGAATTAAGTCATTTTTTTAGTATATAAGGAGGGGCCTAGCATATGGTCAAAAATTTGCTAAAAATGATTTAAATACTGTTAGAAAGTTATATATTACAGAGCAATGCAACAAATAAAATATGCAGAAAACACAAGCACACAAAACACATAAAGCCAGAGAGACACAGATATACGTGGTTCACCCAGTTTGGGCTACGTCCACCCCGAACAACCAGTCCTTCCTTTCTATTATCCATCAAAATGAAGAGACACAACCTACAACAGATCCGCTGTAATATCCTCTGTTCTCTCTCACAGTCTCCCTATCTGTTTCTCGCTCTGAGAATACACATACAATACACAACTGCAATACAATACCCTCATACAAGTGAGGGGTTGCCTTCTATGGAAAAAAACCCTAAATTAAACATAACTTCTATCGTCAGATCATCCGCCTAATGAACGACCCAAATTGACTAGAAATTACTATACTTTTACAAGGCAATTTTATATCTGTTTTTAGCTTCGGGGGCGCTACCCCTGAAACCCCTCGCCAGGAGGGGGGGCTCCATAAACTTGCAGCCACCCCCCTGGACCCCCAGGCAGCGTACAATTACAGGCGGCGTTTCCGCCCCATTAAGGTACCTGCGTTCACTGCTTGATACAAAATAAACAAGGTAATCAGGCTCCACACCCAACAAATACATTTTTGAATAAATTTAACTCTCTCTGTGAACTTCATAGACATCAAGAAGGCTTGCTCTCCCAAAAGAGAATTAAACAAATCAAAGGAAGGGGTGGGGGGAGGTTGTTTGTTGAAATTAAAATGATTGAAGAGGCCCTTGTTGAATGTTCAAGCATTGATGGCCGCATAAGAAATAAATTCTTTAGATCCATTAAAGTTGTTAAAGACCTTAAAGACCCTTGAACGATAAGGAACTATATGATGACCCTAAGGATGTTTTAGAAGGAGAATTGAACACTATTAGAAGGTCAGATTTGTTCTAGAACCATACATTTTTATTACTTAATCCATGCCTCACGTACTAAAGTATTAAAGAGCATAGATACTTTTATATGATTACAGCTTATCAAGTTGCTCTTGTTTTAAGAACATAATAATTACAGATTAGAGTAATGTAACAACACCACATTTTTCTTAGAAAATAATGGAAATTTTAGCAAGATTTTCTAAGGCTATACACCCATTAATACATCCCAAGGAGATTTTGCATTAGGTGTGAAACATGTACATAATTTCTCCGACGAACACTTTTCTCCGACGAAATGGGTTGATGATGTCTCTGTACTTATTTAACATTCATCATTATGGCTTATGCTGATGGCAGATGATCCACCATGGGCATGATGGATCTGGACAACCCACATCGAATTTTCCCACCTACTTTTGATATTTTGAATTTGCTGGCCCACTCTATTCGAATTTGAATAACATGAAATAGTCAGAATTGATAAATCCCACGACAAGGGGAGGAGGCGCTACTACATACTCGTCTTAATGTAATTTTTATTTCTTGAATATTTGCAGATGTGAGTAAACCGGTTGCAGAGCTCTGAGGGCATCAACATTCCCAGCTCCAAGGCTTCTGAAATCTGTCGGTATGCTTCTGTGGCCATGGCTACCTTGCACGACTGTTGAATATGGCACTGAATGTTTCTTTTGTTTCATTTTTCCCTTTCAACTTAAGCATGGGATTGCCACTGGGATTTGATGGAGTAAAATCCGAGTTTATCTCTTGAAATTGAAGGTCTCATTCATTGACACCGCCATGATTTGGGATGTCTTTCATGGTTGGGAATCTAGGATGTGTCTCGATGAAATGTTATTGACATCCAAGACCTGCAAATAAACCCTTCAAATCCACAATGTTCGTTGAGCCATATTGTCAGAAGACATTCAACCAATTTCAGGCAATGGTTGCAGTTCTTTGATATGATTTAAACGGTTACAACTGTATAAATCTTCGTACCATTGGCCATTAAGGGGTATTGTAACTCATAATATTTTACTTATTAAAAAAAAAAAGATTTAGAGATGATGTAAATCATACCACACTGATTATACAAATAATTTACAATTTATGGTTCAAAATGTAGTTAGATTTTAAATGTGAAAATTTAGAGAGGGGCTTGTAACTCATAACATTTTACATACTATCAACTCTCTGAATAGTGGCTAGTGAACTTGGTATCGATTGTTTCTTAAACTGATATTCTTTCAACAAAGCTCAAATATTGTTACCATAGCTTTTTGGTGTAAGTCCAAAGTTGGCAAGCATTGAATCATAGTGGCTTAAAGCAAATCCAAGGTCAAGGTTTCCAACAAATTTTGAATCAGAATTAAAGCTACATATTGCTACTTTCACATTGAGTTCACACCAATGTAAGTTTCTTCAATGGCAGTAGTTTCATCGAATATGCAAGTAACTTCCATGTGAAGGTTTCTTATCAATAAAATATAGTTAAATGAATAGATATGATTTTTCAATGTAATAAAAGATAGTTAAATGATTAAATATAACTCTTCAATGTAATAGAGATCATGATATTTCCGCAACTTCATTTAAAATTGTGTATCTAAATTTTATTAAAACCATGTTTATCAACTTTTATATCTATTTTTTAATAAAATAAAAGCTATTAATGTAATAAACCAAATTGCTTTAAGGATTTAAAATATTTATAATTAAGGAATTAATTTGAAGTGTAGTAATCTTTCATGTTTAAAAATATTATTTTATTTATTTTGTAAGTTTATAATTAAATTATATAGGAAACTTCTTTAATAAGAAAATAGGGAAAACTATATATCTTAAACTTTTTATTTAGAATTTTGTATAGATTTTTGTTTTTTGTTTTCTAAAGTATTTTTGTTTTTTGTTTTCTAAAGTTGTGTGAGTAGGCAATCCACTTAACTTTCACATCATGGAGTGCCTTAATAGTACACACATCACTATCTATTCTATACCCCTCAACTAAATTTTATATTAAATTTTAAACAAAATACATTATTGTAATTAATGCAATTAAATTGAGAATTTAACAACCCTAAAAATTATTATTTTTGTATTAAGAAGTTATTTTATTCATTTACACTCATATATATATATATATATATATATATATATATATATATATATATATATATATATTTTTTTTTTTTTTTTTTTTTTTTCTATTCATTTCAATAAAAGTATATATTCCTTAATAAAAACAAAAATAAATATATTTTCATTTCTTATTTACGATTAATCTATCTAATTTGTTTGGTTACTTTGTAAAATTTTGTAGTTTTTTTTTCAAGAAAGTTTGATCAAAATTCAAATTATATATATATATATATATATATATATATATATATATATATATATATATATATATATATGTTTAACATTAAATTGTGTAAGTTGGTTGAAATGTTAGATAAAAATACCTATAGGCAGCAAGCCCTTAGAGCCACACCCTTTACCCGATAGTCTTCGACAAGTTAAATAGGAGAGAGACAAAATATAAGCTCTTGAAAATATGCGCTAGATCTCCAAAAATTAGGAAGAGAAGGCCAAAAACTACCAAGGTTTTTAACTCCATAAAATTACCCTTAGGATTGAAGGAGTAAGATGACAAGTCAGAGAAAATCCCATGACAAGTGCATATACAAAAGTTTTGCATTTAAAGAAGATATGCACATATACATAAGATATGTGCATATACATAAGCTGCACTTATACAAAAGATATGAACATATATGGAAGTTGTGAATATCTAGAGACTATCATATGTACCATATATATAAGTTGTACAACTTTCATATATGCACATATTTCATATCTATGTATATATTCTATATATACACATACCTTTCGTATATGCGCATCAACCATATATGTGCAACTTCCAAATATGCACATATACGGAAGTTGCGCATATACTGAAGTTGTGCATATATAGAAGATATGCACATATATAGAAGTTAAACATATATGGAAGTTGTACATATTTGGATACTGTCGTATATGCATATTAGGGAAGTTGCGCACAAATTTTGTATATGTACAACTTCTGTACATGTGTATATACAAAAGTTGTGCATATACGGACGATATGTACATATAATTAAGTTGGACATATACAATAGATATGTGCATATAGGAAAATTGCACATATACAAAATTTGTGTACATATAAAAAATATGTGCAACTTCCGTATATGCACAAATTTTGTATATTTTCATCTACCCTATATGTGCAGCTTTCATATATGCACATACACAAAATTTGTGCACAACTTAAACCTCCATATATACGCAACCTCTGTATATGTGCACCTTCCATATATGTGCATATCTTCCGTATATGCACATATATTCCGCATATGCACAATTTTCGTATATGTGCAACTGCACATATATGAAAGTTGTGTATATATAAAATATATGTGATATATAAAACATGCATATATAGAAGTTGTGTGAATTTTGTATATGTGCAACATTCGTACAAGCGTAACTTCTGTATGTATGCATCTTCTATCCATGCACATCTATCATATATACACAACTTCCATATATGTGCATATATGGAAGTTTCACATACTTTGTATATGCACAACTTCTATATATGTGCATATCTTTCGTATATGCACATATAAAGAAGTTGCGCACGTGCAAAATATCTCATATATGTGGTAAAAATTAAATGTTAGGCTTGCTAGAAAGATAGTTCTTGTCTTGTTGCTAGAAGACTTGCATATATATGGAATATATGAAATATAGAAGATGTGCGATATGCAGAAGATAGTTCCTGTATTGTAATTGTTTTGTTGTCTTAATAATAAAACTGCTATATTGCCTAGACAAAAGATTAACTAAAGGTCTCTTGGCAAGCTTTAAAACCTAAGAAACATATAGACTGAGTCGTCCAAGAGTATTGAAATCGAAATAATGAAGCAATTACCAATAATTTAACGCTACAAACCAACATTAGAAAGGAAATACAAAGGAAATGTAAATAAAGACAATTAGGGCCACAAACCTGGCTTGAAGACATAGAAGAGCCCACCTTATCATGATGTCCTAGTATGAAAAAACCTATGTCTAGTTTTTCGGAACCTGAATCAAGTCAAATCTATAATTAATCTTGTCTTGCACCATCACTTGTAACATTATGCAGAGAACCACACGGGTGAGAATTAATGTATACCACATATATGAGATATTCCACACATGCGCAACTTCTGTTTATGTGCATATACATAAGTTGTGGATATACAAAATATATCACATATATGGAAGCCACACATATAAAAATTATGTTCAGCTTTCGTATATGTGCATATATGGAAGTTGTGTATATACGACAGATGTGCATACATAGAAGATGCACATATACGAAAAACGTCCACATATACGGGAGCTATGCTTATACGAAAGTTGCACATATACAAAATTCACACAACTTCTATATATGCACATCTTCTATATCACATTTATTCCAAATAAACGTAGCTTTCGTATATGTGCAGTTGTGCATATAAGGAATCTATGCGCATATATGAAATATATACGCATATATGGAAGTTACGAATATACAAAGGCTGCATATATATGGAGGTTTAAGTTGTGCACAAATTTTGTATATGCGCATATATGGAAGTTGTAGATATATGGTAGATGCACATATACAAAGCTCCACATATATGGAAGATGCACATATTTTTCGTATATACACAAATTTTGTATATGTGAAACTTTCGTATATGCACACATCTACTTTATATGTGCAACCTTCGTATATGCATAACTTCTGTATACACACATATACATAAGTTGTGTGAAACTTCTGTAATATGAAAATACGGTAGTATCCAGATATGCAAATCTTTTGTATATGCACATATATTCTATATATGCAAAAAAATTGTATATGCGCAACTTCCGTATATGTGTAACTTCTGTATATATGCTTCTTCTGTATATGTGCATATTTGGAAGTTGCACATATATGGTTGATGCACGTATATGGAGGATATGTGCATATACAGAAGATATGCACATATATGGAAGATGTGCATATATGGATGTCAGGAAACTTCTATATATGGCATATACGAAAATCTCCAGATATGCATAACTTTCATATATGCACATATGTTCTGTATATGCGCAACTCTGTATATGCACATATTTTTTGTATATGCACAAATTTTGTATATGCACATATCTTTCATATATGTGAAACTTTTGTATATGTGCATATCTTCTTTATATGCACAAATTCCGTATATGCACAAATTTAATATATGCACTTCTTCAGTATATGTGTATATCTTCTGTATATGTGCATATGGTCATTTCCTTGAACCAAGAACCAAACACTTTTAGCAACAAGTTCTTTTCATGAGCCCCTACTCCCATTGAACCTTAGAAGTAGTAATTGATTTCCAAGAAAGAACACAATTTCTTTTAACTTTGTTACCAACCTAGAGAAAATGAAGGGATTCTATCTTATTTTTTTATACAATCCATCTTTGGATACAAGCCAATGAAGACTAGTAAACTAAAATGACCTCAATTACCAATTTCACAAGAAGAAACTTGCCTAAATGGGATAACCACCTATTGCAAAAAACATGAATATGTTTCTTCATATTTACTAAAATGAAATGCTAATCTAGCTTTAAGTATTTGTTCTCTTTAAGTATGAATCTTAAATACTTAAATCACCCCCCACCAACCACACTCACCCTAACCAAAAATTCCTTAAGCTACCGCCCCCCCCCTCCCCTCCCTCAACACACAAAATTTTCTCAAGCTAGATAGATAGGATATTTTAAATAGAAATGTGTTCTTTTTTAGATAATCCACAACAATATATACAATATTTGGATATATTTATGACAATACTAGCTATCAAATAGAAAGTACAAAAGTGCTTCTATCTAATCAAAGTGTCTCATAATCCCTTTTGAAAATATCAGAATTGCATCAACAAAGAGAAGATGAGAGATAAAAAAAATTGGCTAATCGGGGCACCCCTAAAATGATTCCTCTTCTTTTCATCAATAATGAGTCTACAAATACCTTTAATTGCTAAAATAAAAATACGAAGAGAGGGGGAGGGGAATCCCTATTGTAATCCTCTTCCTAAATTACAAAAGGTGAAGCAACACCATTAATAGGATCAAAAAATAAGGTTGAACCAATTAAATTTAGTACAAAAGAAACAAAGAAATAAAAAAAACCTAAATGGACAAGGAGAAACCTAAAAAATATGTTATAAGTGTGTTCTATTCTTTCCACGACTATCCGCACGAATGAGGGAGGGGTGGGGGTGATATCCCTCTCGGTTCTTTGCGTCAGGCGTAGTAGGGGGGTCACGGGGGGGTCGAATCCCCACTTAACGGGGGGTTTGCAAGGGGGCAGTAGCCCCCCTACATGGGATCCGAGGCAACACCCCAAGAAATTTTTTTTGGACCCTATATTAGGTGGGTGGACCTACCTATGGTTTTGTGCATGGGTTTTCACATGGTTTTGGGCATGATGGTTATGTTCTAATCTAAGGTTAATGGATTGGTGTTTATGGATGCTTTGACACACACACACACACATTGTAACATTGAAAGGAATATAATGAAAAATCGATCTGGTAGTCTCAGTTTTGGGATCCAAGAGAATATCTCTACGTATATGCTTTTCATGTTTATGTTTTCTCCATTGTTTATTTTCTATTTTTAAGAATTCATTTCAATGTAATTTCTGTACAAGATTAAAACCTACAAAATCATCTAACCCTATAGAAAACCTTTGATATATCCACCTTATAAACCATTGCTTTGTGATGACGTAGATGGATAGAATGTAATCCTTCTTGGGTTAGCCATATAGGTTCAAGGATTTATCTTTCATTTTATAAATAATCTTATATATTGAGTTACAAAGGAACATGCACATGAAATGTTCATAGTTGGATGGATTGTCAAATTTTGGAATAAGGGCTAGAACAATGGAATTGAAAAGGGCTATAATATGGCCCAATTTTCGAGAGTATTTAACAACCTTGAGAAAATATTCCCTATGAAATTGAAATATCCTAGTAAAATTCAATCAGATGCAAATCATGACTTATTATTTTTCTATTTTTGGAACATTAAGAGAGATTTTTCTAATTCTTCCTTCGAGACTTCTTCCATAATTTGGTTGTTCCTCTCTTAATCAATAAAACTAGGGAAAAGGGATGTTTATGGAAAAGCATGGTAAATGGTAGCCCTTGGCCTTTCTTGGTACAAAAATATAGAATGCTTGGTGTCTTTATTAGCTAAGTTAGTAAAAGATGAAGTTTGGGAGCTATCTAATCATGAAATAACTAGATGGTATTTGTGGATTTTCAATGATTTTCAATGATTTGAAAATTGATGAAATAATTTTGTATTTCCATCTCCTTCTTGAAATGATTTGTATTAATTGTTGGTTCATTTTCATTCTTGCTGATATTTTTGGTTTGTCCTTGGGATTAACAGTTGAATCTTGTGATAAAAAATGGGGTTCCTTGGTGGATTGTTGTTGGGGGGGCGGGGAGGGACACCCTACTTATTTGTGTTATAGGCATTGGAGAAGGGATAAAGGCTTGTTGGAGTACCTCATGGGATTTTCTATGACTTATCATATTTCTCCTTTACTTCTAAGGGTAGTTTTAGGGACTCAAAGACCTTTGTATGTTTCAGAATTATCTCTCTAATTTTTGGAGATCTGACGCATGTGTTCAGGAGCTTGTATTTTCTATTTCTCCTATTTAACTTTTGGAAGACTATGGGGTAGAGACATGGCTCCAAGGGATTTATTCCTATACGAGCCACTAAAATTACTATATCCTAGCTTTTGGAGGAAGAAAAATTTGTTGTGGTAGGGGCCAAAAGGGGTGGCAAAGTTTGGATTTGGTGTGGGGGGAGGAAACCTGGAGATAGGCAGTAGGAGGTGGTTCGTTGGATGGTGTCTATAAAGTGAAGGGTGGTGGCATTGTTTAAAGTGCCTAGAATGTATTGGGATTGTGGGACGTTTGAGAAGGCCACTTCAACTGGGGGGATTTGGAGGGGTTGGATTTTATAGTTGAGGACGATAGTAGGTGGGCATATTTGGCTTTTGAAACTTGGCACAAGCTCGTCAACACAATATCCATGTAGTGTCAGTGTGGTGGGGTTCACTGAGGCATAAGGCCACATGGGAAAATGGCGCAACACCACCTAGACAATCAATATTTGGGGGAAGAGATGGACTCGAATCTAACACAAAGGTATAATTGAACCACTACCTCCCTTTATTCACTTGAAAACTATGTACAACACATCACTTTACCCTTGGATTAGCTTGGACATGATCACCATGATGATAGAAGCATAGTCATTAGTTTCATGAATAACTTGCATTGAAACAAATGGAATATGTAGGATCGGTTGACCACTAAAAAATGTAGACAAAGGAGGATGTATGAAATGCTATAGTGTCTAGAAGGTCGGTTAGCACACATGTAAGGACATGTGCATTATGCCTTTATTCCTACTCCGTCACCTGGTACTATTTCGGACAACACAACTCCAGTTATTTATTCGGACGAAGGATGATTGTCGGATGCATTCAGATCCTAGGGTTATTTTTGTCACATTGGGATATCTGTATGTGGTTTTATAGTTTTCCTTGTCTTTTGATAATGTGGTTTTGTTACTAATTTCTAGCTAAAAAAAAACTTTTAGGAGTTAGGCTAGAATACTTTTGTAAATTTTTTCCTCACGATAACATCATATTGGAATTAACATAAAATTTTGACTTCCATTGTAAAAATAATAATTCAGTCTCTTACCAGTTGCTTGACCAAGTTTTCCTCACCATGCATTTTTTGTATTTGTTATTTGTGCATTGTGTATTCACACATTTTTGGGTTTCAACCGATTTTTTGTCATCGTGTGTGCTCTGCTACAAGGTTGTCTACTTGGCATTTAATTGTAATATTTCCTTGGCTATTGTGGTCTTTGGCCTTTCAAATGCATCTATGGTCACCGTCTTGTGGTTGTCGTCGAAGGTACTAGGCTTTCCAGCCCTGCTAATGTTTTCCCAATTCATAATAAGAGCATAACTATGAACACCATTGTTATGGTCATGATTATCATGGAAATAATTGATGTCATCTAAATTATCACTGCCTTTCAAGTTATTGTGCTCCCTTCCACTACAAGGAGCATCATTAATTGTGCAGGTGTGGCAATGTCCATGACTTCATGAGAATGAGAATGGGAATGGTTGTGTCCATGCCTTTCATGAGAATGAGAATGAGAAGAACTCGCATCATGGGCATGATGATGCACTTCATGAAAAAATTTCAACCACACAAGATTGATCACAAGTCCTCTCACTGAAACAAACAATAAACAATATGTAGAAATCTCTTATGGTCATAGAATCGCTTAATGGACTCCATAGCTACAAGATACCTAATAAATACCAAGAAAAAAACATTCACATACCTAGAAAGCACCTCAAACCTCAGATAATGATAATTGAACTTGTTGTTTGCAGGAAACCAAGAAATATAAGAAGTATAGAGCCTAATCACAAGGTTTGTTTATTCGAACAACATGTGGCAAGCCTCTGAAGTAAGCCCCAGGCTGTTGTTCATGAATCCATAGATGAACTCGACTGCCATAAAGACATGTATTGATCAAAAGGAAAAGTGTGACCTTCTGTGACTTCCCTTTTCCCTTTCTCTCAAAACATTATTATTATTATTTTATTATTATTAGTGAATTTATAAATCTTCAGTAGTCTTGTAAATTACAAAAAATAAAATTTATTTTCCTCAGGCTTTGAAAATCCTGAGTTCTATTTATTTATTTCTGATATTTATGTTTCTAAGATGTTTGTGGCATGAAGCTATAGATTTAATTATAATTTAAGGTGATAATTAGTCTATAGTATGTTCATTTTTTATAATTTCGGGTGATAATTAGTCTATAGTATGTTAATTTTCTAGGTCTCATAGAAGAATATGGTTAATACCATAGAGTTTATTTATCTTTTGTATTTTTATATTGCCATTTAATTATTAAATGGATATATCTAATATTTTATTTAACAAAAGAATAATTGTGGTATCTTGAATATCACATATCACATGTCCTATACTATTGTTTATAGTATAATTTTGTGAGTTTGTAGGATGGGTTAAACCAGAAATAAAATTTTGGTAAATAAACGTCTAAACTAATCTATCATATTTATTTTAGAGAAATTGATTCTTATCATGAAAAAAATGGAATAAAAAAGATGTTAATGTGAAATTTCGATGGCTAAATATGTCTCAAAATCCTTGGTAAAAACTTAAAAACTTTTCTAAAATATCTATCTATAAAAAAAATAAAAATAAAAATAAAAAATAATCATTTACTATGAAGGCACAAGTAATATTCAAATACAAATTTATTCTAATAGTATTAATTAATTAATATTTGAAATGTTGAATGGATAATTTTAATTACATATCTCTTATTTTACACTATAAGTGGTTGAATGTTGTAAAAGTAAAAGATACCTCATGGGGAAGGATATCTAGAGTGATTCATAGAAGCATATTGGTAATGATGTTTATATCTCCAAGAATTTAACTAAAAATAATCATGTAATTCATAAATTTTAATTAAGTTGGCCTAGGAATTGGATTATATGTCAATTATAAAATAAAATTGAATGAAGAGACGTGCTAAAATGTATTGAGCACTCCAAAAAGCATTATTCAATATATTTTTTAGGTATTGTATTTTCTCATAAGCTTTCTCTCCTCAAGAATTTGTATGCATGTATCCTTAAAACCATGAGCTTGAATATTAAGCTATTCTTATTTTTTTCTCCTTATTTTAACTTTTCAAACATTCATTATATATGTCTTATACATGTTTAAACTACTTTATAAATTTTATAAATTTTTATGTACTTTCCAAATTATGGAAGTTATTTATCCCACATTTAAATAAATTTGAGGGGTAGTTATTTATTTCCTATACTTGTGTTTGGAATACAATTGAATCAATAATCTATAGACTTGATTACAATTTCATGTTGATTGTTAGTTTATATTGTTCTATTTTTCTAGATAAGTATAGATAGAAAAAATGACCATATTTTTCTTCATTTGTTAGACAAATGTAAACCTTTTTGATATTATATTTTAGTTTTTTAATGAGCATATCTAAGATTTAAGTTGATAAGAAATAATGGTGGTATCTTTACCATCATATATTTTCCCATTGTTAATTGGTAGGAACTTGAGCATCATATATTTTCCCCCTAATATAATTTTGTTAGTTGGAAAGATGGCTTAAAGAGGAAATGATTCTTTGGCCATGAAAAAATACATGATCAATTTGATCAATCTTTTCCTAGAAGAGGATTTTAAAATTTAAAAAAAAAAAATTATAATTTTTAATCACATATATGTTAGTTTATACTCATTATTAACTATTGGATATTGTGAATTATAGATAAGAGGTAAGACAATTAAATCGCTAACCCCCCTCTCTCTTTCTCTCTCGATCGATATATATATATATATAACTCTTTTATGATGCCAAAATGACCTAATCCATGATTATTTTTTGCAAAAAAATTAAATGGAATTATTAATACAACATAAAATCGATATGTATTGTAAGGAAAGGTCTTAGACAATATTTGTAGTAGGTTCTATATTATTAGTGAGTAGTATACTTTTATGATGATCTAATGTTGCTATATATTTTTGGGTAGTTCATAGATGATATTTGTCGGCTCTATATTAGTAGCGAGTAGTATATTTTTATGATGATTCAATGTTGCTATATATCTTTGGGCTTGCTACACATGGTGATGATACATGGCATGTTGCTTGTTTTAATGTTGTGATTTTGCAAATTGCAATAAGAGTATATGGAATGGGTATAGCATTTGTGGCTGTAAAAGTAAAATATAGTTCATGGAGAGACATTTTTGAAATGATTCACATAGACATGTTACTGAAGATGTTTATATATTTTAACATTTAACTTAAAATAATTTTATAGTTCATACTTAGTAAGTGATTTAGATTAGAAACTATGATTATTAGAATGTATATCACTTCTAAAGAGTATTCTATAATATATATGAGAAAAAAATACATATATCTATTTTCATTATTTTCTTCATAACTCTCACACCTTAAAATTAACTCTGAATGATATAGATAAATAGAATGTTTATATATTTTTATTTCCTTTCGCAACTTTTCATTGATGTCAAAGAAGGAAGTATCGTTTGCTCGACGGGAGGACAAAGAAGGCAAAGTCTGAACCCTTCTTTCTAGATTCATTGGCCGGTTACAACTTTCAATAACCAACAACCAACTTTCTTTTCACGATTCCACCTTCTTTCACGATTCCACTTCGGTTTCTCCGCCTTTCATTTCCTCTTCTCCGCTTATTTGAAAAGCTAGGAGCTCCTGTGAGTAGTTCTGCCTTCCCCATGAACGCTAGTGAGTGGATAGACCACATTATAATGGATATTATAAAATTTGGATATAGATTTAGGAAATGTTAATATGAGATGTTAACAATAATAAATTTAGTTTTAAAAATTTAAGGAAATTACATGCAAAACAATTTAATAATATTTTCATATTTTATATCTTCAATTTATAGTTATATTTTATATGTTTAATATAAGATATAATATTATTATAGATTTTAATAAGGTCAGTATTAGATTGTTTATTTATAATAATTAGTTTGGTTTAAATATTTAATTTCTAATAATTATCTTATAAAATTATGTTATTTTATATTATTATTTTTAAATATTATTTCTCACTTAAAAAAAAGATGTCATATAAAATTGTATTTAAGTTAATTAGATTTCATCTTGCTTTACACATAAATTTCAATATAAACTATTTACTAGTTTTTTTGGCATAGTAGATAAAATTAACTTATCTTAATAATAAATATCAAATTAACTAATTTATAATCTTGCCCATTCATAATTATAACACATGTTAAGCATTTACTTGAATAATAATAAATTTAATATAATAAATAATATTAAAATTTCAATATTAAATATAAGTTTGATATAATTTGAATACTATTTTTCAATTTAAAGGACAAAATTTCAACCTACTATTTGACACTATGTGTAACATGTATATTATATCTATTTAAAAAAGAAAAAGGAAAATAAGTATAGTTATTTTTATCTAACATTTCAACCTACTTACACAGTTTAATGTTAAACATATATATATATATATATATATATATATATATATATATATATATATATATATATATAATTTGAATTTTGATGAACTTAAAAAAAAATTGTAAAATTTTACAAAGTAATCAAATAAATGATGTAGCTTAAATTTTATCCATAAAATTAATAAAAAAATCTTAAATAAGAAAGGGAAATATATTTATTTTTGTTTTTATTAAAAAATATATACTTTTATTGAAATGAATATAATAAATTCATTTATATATATATATGTGTGTGAGAGAGAAAAATAAATAAAATAACTTCTTAATACAAAAATAATAATTTTATTTACTTAATTTTTTTTAAAACTTCAATTTCATTTTTTAATCCTAAGTGTAAGTTAGGGGTTGTTAAATTCTTAATTTAATTGCATTAATTATATTAATGTATCTTGCTTAAAATTTAATATAAAATTTAGTTGAGGGGTATAGAATAGATAGTGATGGGTGTACTATTAAGGCACTCCATGATGTGAAAGTTATTGACCATGTTAAGGGTTAGTCTGATCTGACAGCTTATATGCCTCTGGTCTCAGTTTCTCAAGCCAAAATTTAAAAATGTAGTCATCTCAAGACTCACACCACTTAAAAAAACAAAATTAAAAATGTATACAAAATTCTAAATGAAAAGTTTAAGATATTTTTATTTTCATATATATATTATTTTTATTTTCCTTTTTTCTTATTAAATAAGTTTCCTATATCATTTAATTAAAAAGTTACAAAAGAAATTAATGTTTTTAAACATTTAAAAGAACTAGACTTCAAATTCATTTCTTATAAATTATAAATTTACAAAATAAATAATATAATATTTTTAAACATAGAAAAGTACTAGACTTCAAATTCATTTCTAATTATAAAGATTTTTAATCCTTAAATCAAGTTGTTATTTACATCAATAAGTTTTATTTTATTAAAAAATAGATATAAAATTTGATAAGAATGGTTTCAATAAAATGTAAAAATAGATATAAAATTTGATAAGCATGGTTTCAATAAAATTTATGATACACAATTTTAAAGGAAGGAGTGGAAATATCATGATCTCTATTACATTGAAGAGTCATATTTAATCATTTAAGTGTCTTTTATTACATTGAAAAATCATATTTATTCATTTAACTATATTTTATTGATAAGAAATTTTCACATGGAAGTTACTGCATATTTAATGAAACTACTGCCATCGAAACAACTTACATTATCTTGAATTAAATGTGTAAGTAGCCATATGTGGCTTTAATTCCGATTCAGCATTTGCTGGAAACCTTGACCTTGGATTTTCCCTAAGCCCCTGTGATTCAATGCCTGCCAACTTTAGACTTACACCAGAAAGCTATGGTAACAATATTTGACTTTTTTGAAAGAATATCGGTTTAAGAAACAATCGATACCAAGTTCACTAGCCCTGCCAACTTTATACTTACACCAGAAAGCTATGGTAACAATATTTGAGCTTTTTTGAAAGAATATCGGTTTAAGAAACAATCGATACCAAGTTCACTAGCCACTAGTCACAGAGTCGATAGTATGTAAAATGTTATCAAAAATATCAAAAATAGGTGGGAAAATTCGTTGTGGGTTGTTCAGATCCATCACGCCCATGGTGGATCATCTGCCATCGGCATAAGCCATAATGATGAACATTAAATAAGTACAAAGACATCATCAACCCTCGGAGAAATTATGTACACGTTTCACACCCAATGCAAATGTTAGATTCCTTCTCCAAGACTCTCCTTCGGATGTATTAATGGGCGTATAGCCTTGGAAATATTGGTTGTCCCTAATTTAGAGGTTAATTGATAAAGACAACACATGTGATTTTTTTCATGAACAAAATTTTGTTATAATCACTTGTGTGATTTGATTATAAGTTGAGATACTCGGGTGTTGTTATGGTTAAGATACTTATCAATAGAAGGTTATGGTAATAGTATGTTGTATAGTGTTATGATGAATTAATGTTATGTTGTATTAACTTGTATAATGTTACGAGGATAGATGTTCAGTTAAGTTAGATTTATAAACATAATTTATTTATTATTATAAATTAAAAGAAAAAATTGAGAATTTTATAAAATTTAAAATTATATCAAAAAAATTGGGGAATTGGATTTAAAAATATAAAAATTAATATTTTTTATATAATTTAAAATTTAAAAATTATAAAAATGTTATTTAATTTGTTTTTTGGTTTATTATTATTTTAAGTCTAGTATAAGGATATGTATAATTATTATTTTTTATTATATAAAATGATTGGATATGTGTAATTTTTGTTTTATTATATAAAATGATTGAATCATGGTGTTATAATTGATGACTTTTTGCTTAAATATAACTTTGGTACCTTTACGTGAGGGGTCGTGATCATTTGATCGTGCCCCTTCTTCCTAAATTAATCCTAAATAATATATAACAATTTAATTTTTATACATAATATAGTCTTTCCCTCATGAAATGCTTTGTCCTTAAAGCATAAACAACGAAGGATGCTGGCGATGAAAATATTTTGTTTCCTAAGAAACAATTTTTTTTTGGTAGGCTTGTGGCAATTATAGCTTTCAATTCTACTAAAAATTATTCATTATTCAGTGTAGGAAGTGTTTTTTGTGTTGTTTGATGTTTCCCAACATATTTTTTAAATAGGAAATATGGAAAACATTATGGACATGGCTTGTTTCCGGTAATTTCAAACCATAAGCAACTTGACTAATTTTCATGATGATTTGATATGGTCCATAGAACTTAGGAGCTAATTTGTTTTTTCCTTTTTTTTTTAATGATAGTTGTTTGTAAGGTTGGAGCTTGACATATACCCATTCTCCTTCGCTAAAATCTCTTTCTAATCCATGTTTGTCAACTTGTAGTTTCATACAGATCCTTGCAATATTGAAATTCTCCTTTAGTGTTTGAACAACTTTTTGGTTCTCTATTTAATCTTTTATTGGTGGAAATTTTATATCATTTATGGCTAATTCCTTACATTTCGGAGGATCATAACCATGGAGAGCTTGAAATGGCGTCATTTTTGTTGAAATGTGATAAATGGACTTGTACCACCATTATGTCAAATGTAACTAAACTTCAGGCCATTTGTTCTGCTTGTCTGTTACAAAACAACGAAGGTATGCTTCCAAACATTTATTGACAATTTCAGTGTTCCCATCTGTCTGGGGATGGTATGTTGAGTTCACGTTAAGGGATGTCCCAAATTTCTTGAAGAACTCCTTCCAAAAGTTTCCCTTGAACTTGGCATCTCAATCACTAACAGTGATTTTTTTAAACCCATGCAATTTGTAAATGTTTTTGTAAAATATTTCAACAATTTGTTTTGCTAAATCTGAAGTTCTTACGCCCCTGAAGTTTGCATATTTAATGAGTCGGTCTACAACCACAAGGATTTTATCCTTCCCATTTGCTAATGGGTAGCCTTTCAATGATGTCCATCACTATTTCTTCCCACTTTTGGTTTGGTATATGTAGGGGATGGAGCGATCCCAATGTCAAACTCTTTTAATTTTTGTTTTGCATTTATCACATTCTACCACATATTTTGAATTTTCTTGTACATCCCTTTCCAAAAAATTGATTGTAATATATTATAGTAGGTTTTAAAGAATCCCACATGTCAAACTGTTGGTGAATCATGACACTCATTCATAACTTTGGTTTTAAATTTGGAAGTGGGACTTAAAATAAATTTTCCCCTTATACCAAAGGATTTCATTCTTCCATTCGAGTTTTGAGTTTTGAATAATATTATTGATTAAGTTACATGTATATGGATTCTTTGCGTATTCACTTCGAATTTCATTTAACCATTCTGGGGCTATAGTTGAGATTTCTAGTAATGTTGGGTCTTCATCTTTTCAAGATAGAGAATCAACTACAACATTTCCTTTACACTTCTTTTGGAAAATTTCAAAATCAAAGGTAGTTATTTTATCCAACCATTTTTGTTTTTCTGCCAAATTTTTTTTTTGTTGTAAAAGGTATTGCAGGATATTGTGATCCGTACGTATAAAAAAATTGCTACCTAGAAGATATTGTCGTCATCTGGTTAGGGCATGCATGATAGGAAACATGTTTCCCTAACTCTAATAATTTATGAAAACCCCTTGTATGCATTTATGAAACCCTAGCACAAGCTCTAGGTTCCCTCACCTTGTTGAAAATGCCCAAATAGAGAAGCCTTATTGAAGATTCTCATGATGCCCTAGTCTTTGTTTCTTATTTAATAAAGAAACCCTAATCTTAATAATTACATGCCATTAATGTCAAGATTTTAATGAATAAAGAAGTAGACTTAATCTAGAATCCCTTCCCTTAAACATGAATGACGCCTTAATCCTAAAACCCTATCCACATCCCAAAGGCCTATTCTAGATAATCATACACTAACCCTAAATTGTTGAAGCTTGCTCCATCTGTCAATAATGATAGCATGTCAAAATAATGAAAAAACCCTAAGATATGTGATCCCCTTGTTCCATGGAAGAAACATTCTAGCAGGATTGTTGTGGAAAACACTCATAAGATAGAAGAGAAAATAATAATGTCATCTTTAGAGATAATTCCTTAGCAAAAAGATTACACTAGCTTGTAGAGGCTTCCAAAAGCTTTCATGCCTCCTAATTCTTTACTAATGAATGTAAATTAATTTTTGAAGTTAAAATATGTCAAAAATTGACAAACTGGCAATCCTACTCAAGTCGGCCCTCATGTCGACTCCCTCCTTAACCAACATACATATTTCTTCACCTTATGCTCAAACAAGTATAAATACAAACCTTAGGTCTTCCATTTTGGGAAAGAATTCATTGAAAAAGAAAGAATATTTTCGGGACCAAGGATGAGGATAGACACATAGTTTGAAGGAAATTTTTATTTCTTTTGGATCAAGTAAAGAAGGAAAAACTCACATATATGTGGAAGGAATCAAACTCAGATACAAAAAGCTCTCATCTCAGCTCAAACATGTCACTTAGACCTATACCTGAAATTTCAGACATGTGCCTAAAATCTTAGATCTGTAACATCTGTAGTGCTTGGACCTGTGGAAATGGATATGTGACATGTAAACCTTGGAAAAATGACAAAACCAGACTTGTGAGAAGACTTTTAGTAGTTTTTTTTCAAGCATTATTTGAAGCAACCTAGTGATAGATTTGAAGACACCTTTGGCCTTTTTTTTTGAAATTATTTGAGGACAACGTTGGATCAGGAAGAGAAGTATAGAAGAGAAGATATAGAAGATTTGTTTATAATTTTGTAGGAATGTTGAAGAAGAAATTTTGGAGCAACCTAGTGACATATTTTGAAGCAGTCCTATAATAATTTTCTAAAGCAGCCTAATCATATTTTTTGGAGCAACCCACTAACATATTTATAGCAGAATGTTTGAAATCTTTGGAGCATCCTATTGATTCTTTTGAAACAAAATTTAAGGAGCATACTTGGAAAATTCTTGTAGCGGTTGTTGGAATTTCTTTGTGTAGGATACTTGAAGTTTTGTGAGAAAATTGGATGATTGAAAACTGTGTAGAGAATATTTTGAATTTGTGAAACTTCTTGGAAGATTTTCTTTGGAGACCTTAAAGCAATATTGAAGGACCCTTGAAGACATCATCATTAAGACATTGAAGGCTTTGGTAGAATCTTCAAGATATTCACTCAAAGGTATTTTTGGTTGTGAACTATGATAAAGAAAATGATGGAAAAAAACACAAAGATGAACTAGAGACGACAACTGAAATAAAATATGAAGGAACCAATTACATAAAGGAAGATTAATATGAAGATAAATTTGAAGTAGAAATTTAAATAGACCTCAATACAAAGCTTGTATAAGCCCTAGCAGTCTGAAAAAGGAAAATGGGGAACTTAAAAAGCAAGTACAAGATGTTGATCATGATATTGACAACACAAAGAAGGAAGTTGTCCTTTTAAGGCAACAAGTTCAAGAAATATATGAGGAACTCAAAAATCTTAAGGAAGATTACATCAAAATAAGAATAAACATCATGAAAAGCCCATATCCATGACAACACAATTAGAAAAAAAAATCAGGGAAGACATTCAAAAAAATGGTCTTAGACAGAGGTCTGAGAAATTGAGTAAATCCGAAGCTAAAATTGGCCAGTATAAGAAGAGGTCACCTCCCTAAAACCTCATTTAAAGGAAGCAAATAAGAAAATTCAAGAAGCTAAAGATAAACATCTAATCCTCCTAAAAGGACAAGTTGATGAAGTAGAGAAGGAAAGAAATATAATTTTATTCCAATTAAAGGAAAAGGATGAAGATATTTTCATATTGAAATCGAATGTCGTATCTTTTAAAGTCAAAACATGTGAAGCAACAAGGATTAAGGAAGAAATGGAGAACCAACTAACAATGAAATGTGAAGAATGTGAAGAAATGAAAGAGGAGATTATCTATCCTTGAAAATAAATTGAATTGTTGAACAAGAACTTGAATATTTCCCAAGCCTTGGATGACATACTCAATCATCAGAGATCACCACTGGACAAATCAGGTGTTTAATATGTTGGTGTGCCTTTTAGCAAAAGTGATTAAATCCCTAATACATCTAAAGAAAATAAGGTGGAGAAGCCTGGAAATTATGAAAATACCCCCAACTCCAACATAATCAAGGATAGGAGTCAAACTACCATTGGAAGATCCTTTGCTCTAAGAAGATATGATGAAAGCAGTAATGAATGTCATCAAAGAATCTCAATGAAGAACAACTTCAGAAGTGCACAAATGCAATCCTCATTCTCCAAGTATCCAAGTATAATTTTTAGCTATTTTTATTCTTGTACAAATTTTTGGCACATGGATAAAGATTACAGGGCATATAACAAAGATGATTCCAATTAGTTTCCCAAAAGAAAAATTGCAAGGAGATACTCCAATGTACTTACCAATAGAAATTATGCTCCACCATTCATGTATAAAACTAAATTCTTCAGATTCCATAATGTTGGACATATAGCTCGAGATTTCAAAATGAGGTGGGTTCCTAAATAATCTGAAGAGTTTTCAACCAAACAGGGAAAAGTGTCCTAAAGTTTTGGAGAAGGAAGTAGATTTCACCAGAAGAAGAACATGTTAAATGTGACCTGAATACTCAAGGCATAAATCCATACTACTAATAAAACTTGGGCATCACAAGTAGAGACTAAGTTCCATCAACGTTTTTCCTATTAAGAAGATCATGCATATTGTTAGGGGGAGCATAGGTCAAAATAATGGTTACTTAAATATTGTCTCTCAAAGTTAAGCACTATGACAGGTGGAGTAAGCACAACAAGAATAACATTATGGCAAGGATAAATCCATTTTTTCAGGGGGAGTTTCCCTTGATGAAGATAGGGGAAGACCCTTGATAATAGAAAGAGAAAGCACGATGACAAGAAGGAATAGTATAATGACAAGGGGAACACCATATGAAGGATTTACCATTGATGTCAAATGGGGAGAGAATGCTGAAAGAAGGAGACTATTTCCATCAATGGTAAAGGGGGAGATTATTGGATAAGGTTATCATTGATGTCAATATGATGTCATATCTAACATTATTGAAGCTATCCCTATGTGTCATTAATGCTAGCAAGGTCTTGATGTTTGATGGCTATTGATCAGGTTCTCAGTGTTAAAGCTAAAAAATGAAAGTGCTCAGAATAGATTGGAAATTGAACGACAATGAAGAGCTCGTCGTCAAGAATCCAACACAATTTGTTTCATCGAAAATCAACTCCGGATGAGGAAGATAGAGCCTGTTGTTCGTTTTCCTAAACATGGAAAAACAAATTTGCAGAAAGGAAAAAATGTTGACATGGCAGCCCAGTCAGCAAAGAAAAGGATATTTTGGGAATATTCTGTCATTTTCGCCCAATGACATTGTGACAAGTGTCACTGCACGATTCGTCGACAAGTTTGGAAGGTAAATTTTTTTTATGCTATCTCCTAAGGTCGAATTTCATATTTTAATGGGTATTGAATTTTTATTAATGGTTAGGATAGTCCAACCAGAGGTGGACACATGGTGCAGCCAAGGGCCGCCACGAAACCCCTCTGGTGGAAGAAGGTCAAGGTCAAATCATGGGTTTTATAGTCTGAATTATCAAATGTCATATTATATCAATGATTGAATTCCAACTATGGTATAGTCTGAATATCAATTTGTATTATAAATCAAAGGTTGGAGGGTCAAAATTATCAACATATACAAAGGTCGGTTGATATATTAATGTGGGTGGAAAAAGTATTATACACAGGCTAGGCAAAGGTCGGGGCTCGACCCCGCGACCTCCCCCTACACAACACGCCCATATAACCACCATACCACAAGCTTGGATCTTAATATATGTTGGACATGAATTATGTTTGTTTCAATATGTGATGACCGGCGGGGGTAAGGATGGGGCCAACCCCCTCACCAGAAGACCATATGCGGAAGACCAGAGCAGAGCGCTAAAGACTAATGGCACGAGATTAAGGTTAACGCGGGGTTTAATTAACCCATAACTTTTGTTTATGTGCTAATCCTTTTCTCTAATCCGGATTTAATTAAAACACACTTAGTGCATTTAATCCCATTTATCAATTAGTTAAACTGGAGTTTAATTTGGCGGCAAAACTGGCGGAGCCCTCAAATTCGGCGCCAACCAGAAATTTAGCGGCCCTAACTAGAGTTTCTCCATTTCTAGTGGAGATTTCCTAGGCCAAATTGTTTAGGCCATAACTTTTGCAAAATTTGACCAAATTGGGAGAAAGAAGAGGCTATTATGGATTATTTGGACATTATGAACACATTGAATTGGGTTTCAGGAGCATTATACGATTTTAAGCAACACGTTTGTCACATTTGAGCTAATACAGAGGCCCAAGCCATGGAAGCTGGACCAAGGAGATGTAGCCCAGGAGGGGTGAACTCCTTCATCAAAACACTGTGTTAATGGATCATTTGGATGGTTTGATGTACATTTTATTGTTGTTGTTTAGAATTATGTTTTAATGTGTTTTTTCTCATAAATTTAACATAAAATTCAATACATTTACCTGTTTAACGCTCACAATCACCTCAAGGAAACCTATGCACATGAAGCAAAAGATCAACAAATTGTTTATAATTTTGAAGATGAAATTAGCACAAAAAAACTAACATTCAAATTCAGATCACTTACATGTTTCCCTAACTTTAATGATGTATGAAAAGCCCTTGTATGCATTTATGAAACCCTAGCACAAGCCCTAGGTTCCCTCACCTTGTTGAAATGCCCTAAGAGAGAAGCCCTATTGAAGATGCTCATGATACCCTATTATTTTTTCCTTATTTAATAAAGAAGCCCTAATCCTAATAGGTTTACGCCAATATTAATTTCAAGCCTTAAATGAGTAAAGAAGGAGCCTTAAGCTAGAAGCCCTTGCCTTAAACATGAATGATGACTTAATCCTAAAATCCTATCCACGCCCTAAAGAACGATTCTAGATAATCATACCCTAGCCCTAAATTTTTGAAGTCTGCTCCATATGTCATTAATGATAGCATGTCAAAATAATGAAAAAAATCCTAATCTATGTGATCCCATTGTTCCATGGAAGAAACTTTCAAGCATAGATGTTGTGGAAAACAATCATAAGATGGAACAAAATTAATATTGAAATCTTTATATATCATTCACTGGGAAAAGTATTACACAAACTTGTAGAGGCTTCCAAGAGCTTTCAAATGAGCACTCACATGCCTCCTAATTCTTTACCAATGAAGATAAATTAATTTTTGAGGTTAAAATATGTCAAAATTTGACAAATTGGAAAGACTACTCAAGTTGGCTCTCATGTTGGCTCCCTCCTTAACCAACAAACATGTCTCTTCACCATACACTCAAACAAGTATAAACACAAACCATAGGTATTCCATTTTGGGCAAGAATCCGATGAAAAATAGAGAACATTTTTTTGGGATTGAGGAAGAGGATAGACACAAAGTTTGAAGGAAGTTTTTATTTATGTTTTGGATAAAGTAAAGAAGGAAAACTCAGAGATCTATGGAAGTAATCAAACTAGAATACAAAAAACACTCATCTCAGCTCAAACTTGTGGCTTAGACCTGTACTTAAATTTTGGACATGTGCCTCAAATTTCAGGACCTGTGCCTAAAATATCAGACCTGTAACATTTATAGTGCTTGGATATATGACAAAGGATATGTGACATGTAAAACTTGCACAAATGACAAATCGAGACTTGTGTGAATTGACGAACCAACTTGTGATTGCGAGAATACTTCTAGCATTTTTTTTAAGCATTGTTTGAAGCAACCTAATGATAGATCTAAAGGCACCTTTGACTGTTTTTTTTTAACATTATTTGAGGATAGCGTTGGAGAAAAACTAGAAGTATAGAAGAGAACATCTACAGGAGTTGTTTATCCTTTTGCAAGTATGTTGAAGAAAACATTTTGGAGCATCCCAATGACATATTTTGAAGCAGTCTTGTAATCACTTTTTAGAGCGACCTAATGAATTTTTTTGGAGCATCCCATTGACATATTTAGAATAGACTATTTGACACCTTTGGAGCAGCTTAGTGATTATTTTCAAATCAGACTTAAGGAGTAGCCTTAGAAACTTCTTGTAGCAGTTTTTGGACTTTCTTGTTGTAGGAGACTTGAAGTTTTGTGAGAAACTTGGATGATTGAAGACCTTGTGTAGAGAATATTTTGAAGTTGTGAAACTTCTTGGAAGCTTTACTTTGGAGACCTTAAAGAAATATTGAAGAACCCATGAAGACATCATCATTAAGCATTGTCTAAGACTTCTTTGAAGCATAAATTGAAGGCTTGTTGGGAACTATTGAGGCTTGTTGAAGGGACATTGAAGACCTAGGATTGTTTTGAGATTGAAAGGTCTTTTTGAAGGCTTTTTCAAAGCATTGTTGAAGACCCATTGAATTTTTATTGAAGTAGCTTGTTGAAGGAAATTTTAAGGGTGGTGTGCAAACATATGGAAGACACCTTTGGAATTTTTTTTTTGAAGCTCTAATGGAGTAGTTCTTTTGTTCAATATTGTTTGGGTATCATGAAGAGTCTTGGAGACACTTACTATGCTTACTAAAGTTCTCATTGTTGTACTAAGTGTTTTTAATATTAATTGAAGGAATTTTTGAAATCAATCTTGAAGATATGTTTAGGGCTTGTTGCAAAAGACATTGGAAGCCTAGGAGAACTATTGAACATATTTTTGAAGAACAAAAGCAGTGGGTTGGAGCCCTAGAGGATTAGAGTAAAAAAATACTACGTTGCAGCCTGAACTAACTGAGAGGGTTGGAGCCCTAGATGAATGGAGTCCTCAAGTAGACCAAGTTGGTGCTTGGTAAAGTACAAGTTGGAGCCTGGTTGATTTGAAGATTGGAGTCTACATCTAGGGTTGAAGTCCTGAACTATTTTTTATACTTGATTCATTGTAAAGAGGATTGAAATCCTCGTCAGTTCTTATTAATAAAATTATTTTTTAATTTTTAATTTTGTGTTCTATCTTAATTGATCTTAACTAATAAAATAACAATTGTAAAAGGAAATATTGATTCACCCCCTTTCTCAGTATTTCAAACAAAAAACTCCCTCTTATTTAACTTTACACTTTCAAAAGCTATAGGGTGGCCATATTACATTAATACTGCTCCTAATCCAAACTTGTAAGCATCAAATTCAACTATAAAAGGTTTTGAGAAATCATGATATGATAAAACCAGTTCTAAAGACATGAATTTTTAATATTTCAAGACATTGTTCTTCTTGATCATCCCATATGAACAATTTTTTATTTAAAAGATTTGTTAAATGAGCTATTATGTTGGCATAATTTAAAATAAATTGTCGATAGTATCGAGTCAATCCTAAAAATCCTCTTAATTTGGAGATGTTAACATGTTTAGACAATTCTTTAATTGCTTTGATCTTGTTAGGGTTTATCTTTACTCCTTTTATAGTATGTGTCTAAGATAATCTACTTATTTTCTAGAAGTGCTTTTGGACATCTTTGCATAAAACTGATTCTCTTCTAGTATATTGAGGACTTGTTCCAAGTGTTGTATATGCTCCTTCCATGTTTTACTATAGACTAGAATATATTTAAATAAAACTAGTACAAACTTCCTTAAGTATGGTTGAAGTAACTCCTTCATGGTGGCCTGGAAGGTTTCCAGAGCCTTATTTAACCTAAAAGGCATTACCTTAAACTCACAATGACCTTCATGAATTAGAAGAACAGTCTTTGCGATGTTCTTTAATATTATTCTGATTTGGTAGTATTTGGATCTCAAGTCCAATTTTAAAAAATATTTGGCTCCATGAAGTTCATCTAACATTTCATCTACGAAGGGGGTAGGGAACTTGTTCTTAATTGTTATTTATTTATTTATTTATTTATTTTTTTCAGTATTCTGTAATCTACACATTGTCTATATAATCCATCCTTCTTTGTGACTATAATCATTGGAGCAATGTAAGGGCTTCTACGTTTTGTGATGATACCATATTTTAAGAGATCTTGGACTATTATTTCAATTTCAGTCTTTTGATGATGTGGATATATATTGCTTGATGTAGACAGGGTTTGATCTTGACTTAAGTTTGATTATGTGCTCAATTTATCTTTTAGGAGGTATTTACAACAAAAGATCTTAGAATACCTTATGATGTTTTTGAATTAATGCTTGAATCTTAGGGTGTTTTTCTTTAGTTAATTTTGAAGCAGTCATTTCCATATGTTGACATTTTAACATATATTTTGGAGCTCCTTCTTATATCATTTTCACCATTTGATGGGATGACACAATCTAATTTTTGGGTGGTTGAAAACCATATAGCTTATACTTTTGTCCTTTCCATATAAACTTTATAAAAAAAAATTGATGATTGGCAGAGTAAGTTCCTAGGGTTTGTAGTTATTGGACACCTAAAGCCACATTCACTCCAAGAGGTACATTGTAAAAGAATGATTCTAAATTGTAATCTTGAATTCACAATTTTACCTTATGGCATTTTCCCACTCCTTCGATTTTTTTTTCCATATGCTACCATCACTTTCATGTTAGGCATTGGGTATGTAAAAATGTTGAGTCTTTATACAAGATTTAAATCCAAAAAATTGTGAGTGCTTTCTATAACAATTAGAACCATTACATTATTATTTTTGATATGCCCTTTTAACTTCTAAGTCTTGGGCTAGGCTACTCCTATCATCACTGAAAACAATACTTCTTCTTTCTTTGTCGCTTAAGAAACAATCATTATATTATTAGAAAAAAGTTGGATACAAAATACATCTCCACAAGCGTAAAAATTAGCTCAAGCCTAATAAGCACGAAGCCTGGAGGAATTCCAAGACAACCGATGTCATTGGTTATTACTGACTGACTTGTAGGCTAGAAATTACAAAACCCAAAATGGCCATAAGTACAATTCACAGTAATCCACATTATGGAGGTGGATTTGGACGAAAGGTTGGTAGCGCAACAAAGAGAGCAGCATGTTCATGCATGTGGAAGTCTATGTGCTCCACCCTTGCTTCCAAGGAGAAGAGGTGGTCATTTTTTTTCTTTGTTGTCGGAGGAGACTTTCCACTGATTACAGGATCTGATTCTGCATGTATTGGAGGTCATTAATATGCGCTACCAATTCATTTCTATCAGCATAACTCAGATCCCTCAAAGTGTCTATATTGAGTTGAATGTTGTTTAGTTGGGAAACAATAGACTCCAAGGTGGTAGGGGCCTCCACCGAACCTGGGGAGTGGGCTGGTGACATGACCACGTCCTCTTTTGTATGTTGGTTTTCTATAGATTCGAAGTCAGAGATTGGCTCCCCATGGTGTTGATGCTCGGCCATCCGGGGATCAGCTCCACCCCTGCGTGCATGTCTCCTCTGTTGGGGCATGATACCACCACTAAAACCATAATTCGCCCCTAAAAGGATGGCGTAGCACCTCACCAGAAAGACGAACTAGAATAGTCTAAAATAATTTTGCAAAAGAAAAACACAATTGGCGTTTCTGAAGCCGTTACCAGCTTTATCCTGTCGATATTGACACCTCGTTCTAAGAAATAACTAAGTGTGTGTGATGGAGACGTTGGTGGAAAGAGAGCAGAGTGTCGTCGCGAAAGCCCAAAAGTCTGGTGAAGCCGGTCGAGCCGACGACGTACAAGCATGAGCAACACCCCTGTCGATATGGCTAACCAATTATGCTTTTTCAGAGTATCCCCACACCCAAACTAGGAGAGGGAATGAATTCCACGAGCAATCCCCAGACACCCACAGACCAGACTAACGACTTAAGGGTTCAAATTATTGTCGAGTCGGGCGAGCCCCGAGATCCCATGGCCACTGTTGTTGCAGGTGGTTTCCTTCCTTCCAACTTGAATCAGTGTGAATGACCGAATCGTCCATCCCTAGCTAGAGCAGTAGCTAGGGCACATATAGACCAGACCAAGTTTGCACCAGACACTCCCTGCTCATCACCCAAAGCCATCAAATGACCTTTCGAAGTTTCTCGATCTAAATAAAAATTCGCGCGTGGTTGGATGGTAATGTATCGTGCTTCAAATTAAATTAAATTCTCATTTGTGGCGCGTGGAGGCCCATTAGGCTCCATATACCACCTTGCCATCGTTTAGAGTCGGGATTGATTATTAGAAATTGTGAGAGAGCAGAAACGCACAAGATTCACACACAAAATAATAATTTCTATATTCAATAATCAGAGATACATCAAATATATATAGTTAAACTAATGCTAATCTTAGAGAGAGAAGTTGAGAGAATCTCTCAACTTCCTCAACAACCCAATCTAAACTAAGTAAGCACAATAATGGAGGCATTATCTCAAACACCCCCTTTTAATGCCTACATTACAAAAATGGAGAACACACTAAATTAATACAAACATTTGTCTGCCCTGGTCTTCATTAACACTTGTACCCACTCTGAGATCTCATAGGAAACGCTCTTTTCTCCACCATTTTCGAGCTACCATTCAACCCATTTAAAATACATTTGTTTCTGACCAGCAATAATGAACTTTGCAAGATCAACAGTATTGACAACTCGGCTCGTCGGGGCTTCCGTGATAGAGCTGACAAGTGATGAACCATCCTATGGACCAATCACCATCTGTTGGATATTTTGCTTTCGGCTATCCATCAGTGGCTAGGCAAATGGTCTGAATACTGAATGTGTTCAAGAGCTAATCTAACAACTTGACCTGCTTGTAACTTGTAATTGATGCTCCTTGGCTCGTAGCACAACAAGATCAGCATATAACAAATTCACACAATCAAATTAGTCAATTGTTCTCTCGTCCCTGTAGGACATCAAGAACGACTAATTTAAATAATTCTAATTTGTTCAATAATTGGTTCTCTAATACACAAATCTCATAACAATTAATAAATATAAGCTTAAACTCCACACTATATTCCACACACTTGCAAATTACTGACTTCTGCTTTGAACAGAAAAAAAATATCGCTCGATCCTGAACTGTCCACGCAAATAGCACTGAGATTGAACAAAATTTGCCCCAAAATCAAGGATTAAATAAACAGATTATTTACCGGCACTCAATCGTGCTGAAACCGTTAATGGGAGGCTGGAACGGACCTGATTTGTTCTTGAAGACTGTTGAACACGTTAAGACTTCACTGTATACACATTAGGATGACGATTAGTCGTCCTTCTGATCACGCTGCTACACGGCAGAGTAGAGGAAGCAATAGAAGCGGTAGCCATTACTAGATCAAATTCTTCCAGCTATCGGCTAATATTAACTGCAATTTGCAATGGAAATAGCAAACAAATTTCGCCGGATTGATATCTGATGGCATTTGATTTTTTTTGCTTGCTTGGTATTACTGCACTGAGTGTCTGTATATATAGTGCGCGACAGCGGGGTCGAATTGTAAAGACTGACACATTGTAAATTTGCTAAATTATATTTTTCGTATGAGACAGAAATAGAATGAAGGAGTCTCACATTATTCATGCGGAAACGAACGACGACATCATGTCAAAATTCAATTCCCACGCCATCCAGCACAGCACACCAGGTAACGGCAAAACCAGACAACGACGTTCATTTCGGATTCCAAATACCACCAATTCGACCCTCTAATCCGCAAGGGAAACCTCCCTTCTCGCCTTCTCGGCTCTGTCAATCTGATTCTGCATATACTGTTGACGGCAACCCAAAACTATCTCGGCTCGTATAGTTTTTCCGTTGCCTCTATTTTACGGCCGACCCATTAGCATTGAGTTCCCCTTCACTACGGCTCTTCTTTTTCTGTAACAGCTCACTCATGCAATTCCACCGAACGAAGTTTAGTAGTGATTCAATAAATGCCGCTGACAGCAATCCTTGCATGCACAGGTTAACCAACTATGATGCCTGGCAATATGATCCTCCTCGAACAGTAATAGTGGCAACGAAAAACAAATGTGGACAACACTTCTACAATACGTTGAAATATTTAACTTAAAACAAAATAACAAACACACAAAAAACTGAACCATCTACTCTCCTACAACAGCGGTATTGCTCTCACATCTTCCTGGCTATCCCATGAGGGATTTAAGCCATAACTTGCTCTGATACCATATTAGAAATTGTGAGAGAGCAGAAACCTACAAGATTCACACACAAAATAATAATTTCTATATTCAATAATCAGAGATACATCAAATATATATAGTTAAACTAATGCTAATCTTAGAGAGAGAAGTTGAGAGAATCTCTCAACTTCCTCAACAACCCAATCTAAACTAAGTAAGCACAATAATGGAGGCATTATCTCAAACATTGATCACCCCCATCGGGGAATCGTTGATAACGATACTTGGAGAACATTTTTGCTGTCTAATTTTATGGGAAATTGTTGAGAAACCTCAGCTTCTTTTGTATCTGATTCTTCATTATATGAATCTTGACGTACTTCACACTTATATAAATTCTTGGTATCTTTTCCCTTAAAACATTTGTATTTGGGATCCCATTTTTCAGCTCAATGTCTGCATTTAATTTCTTTTATTCTTTGCATCTCCGTATTAGAGTTTCCTCCTTTGCGTAGATGTGGTGGAACATACCTTGTATTCTCAATGTCAGAAGATTGGGGAAACCTTCGTTTTGAATATAATTTTTCAACCTTTGGCAGTGATATTCTTTCAAATATCTTCCATGCAGCTTTGACTTTATGTCTTGCTTCTTCTATAGATATAATTTCATGAAGCTTAATTTCATTTTGGATATCACGGTTTAATTCAAGTGAAGTATGATTGAATAATACGTTTTTATGATAATCCAGGTACTCGAGTGGCTAGTGTTTGACATTCTCTAGTAAAATCATCCACATTTCCTTTTTGTTGTAGTTTGGTTATTTTTGTGAATAAATCTTCTTCCTTGATACCTTGGAACCATTTAAAGATTTTTTTTTTTTTGAATTTACTCTAATTGGTCATATATGTCGATATTTTCCACCACATGTACCAATTATATGCTTCGCCTTCAAGTTGCATGGAGGCATGCTTGATTTTTTCATCGTCGTTGTTAATATTGTACATCCCAAAACACTCCTCTACCTTATTGAACCATGCTACATCGTGTTTCTCATTACTGTCAAATTTTTACAACTTGAGTTTTGATCTTCATTGATATGTGACAATCGGTGTAATGAAGGAGGGAATTTGTGTTAAGATCAACACATTTTGAAAATATGGTATATTGTTTTGTGGATTGGGTATCAAAAGTACATGTGGAGATTCACGTGTGATGTGAGTCTGACGGCTTTGATGTGTTTGAAGAGTCTGGTTGCTTAGTGGCTTCATTATTCTGATGTTATAGAGTAGTTGCATTATTCTTTCCTTGAAAGATCACGTTCAATATCCCCATCACTTGAGTATGATTATTATCAACCTGGTTTCATTGTGGTACTTCTGAATGCCATCATAAGTTTGTTGGAGTTGATTATCTATGCTCTAGATGTTTTATTCTGGAGCTTATGAACGTTCACATCACTTTCTGTAATCCTCTTCTCGAAGTCTTCTAGTTTTTCACTAAATTCACTCATCGCCATTTTTCGAGTGAATGGTGGTGTATGGGATTCCAAATTTACTCACTGCTCTTTTTATTTTTCTTTTTAATTATTCATTAATTATATATTGTAATTTTTTATTAAATATAAATAAATAATTAATAACTATATAGTAATTATAATCAATGTCTAATTAATTAGTTAATTATATAAAAATTAATAAATTAATAAAATTAATAATTAATTAAATACCATATAATTATAATTAATATATAACCATAATTTATGTTATGAAGAGTTAGGGGGACAAGATGAGACATTAGGGCAAACAAACACTTGTTACAGTGGCTTATACAAAGACATGGGATAAAGGGCACAAATCGAGTTAGTTTACAACAAGGAGCACAATGAATCACATACAATGAGGATCGAGTTGGATTTATGGCGGGTACGCAACGAATAATACATGAACAAAATTATAGTGGAGGGTGCAACAAACTAGTGTTGTTGGAATGAGTTGTGATGGGAGGCGTTGTGGCAAGATAGGACGTGGAACATGACGTAGACGGCGGGGAGCCGAGAAACAAAGTGGGCATAAAAAATCAACGACTAGATTGTGGCGTAATGGTCGAGGATTAAGGTTTAGATATGACGAAATAGGGGTGTCAAACAACGAGACAGGTGGAGGAAACATCAATTGTCTTCAGTGAACCAGAAATAACGACAACGATTGGCTCTGATACCATATGTTATATGTATATTAAAAAATACCAAATCTATTTCTATATGTACTATTAAAAATAAGAATATTATTATGCATAGAAATGTGAAATTTATATTAATATAAATAATATTATTAAGAACTAACATAGATTCATTTTAACTTTAAATAAAATCTCTCTAAGTGATATGAATAACATAGATTATATAGAGTAAATTAATTATTGTAAATATTATAATAAAATAATTAAAAATTTATTTTAAAATTATCCCATTAAAAAAATTAAAACCATTTTAAATTATCAAATTTAAAAATATAAAAGATAAAAAAAAATAAAAATTAATTTACTAATTTAAAGAACAAAAACTAATCTAACTTGTAAAAAACATAAATCGCAACGTTTTAACAAGTCGTAATCCTTTTTTTTTTCTCAGAAGAAAAAAAACAAATTGTTTCATTATATTGTGGTAAAAATAGTTTACATGAAAGCCCAACATAGTTTCCACATAATTTTGCATCAAAACAAAGTGGATGAGATAATTGCCCTCCATAATGCCAACATATAAAGGAGATGAAAACACAAATATGTAGAAAGGAAACATAAAAACTGACAGCATATGGTTCCACATGAGAGAGTCCACATTGCAATGGATCCAAACCATAAAAAAATGAAGAAAATAGAAGCATAACGTCCAAATAAAAACCAAAGTCCAGCCCAGAAACCTTAACATAGTGCAGAAGATCTGTCCAAAAAGATGTTGTGGAAAAAGAAACTATGGAAAGAGGATGCGACCATGGTCCATCACATGACCAGATATTATGTGAGAAAAGTGCAAGTATCCATCCCTAAGAAATAAGCCCTTCTTGGACAAAATATCAACCTTAGAGTTTTGTTCCCAGAAAATGTGATGCATAGGTGCAGAGTGGAATGTATTGAGGAGATCCTCAGTCCTTCTGCACCAATATCTGAGGTTTGGAGGGTCGAAGAAATTTTGTCCCTTGAAAGCCTGCACACTCTCTCTCTCTCTCTCTCTCTATATATATATATATATATATATATATATATATATGTTCCATCCATTTGCAAAGTTTCTAGAGATGCGAAGATTAGAAACATATTTCCATCTCAGAATATTTCCCTCCCAACCATCAATGGCATGTTCCATTATAAAGATACCTCCATGATGTAGTATTGCAATTGTATCCATAGAGATATGGGACTATTATGGGATACCAACAATATGATCGAAGTTGATCAAGATCTCATTTCCTCCGCCAAAATCCCATTTGGTCTGATTGAGTAGGAGACTCCTAACCTTAAGAAAGCTTCTCCATATGTATGAACCTCGATCGCAACCAATATTAGGAGATCGTATCTAGTGTGCAATGTGAAGACCTTGTAGATATTTAGTTGCAATTATCCCACTCCAAATACCATTATGAAATAGGGCCCTCCACAAGGATTTAATGAGAAAAGAATGTCCAAAGCATCTGGTATCCAGTATACCCAACCACCAACATGTTTGGGCATGGACAAAGTCTCCCAAACTGCAAGATAATACTTATGACCTGATTATCCATTCACCCATAGAAAGAGAGATATTTTGGACCTGATTTTAGCAATAATATGAGAAGCAATGGAAAATAAATGCATCTAGTATGTAGACATTTGTTTCGACATTGAGGTGATGAGGGTAAGTCTTCCTCCAAGTGATAAAAATCTCTTTATCCACAAACAAAGTTTTTGGTCAAAACGTGAAAGGAGTCAGTTCCAATCCCTGCCCTTGTATGAGTTTGGCTCCAGCCTATATCTAGGATATGAAAAACCATCCTTGATGTGTCTATGTTGAATCTAAAATAAATTTGCAATATAAGAAAAGACATCCGTGTCTCCATCACTGTGGTAGAGAAAATTCTTTTGGAAATTGATGAGGAGCCCCGAAGCCTCCCCATATCTGTTGAAAATATAGTGAATAAACTCCCATTGTTCCCCATCGCCCTCCCTAAAAGTAAGAATGCCATCATAAAATAGAAGGTGTGTTACAATAATCAAAGGAGTAACTTGAAAGCCCTTGAAAAGATCAAGGCTCCTTGCCTCATAAATCTTCCTACCAATGCCATCCATAACTAAAATAAAGAGCATAGGGGATAGAGAGAATCCTTGGCAGAGCCCTCTAGGACCACGAAAGAAATCAGTGGGAAGGTCATTTACAAGAACAACATACCAGATGTTAGTGACGTAGGCCATGATCCATTTCATATTCCGGTGATTGATGCCAATCTTGACAAGGATGAGTTGGAGAAGCCGCCAATCAACGCAATCATACACTTTCTCCAAATCAATTTTCATAACTGTTGAGGTCATTTTTTCAGTCTGAGCAAAGTGTATGCATTCTTGGGCTATAGCCACAACATCATGAATATACCTTCCTTTCAAAAACGCAAATTGTTTAGGGGTAATATGGGTTGATAAAGTATCCTTGAGTCTCTCCTCTATGATCTTGGATATCAATTTGTATAGGATATTGCATAATGATATAGGCTTGAAATCCCCAAATGTCTCTGGAGCTCCAACTTTTGGAATAAGCACAATGAAAGTGGATTTTAAAGCGCCATAATGAAAGTGGATTAATCCTTATATCAATAATGATGAGTATATTTCGTTGTGTGATTTGCCATTGTTTCTTTGTCGGAGATATGGTTTAATGATGAGTATATTTCATTGTGCAATTTGCCATTGTTTCTTTGTTGGAGATATGGTTTGGATATTTATATGTTAAAAAACAATTATCTTACATGTTATAAAATTATTATATTTTTTCCTTTTGGAATAAATATGGTTTATAAATTTATATATAAGTAATTAAATTATATATTTACCTAAAATAAAATAATTATAAAAATAATGAATAAGATTGTATAATTAATCATTAAAAAATAATCATTTTAATAAATTATTATAATGCTCTTCAAAAAAGATGGAGAGGCACAAGTATGGGATTGAAAAACATTAAAGTGCTTTTTGGACTCTTAGTTTGTCCAGTGATGTTATATCGGTGTGAATTGTGGGCTAGCGGCACCCCCGTCTCAAAATGGAAGCAAACTGAGAAAATCCAAAAATATTTGATCATGAGTAAGTTCAAAATAAAAAGTTCTGTACCTTATGAGATAATGTTGAGTGAAACAAGAACAAATTTCATTGAAGCAATTGCTATGGTGCGGCTCATAAGATATCTAAAAAGAATTGAGCAAATGGGAGTAGGTAGATGGCCTAATGTTATCTTCAAGGAAGGCATGAATGAAAGAAAGAAAACATGGATCAGACAAAACTACACATGGATGCAAAAATGTAATATCTACCTCAATGTTTGTCCCACAAATAGCAAGGAGCTAAAGAATTTTGTTATGGGGAAGTTTCCTAAATAGGTATAGGGAAAAGAGTTGGGTAGAAAGAAGTACTACGTTGAAGAATTCAACCCTAAGTATGATCTCCAACAAAAATAGTACATTGGAGCTAACATTCCGTGGAGGGAAAAGGTTCTTATTGCTCAATTAAGAACCAACTCGCATCATCTTCAGTGTGAAACAAGATGGTGGAAAAGGCCTTAAGAAGTTTGGGAAGAACGAGTGTGTACATTTTGGGTTCAAAGACATTAGAGAAAGTTAAGGGAATATGTTAGCATCGGTCTCTTGGCATTATCTTTTCAGCTATTCTTGGAAAAGTTGGGCCAGCTCATCATCAATTTAAATAAGAAAAACATTGAAATACAAAAGGCTAGAAACAAAAAAACCCATAAACTATTTTTAAATTTCATTTCATTTCATATAAATAATATAATATAATATAAAACCCTTCAAACATATGAAAAGTAGAGTTACATAATTAACATGTATTGTCTCCGAAATATATATATCAATTTAATGACTTCTGCCGATGAATTGAAAGCTGTAATGCAAAATCTAATTAAAAATAGTTTCCAACCAACGATATATCATATAATTGTATATACTCGGTTTAAAAAAAAAAATTCACATCCATAAATTTAATGACACCACCGATTTTTCATACTACCAAACCATTATTTTAATATTATTCTGATCTCGCAATCTGCTATCAGCGGCCATGGATCTATCAGATTGAATATATTTATCAAGAAGAAGTGAACAAAAACAAAACACGAGTCATATCATTTAGATTATGAAGTTGGCATCGTTATCATTTCTGCCATTAGTTGAGAGCATCTGATTCTCAGAGTCGAAGCGTGCAGAGGGCTAATCCATAGCCGACCAACCTCCATTATTGGCGACAGAATTCAATGAATGAACACAGCAGTTTCAGTGAGAAGCTCAACACGCCTCTCCATCTACATGTGGACCTTATCATTGAAAATGACACAAAGTACAAATTCATATTCCGTACTGTCCAAGCCGTACTGTACGTCCTTTCCTTTACCTGACCATTAAATTGCATGGCGACAAAACACGTGAGTCTGTTCATTGATCAACTGACCGAATTATCACCATCACATTGCCTGAACAGACAGGGTCACCCTCAGAATGCAAGACTTTTACCATACGAATATTGCGTTTGGTGGCCACAAAACAACACAAAATCCAGAAGCCTTATGTATCCATCCAGATCCTCTTCTATCCTATCCTATGGCCGCTGCTTTTCTTCTGGCAAAAACTGATTTGTATTCTAAATATAAATTTATATCGAGGTTGGTATATTTCATGGCTTTCTACAGGAGGAGCAATAATCAGCATCGTTGGGTCGGTTGTATTTTAAAAAATCACTTCTGTACAACTATGGCCTTCCAAGAGTTTTGGAACAGTTCTCAGTAATATTGTTTTGTATGTTTGAATTGTTTGAAGTTTATTTTATTGTCACATGAGGAGCTAAAAGATTTGGTGTGTTTTTTGTTAAGAATATGCAATTTAAAAAAAATATTCTTAACATAAGTTTTGTAAAATTTAATAAAAAAAATAGATTTTTGGTCTCACAAAACAAAATATTTAATGTTTAACTTGATTATGAAGTTAAAACTAAAAAAATATTAAATTATATATATATATAACAAAATATTTAATGTTTAACTTGATTATGAAGTTAAAACTAAAAAAATATTAAATTATATATATATATATATATATATATATGAGTTGATTTATTTTTAGTTTATATTTTAAATAACTTATAAAATAATCTAGAAATTTAGGTAAGATTATGAAAAGATTTGGCAGAAATTTTTGAAAATCTGGGTTATGGGTGTCAAATTTCTAGATTTTGGGTGCCCAGGGGTTTTTAGATTTTAGATATTTCCACCATCAAAAAACAATTCAAACACTCCAATTATTTGAATTTTTGAATGTTTTTATAGGATTCCAGCAAAAAAAAACTGTTTGTCTCAACTATTTTGTTGCATCTATAGACAACTCGTACATTAAAAACAAGAATCAAAATCATTAAAACAATATATTTAATATAACCTTATCACTTGAAAAAATTAAAATATTTAATATTAATCAATATTACTTACATAAATTGAAGTCTTCCCAATTATTCAAATATCTCCAATTCACATAATTGCCATATATATATATATATATATGAGGTTTTAATTTATTTGATGGATTTCCATTATTGACATGGTTTAGTTACCATGACCTTCCAACAGTTTTGGAACACTTCTATGTAAGTACGGTTATGTTTAGCTATCTCATGTATAAGAAGAAGTTATCTCATGTATAAGAAGAAGTTTTACAACATGGAACGGAAAAAGCTCCCAAAAATTGCTTCTAAATTGCCTCAACGGATGTCCAGTCTTGGCTTTACCATTGGAGAATTAAAGAGGAGCTTAGTATGGGAAGTACAAATAATGTTAAAAATACTATTACCTCCAAGTTTAAGGACAAGTTGTGAGAGGATTAGGAGCTGGAGGGTAAAAGGAAGCCAAGATACTATAAGGAGGTGATCAAACCCACCCTTGATAATCACAATTATCTCTCTGTGTTGTCCAACACTAAAAAAGAAATGGAGGGTAAAAGGAAGCTACGATACTATAAGGAGGTGATCAACCCCACCCTTGATAATCACAATTATCTCTCTGTGTTGTCCAGCACTAAGAAAAAAATGAACACCCCTAGGATAAGAACTAATTTCCATTAGCCTAGGAGTGAGAGGGGGGTGGTCTATTCCCAAGACTCATTGGAACGATAGAATCTGTCATATTTGTGATTCTATACAGGTGAAAGATGAAAAACAGTTCCCTTTAAAGTGCTCAACTCTTACTCACATCCATTCTCAATTCCCTATCATCTGCCACACTTCCAATCTTCTTAACCTATTAAACCAACCCACCTATAGCTATCTTTGAGTGCTTATTTCCCTTTTTGAACAATCAAACTTAGATTCTTTCAGGATAGAAAGCAATCTTAGCTGATCGTAACCATCATTATCATTAATATTATTTTGTATGTTTAAGAAGATTTAATTTTATTTATTGTGATTATAGTTTTTAAAAATATTTTAAATTTTGATATATACTAAAATAAAATTTATTTTATTTCAATTTTATATGTCAAATTCTTTTAAATATAAAATTAAAAAATTTCAATTATATATATAAAATTTACAATCATAAGAACCAAAACCATTAAAACAATATCTTTGATATAAATTATCATTTAGAAAAGTTAAATTATTTAATATTATTTGACATCGGTAATCAATAGAAATTGAATTTTTCTCAATTATTCAAATAAATCTTATTGAGATTTGCTCTTGAATTTTTTATTCAAATAAATTTTGAGTTGAAATTTTGATTTGTGCTATTTAAACTAATTTTTTTTTATTGTATATATAAATTCAGCACCTTGAAATTTTTTATTAAAGAACTTTAATTGTGAAGAGATTTTTTATCAAACTTATTATTTCAATAAATTCCTGTTAAATTTTAAAAAAATTAAACAGAAAAACTCAAGTGAAAATCTTTAAAAAAAAGATATCTTACTAAAAACAACTACAACTACAGACTTACTCGATAGATTTCCATTACTGACAGACATGACTTTGTTTGGTAAAGACAGCAGTTATGATCCATGAGTGCGTTGAGTGTTTGAGTGTGAGGAGACGTTAAATTTCAACAATATGGGGTCTCTATTCACTTATTTAGTTTGGTACAAACAGCAGTGAGGGAGAGTGGTGACTGCCGAGTTGTCCTCTCATGAATGCTTTGACAGCGAGTTTCAACAATGTATGGTCTTATTCATTTATTTCTGAACATTAGGTTTTGTTTTTATTACATGTTAGATTCGAAAGTTACTTTAAACAAAGTTTTAGTTAAGAATTTGAGTTATGAACATTTGCTAAATTTCAACAATGTCTGGTTTCTTTATATATATTTTATATTTTAGTTTGGAAAGTCACTTCCACTATTTTCAGGTAAGATATAAAAATTGGTATTAGTTAAGTTTTGAGTTAAGAAACTAGTATGCCAAGTATATAGATATCAAGAGTTATATTATTTAAAATTTACATAATCTTTATTTTTATATTTCGAAGTTAATGGTTAATGTACACAGATTATATAATTTTGATGTTTACATTTTGAAAGTAGGTAGGTTATAATTTTTTTTAAATATTAAATATTATTAGATTAAAATTTCAAAATATATTAATGTTAATTTGAATATAAATCTTAATAAATATAGAATATATTTAAATAAAATTATATATATATTTGTTGCCAATTAGATTTATTTTAGCTAGTTAGGAAGATTAATTGAGATTTTCTATATAGAGATTCAATTCTCACCAGTAGTGATACTGAATTATGTTGTAATGGCTTACAACTTTCATATATATATATATATATATATATATATATATATATATATATATATATATATATATATTGTTATTATTATTATTATATATGTTTTATTTTTATTTTATTATTATTTATAATTATTATTTTTTATTTAAGATATTTAAGACGAAATTCATTTCTTTGTAAATCACTTTTCACAAGATATTTACTATTGTCTCCTAGAAAAAATTTTCCAGTGTGATATCCACACTTACATCATTTCCTAAGGACTTATTAACAAAGCCTAGCCCCTAGAGAGTTGAGGAGAATTGACCTCTAGAGGGTTGAGGAGGCCCTTTAATGACGAGAATTCAACCAATTAAGGTAAACCTCAGGGCTAAGTACTATTATTATCATATTTTATAAGATTTATTATAATTATTATATATTTTAATTTTTAGAATTGAATCATAAATGAAACACATAAAAAGAAAAAAGAAGAAAAAAGAGAGGTAAAAATGGTTTTTATTTCATAAATCAAAATATATTTAAAGTAGTGTAGCATTGTATAATACAATATACAAATTAATTCTTGTTCACTACCCTCTATGAGGTAAGCTTCAAAACTATATACTTTAATAGTTGATTCATAGGAAGGGACTTGTGCTTATTTATAACTAGCTAGAAAATCCTAGTGTCAACTTCCTAGTGGATCTCCAGGCCATATTACACTTATTATTAATACTAACTACCTAGTTGTCTTTATTCAATTGTAGCAAACATAGGGGACAAAGTCCACATTACATTAAATGACCAACATACCTACACTATTCTTAACACTAGTGGGACCTTCACCCCCCGTTAAACCACTAGGGAGGATCCAACCATTCCATACCCCTTCAAAAAGTGTTGTCTCTATTACTTGTAGTGATGGTGTATAACCATAAACTAGTGTCCCATGTATAGGTGTTAACCTCAATTTTGAAGTAGTTCAAAAGAATAAGGTCTTATTTACGTGTGTTTCCCTTAATGTTGAGGTAGTCTAAGAAGTTCATCTATAAACCTAGGCCCCATGTCGAAGCGCTCATGCAAAATCCTAATTGATGACACTTGAGCTTGATGAATAACTAAGTAGCACGTTCGAATAGTCCACCATGATCATGTGGATCCAAATAAATAGAATCATCCATTTCTAAAAGATCATTGACATAGTTCCAAAAGGTCAATTATGGATTTGGAAGGAACACTATCACTGGTTAATATGCAAGTTGAAAGCTTGTAATTTCATAACATACTTTTGACTTCCCTCAATGATGTTCTCTTTACATATTAGATTAAAGTAATGAAGGAGAAACTAGAAGTATTTGTTCTTATAACACCTCATTTATTATTATTATTATGAATTCTATTGTTGGGATATGACAATGTGGTTATTATGTTAAAATTTGATAATGTAAAAATGTTTTTATTTTAGTGAAAATATTGCTAAACATTGAATGAAGTGGTGAAGCATCTTATAGATTACTATGCCAATGATGGGGGGTTGGGTGGAAAACATTTCCATTGCTCATAATTCATTATGGAGTTAAATTTTGAGAATCAATTTCCTATTTTTAAATAAATTCAAATCGAAGAGAATTGATAGTTGAATTACCAACTTCCCACAATTATTAGAGTGGTTTGTAGTTGTACAAAAATTTCTCAAAAGTATGGCTAATGTACTCATCTAGAGATTTTTAAATTGACCCATGAAATATCATGCAAATAAGTAGAGAAAATGGAAATTTGTGTGGAGGGAAGATGATATACACATGAATGGGTTTGGGTACCAAATTTGTGCCAAAACCCCTTCTGAATGGTAGTAAAATGGAATACATTTTAAGGATAAAGAAATCAAGCATAAGATTCTTTAAACTAAGGTAGAATAATACGGTTACATATTTCTTGGTGTCTAAATGAGAAAGCACAAAGGCGCTAAGAGGACAAGGCACTGAGGAACTGTAGGGGTAGAGAAAGGCCTCCCCCATGATGTGCAAACTAGTTGTGGTGACATGTGTGACTTCAAATAGGCCCCCTTGTTTCGTGGGTGGAAAGGCAACTTTTTATTTCTGAATCCGAATGAGACATGCCTTAATATTTCTATTTGTTGATGATTGAGTGAGTTCTCCCCTGATGACATCATAATTTGGTTTGAGGGTGGCTACATACAAAGAGAATTAATACACATATGAGCATATGGTGGGGTGGAAAGTTACTCACCCTTCATCAATCAAAACTACCAACTTAACGAGAACTATGACCTTAAAACAAGAACTCTAGCCTTAAAAACTCATATTTTTACATGAAAAAACACCTCATCATACAAAAGTGATGATGCAACATCATCATTTTTCATTTCAAGGATAAAATTCCAACATTTTTCAACCATAACATTAAAATCCAAATATCTAGAATATGAAAGTCTTGAAAAAACATCCAAAATGCAAAGGTGATGATGCAACATCATCTATTTTTTGGGTTAAAATTCAAACATTTTTCAACAATGGCATTATAACATATCATGACTATGAAAAACCTTAAAATTCAACACTTAAATTAGAGAGTAGATCTAGCAAAAGTAATTTATTTTTTTTCCATGGTGAAAATTATAGCATGATTGAAATCCTAGTCGAAAATAGCTTGACCCCTTTAACACCCTTATAAAAAAAGAAAACAAAAAAAAAAAGGTAGCATAAGGATTTTATTTTTATTTTTTTTAAATAAAAAATGAAAATCTGAAAAAGAACCATGACAAATTATTAAATGGGAAATTTTTTATTTTTCTTTTTTCTTTTTTAATTAAAAAACAAAATTTAAAGAAAAAAAATATTAAAAAAACTCTTAAAATATTAAAATAAATCTAAAATAAACTGAATTTATAGATAAAAAATTAAATAAAAATCAAAATCAAAATATTAAAAAATAAAAATAAAATAAAAAAACTTAATTACAAAAATTCCTTTGTAAAAAAAACTAAAAATAAATAATTTAAAATTAAAAAAAAAATTCAAAAGTCTGCGAGGGGGTTATGAGAGTCAAGGGGTGATGTACGACATCACCTTTGCCTTACCATGATTCAAAATTGACTCATGACACTAACTATCTTGAGCAATTGCAGTGTGGGGCATGAGGAAAGGTTTTCACCTCGAGAGATTTAATCATAAGAGAGTATCTTGAGCAAGTTTTGAGCAATGCACTGAGAGGGATCAAATCTCTCGAGGTGAAAACCTTTCCTCAAGTTTTCCTCAAGTTTTGCATCATGTGGGTTTTCTTCCACAACCACAAAGTGGGGCATGAGGGATGGGGTCGATGCTTGACATCACCCAATGATAACCATGCCCCACGACGTAGTCATCATAAAACCCACATGATAGTCGATGTCCCTTGACTAACCCAAATCTCTAAAAGAAATGTGACATTTTTTTGCAGTCATCATAAAATCAAAAAAAGGTGATGTTGCATCACCACTTTTCAAAATGAGCATAAAAATCAACATTAAATGCTACTTCTAAAAAAACCCGAACTCAGTCAAATTCTTGTTAAGTTGGTAACTTTATTATGAATGTATTGCAAATCTTAAATCAATTTAGATAATTATTTTTATCTTTCAAATCTGAAAATTGTTATTTACTTGAAGTGATGTGAATGTTGCTTAGAAATGCAAGTTTAAGTTTTATTGCATGCTAAGTTGAAATTTAATCTCATACGTGAATAGTTATATATTACATCTTAAATGAGAATGAATATAGCCCCTTTAACTTTTAAAGTGAGTAACACTTTTAATGTCATGACTATAATAAGCTTGATATAAGAATATTTTTTGGTTTAAAAAGAAAAGGAATTTTATCTTTCATTTTTTTTAATTAGCCATGAAAATTGGTTGGCAATAGAAAATCTTAGTGGGTCTCAATTATGATGGTTGGGTTTTACACAATCTAGGAAAAATAAGCCTTAGATAGGCTACTTAAGGATAGGTTGTCCCGTTGTCCCACTCGAATAAATCCTAGTGGGTCTCAATTATGATGGTTGGGGTTTACACAATCTAGGAAAAATAAGCCTTAGATAGGCTACCTAAGGATAGGCTATCCCACTTTAATTATACATCTAATTATAAGGGAAAAATATATCATTTTATAATGAATATAAGTGAGAAAAATATTCCCAGAAAATCTGAAAATAATTGCTAAATTAAATAACTAATGAACATACAAAAGTGTGAAATTAGCTTCGAAATTATAGTGGGAAGGTTTCAAAGCTTCCCTTAATAATTTTCATGGGTTGGCTTCTATGTAGGAACAACCATATGACTTAGTACAACTAGACATATTATGATTTATTATGATTTAGATAAGAATAATTTGGGGTCTTCCTCGCTTTTGCATCCATAAACTGGTTATGGATATTGTCATAATGTTATGGTTTCTATGCAACATGATACTAGGCCATTTTGAAATGGCATAGGAAATTCCAAGGACTATTGTCATTTTGGAAATGTATGTGGGTGGTGTCCTTGACTTGCAGTTGATAAGAACTTTGTAAGATTATGTTTTTGAAGACTTTTGTTTTTCCCATTTCTCCTCCAAGATATCATGGGCTATGGAAGCCTTAATTTGATAAATGAAGATAAGAGAAAAACTTATTCAATATTTGTTGGTCATAGTGCAAGCTGGCCTTTATGGTTTTCAGTTATATTCCTTAATGGTGAATGGTTATTTTTTTATATTTATTTAGAAACAAACCAAGTATTGACATGCCTTTAAAACCTTCATAATACTCTACTTATTAGCTTTTATATGTACACAAAACTTTATACATAAAAATAATTCTATGAAAACTTATGCTCCAAGGTGCACATGGATTTAATCATAAGAGAGTATCTGAATTTTATTAAAATTTATATGAAATGAAAAATTTCCTTTCAAAACAATGTGTTTGAGGACAAGTTTAACTTTCTTCCCTCAATTGATGGAAAATCTAATAATTCCTTTAAAACACTACAAGGAAAAGACCCTCTAGTAGATGTTTTTGAGGAACCCCTTATAAAAATACCCCAGACATCTGTTTCTAGCAGAGGTTCCTAGAGGAGGTTGGCAGGAAGAGGTTTTTGCTGATGTATTTCGTCTGGTGCTCTTATCACCGTAAAATGCACCGATCCATTCAACACGAGAAAGCACCGGTGAGGTTAAAAAATTGGCACAGTAGACACTGTGTGCTCCGTACACACCCGCCTGGTGCGTTGTATTTCTGTAGAGCACTAGTACTTTACATAACTTGCACACCAATGCCTCATAAAAAACACACAAAAATTGAAACTGCCCGGGTCGCCCTTAAACGCATCGGGTCACCAATGCACCGGGCTACCCTGAAATCCCCGCACACCCACACAGGGTTAAATAAATAAAAAATTACAGCCAAAAAACCGTACAAAACATAGGCACACTGGGAATTGTGCGCTCCTAACACACCCGCCCGGTGCGTCATATTCCTGTACAACACCGGTTCCTTACATCTTTACCGCATTGGTGCTTCCGAAAATGTGCATGAAAATAGATATCACCTGGTGTGGAATAAATCAAATGCACTGGGGTGCCCATAAACCCCGCACACTGGCAGATGGTTAAATAAAAAAAATTACGGCCAAAAAACCACACAAAACATTGGCACACTAGAAACCGTGCGCTTCGTACACACCCGCCTGGTACCTTTAATTAAGGAACAACGCTGGTGTGTGTCAACTCGTCAGCACCAGTGCCTCATAAAAAGCACGCAGAACAGAAACCACCCAGGGAGAAATGATGGAAATTCACTGGGGTTCCCATAAACGTCGTGCACCAGAAAAGGGTTAAATAAAAAACAAATTACAGTAAAAAAACTGCACAAATCATTGGCTCACTGGATACCATGCCCGGTGCGTCATATTACTGTAGAGCACCAATGCATTGCATATACGCTGCCCCAGTGCCTCATAAAAGCGTGCGAAAATAGAAACTGCCCGGGGCGGCATACTGCAAACTCATTGGTACGCCAGTAAAAACCCTGCGCACCAGAACAGGGTTAAATAAAAAAAAAAATTATAGCCAAAAAATCGCATTTTTCACTTTTGTTAGTGCTACAGAGCTCTCAAGCACTAGTGCAAGTTATCCTTGTTTGAGCCACCCTGACATCTGTGCTCCCATTGCACTTATTGCATGAACTTCTGTTGTGCATTGCCACCAATCTCCAGCTTGAATTTTATAAAACAGTGGACAAATTTTCTTTTGCAAGTTCTACAGCCAACATGCCTCCTCGATGAGTAAATATATAGTTATTTTTCTTGTTTTTCCATAATTAAACCTTTTAGCGGATTAGAATTTCAAAAAGCCTTAAAATTAACCATTAAAAAAAATAAAAAAATTGGTTGCACGGTGCGCTCGAGCCGTTTGGCTAGCACCGGTTTGCGGTGCTGCTTATAAATTTACAGGCGCAATCGGTGCTAACGATATTTGCACTGGTTTCGGGGCGGTACCGCGAGGCGCACCGTGTTATTTTAAAAAAAATTGAAAACTACGTGTGGTCGTTTACCAGGCTGCACCGTTGACAATGTGGTATTGCGACAACTCGGTGCGTTGACGGAATTATCTGCCCCGGCCGTGTAATGTGGTGAGCGCACTGCATACTGCAATTTGACATTGTCAATGGTTCAGCCTGGTAAACTGATGCTAAGGGTATCCACATCGGTTCCGGGGCGGTACCAAAGGCGCACAGTGTTATTTTAAATTTCTTTATAAAGAGCGATGCGGTTGGTTACCTGGCCGCACCATTGAATTAGTTGAATAGTGGTGATGCAGTGCATTGACCGAAATGACCGCCCCGAGACGACTTTTTTGTCAGTGCACGACTTATCGTATTTGGTCTACATCAACGGTGCGACCTTTTAAAATGCTGCATCGATGACTATGTATGGTGGCAAGAGGGCGGTGCGTTGACATAAATATATGCTCCGGGGCATATCGTGTAGTCAACGCACCGCCCTCTTGACACCGCATGTACTGAACGGTGCGCTAAAAACATTTTCTAGAGCATTTCCCCCAGTGCACTAAATATAATTAGGTGCACCATATCCGGTGCGCTCTGTTGAAAGATGCACTTGGACTGGTGCATGACTGTGATTTTTGTGCACCGATTGTTGTTTTATTTATTTTTCAAAAAATATTTATATACGTATATTTCTAAATGCATGTTTCATCTAATAAAAAAATTGTGTTTAATATGTCAATCATTTAGAGACATGAAAGGAGAGAAGAGGGGCAACAACAACAACAATAGGCAGAATAGTATAACATGGTTCGCCTATGGGAGGCAAGAGAGAGGGAGAGAGATGTGTACCCTCGCCCTATTACAGCAGCGACGCAGGGGCTCCTAAGGCAGGTAGGCATCCTCAAGTTCTATGAGGAGGCTACTTCCCTAAAGTCCCATAGTTTGTTTTTGAGACATCTTTTCCAAAGGTGGAATGCCCAACGACAGGCTTTCTAGGTTGGTATCAACCAGTGGTACACGCCCACTAAGGAGGATGTATATTTTATTACAGGGCTATCGAGGAGAGGGGTGGATTTTCCCTCGTTCCTCGAGGTTCCAACTGGCTGTGTGGCAGGGCATTAGTTAGTTTACTCCCAGAGATACATTGGAGCACATTTAGTATCTCTTGCAGATCTTCAGGTCGCTAGAGGGCAGTTACGTATTGGTGCGTTTGGTCGTGAGGAGGTACAGTGTCTCTCACTTATCATTTCGACCACTTCTCACAACACCAGTGACAGGCAACGCATTAGTTGATCCCTTTTATATAATGTTGATTCTTTACTACAACAGCCACGACTTGTCAGGTGGTCTGCCATTTTTTTGTGGCAGTTCTGTATAGCATTAGATAGATGTCGTGCTCATGCACAAGGGAGGGTCAACTTCCCTTTTGATTTAGAGCTTTTTTGTTTTTTTTTTGAGAGGTTTCCAGAGATGAGACCTAGTTTTCTTTGGTAGCCTCGTCGGCTGATTACTGAGGCACGTATGCACATGTGGGGGCAGATGATGCCCAACAGGGAGGAGACTCTTTTTCCAGCGAGGATATCAAATGATGCACTAGAGTTGCTACCTAGTGTTGATGAGCATCCCTTCATTATGGTCCCTGGTCCTTATGCGGGGTTGGATTGGCGAGGGTGTGCCAACATCCTCTTCACAACTGATGAGCCGCCAGATGATAGAGGTAATATTACTATTTTATTTAAATTTATTCTAACATGTTCTTTAACTTGTTTTTATTAAATTCTGTAATGAAATTGTCTAATTATTGTTGTGTACTTATATATATTTTGCAGACATTGGCTCTTTTGATGGCGAGGAGATGCCACCACCACCACCTGATCTAGGTGTGGATATTGATGACAATGAGGGCATGCCAGATGCCGAGGATCATCAGGAGGCCGGTGCAGATCAGAGACCTGCTCCTGCTAGTGTGCTGGTGCGCGGTCGACTTGGTGATGCTAGATACAGGATGGAGTTGGGCGACCAAATCATTGCATTGATTGTTGAGGCAGACATCAGGTCCGCTCATTACAGAGAAATAGAGGCTTATTATAGGCTATTACAAAAGCGGAAAGGCATGTCACGTGACATGTATAGCCTGATGTAGCATGTCGTAGGAGTTACGAAAACTTTTACTCAACTGGCGAGGACTGTTGCACATTACGATCGAGCCACAACACATGATGGACAGTTTGCAATGTGCAACATACCATCATCTCATGATCGTTCACCTCGCGCCGCGCCAGATGAGCATGAGCCTCCACTAACATCTAGCATGAGTCATCATGGAGATGAGGTTGGACCATCGGCCACTAGTACTGATATTGATGTTGTACTACCACTAGCTGATCCATGACATTTATATTACAGTGTTATATTTTTAACATTATTCAGTTTTATCTATATATATATATATATATATATATATATATGGTCCATGTATTTTATGTTCATGTTGCAGTTGTACTTAATTTACATGTTGGTGATCATCATGATGTGTATGTTGTTAGGTCATGTTAGATATGTTCATTTAATGTGCAATTTCCAGATAGATGTGTACGTTATAGCATGAGTTATTTGACATGAGATGTATATTTGATGTTTGTGTTGTGATGATCTTAATATATAATGTTAATTGTGTTTTGTTAGATCATCATGATCATGATGATGCAGTTAGCGATTTTACAGAATGTGTTTTTTAGTCAAATTTGATGTTTGTACGATGGTTTTTTGTAATTTTTTAATTTGTAAAATTGTAATTGTATATATGTAAAATTCTAAAATTGTAATTGTAATTGTAATTGTATGTGAAATTGTAAAATTGTAATTGTAATTCTAATTCTAATTATACTTGTAATTGTATGTAAAATATTTGTAAAATTTTAATTGTATTAATGTGAAATGAATTTATTAAAATTTTTAAATTTGTCAATTCGTAAATTTTAAATAATTGTAAAATAAGAAATCTAGAATAATTTGATTTATTGTAACATAATAAATTTTAGAAAATAATGCAGATAAATTCATGTACTTTAGAATTATCATTATTTTATTATGATCTTAGATACAAAAAAAAAGAATTAATTTATACAGTACGCCATTGTTTTTGAGATCAACATAATTGCAAATTATCAAGTGAATTATTGATTTTAACATTAACACAATGCAAATTACCAATTAATTCAAAATACATATTATATTAATATTTCAAAAAACCCATCTTAACACTAGTACATATGGTCAAAATTCCGACACTTTTCACGTATTGTCGGAAATTTCCCCAATTTTTATCAAATTTTCAAATCCCGCCAACAACCGCTGCTATCCCAAAATTTAGGGACATCATTGCTTTTGCGATGTTTATGAACGTCATCAGAATACTGACGTTTTGGGACACAATGTTGGAAATGCGACGTTTCTAAAATATGAGTCGGTATTGCGATAGTTTGGGGTAAATGTCATTAATGCGACGTTTAGAGACACTTTGAGGACAACCATTGGTATGGCGAAAATTTGAGGACAACCGTCAGTATTAAGATGGGTGGAGGGTAACCGTCGGTGTTGTGACATGTTTCACCAAACATCAGTATTGTGACGGTTTTAGGACAACCGTCAGTATTGCACCAGTTGGAGGGTAACCGTCGGTGTTGCGATGTGTTCACCAAACGTCGTAACCACACTATATAATATTAACATATAAATACCACACTATTTACCAAATAAGAAATATGAAATCATTATAATACCCATTAAAATGTTCTTTGTGCCATTTCTAAGCCATAGTTAGGCTTTCCCTAAGATTTGTATATTTTGCGGTCAAATTTAACTCTTGGTTAATTTTGGAAGGATCACTAAGTAATCTAATATTAACTCGCGTTGTAACTTTTAAATCATAATCTAATATTAAATTTCGTTATTAATTTTCAAACACTCCTTAACCTCTTGCCCACATCAAAATGGCATAGGTAAGAAAAAGGTCTAAAATAAATTAGACTCAACATAATAAAAACAATATGCAAAAACTATAGTTATAGCTCACATACCCTTTCCCAAGCCAACACTATATAACTCTACTTCACTAGGATGTACATTAACTAAGGCTTCACGTATGCATCCACCAAATCTGTCACATCAATGTAGTCCCTAATACATGTACCTTCAAGAGTATTGTAATATGTTCCTTTAACCCACATTGATATGTTCCTTTCACCCACTTTGGTAAAAGGAAGAAAGCAACACTACAAAGTTTATAATAATATATATGTTCACAATTGAGTTGATCTATTAAAGTTAAGAATTTTAATAATCCTCCAACATTAATTCTAATGAGTTTAATGTCTAATTTAATCCAAACTACGGAAAAATTAAATTTGGGGGTAGATATGTTAATCTTTAATAAATTGAATTTTAAAATTTAAATGTAGAGGAATACTTCGTTTCAAGGGGGTTTGATGCCAGAAATAGAACAACTAAACCTCACATAGTAACGATTAACTTTTCATATATTTTCGGTTTAATAGGTTTTTAGTAATACATGTAAAGGAAACCCCACACCTAGAAATCAATATTACTAAAGGATTAAATGTTAGCAATGATATAATATACAAGATGATTTAAAGAGTGCTAATGGAAGTGTGAGTACAAAGTTAGCTTTACTACTCTCATTATAATATAGATTCTGGTCTTAGAGGTCCATTTATCAATTGTTTTACTTTGTTATTTATTTTGATGTTTTCAAAGTAAGAAAAAATAGAGGAATTAGCTCTCAAGTTAATTTTTAACAGCAAGTCCTAGTTTGGAGGATCAAGGTCTAAAAAATTTTAGGGTCATTTTGAAGAATTAAACTATGTTTTTTTAGATCAAAGCTTTTTTTTCTTAATTGCAACGCCTTGTGGCATTATTCTACACTCAAATATTTTTACAACAATGCAAGAAAGAAGTTGATCAAAGTTTACATTGATCTTCGGTGAATGGATATTCTCTATCTTCAATAGCTCTCCCTCTCTAGCCTTCTGGTCAAAATTTCTATTACCCTCCCCTATGTTCATGCATGTCATCCCTTTAGCCTTTTTGCAAGCTTCACATCCCAATTGCCTTTGTCCGAGCGGGTCAGCTAGTCAAGTCGGGTGGGGTTGTGTTAGGTCGCGGTCTCAGGTCAAGTCGTGTGAGGTCACGGGGTCGGGTCGAGTCATGTGAGGTAGGGTCCGGTCGAGTCTAGTCAGGTCGGGTCGGGTTGGCTCGGGTCGGATTGGGTTGTGTGAGGGCACCCAAGGAACATGTCCGAGTTGGGTTGTGTTGGGTCATGTGAGGGCACCCAAGGAAACAAGTTCGGGCGGGTCGGGTAGGGTTCAATCAGGTTGGGTCATGTGAGGCCGCACAAGGAAACATGTTCAAGCAAGTCGGGTCGGGTCGTGTCGTGTGAAGGCGCCCAAGGAAACACGTTTGAGCGGGCAGGGTCAGGTCAGGTCGAGTCATGTGAGGGATCTTAGGAAAACGCATTCGGGCGGGTTTGCTTAAGTCGTGTCATGTGAGGGCACCCGAGGAAATGCGTTCAGGCGGGTCGGGTCGGGTCAGGTTGTGTGAGGGCGCCCAAGGAAATGCGTTCGATCGGGCCGAGTTAGTTCAGGTTGGGTCATGTGAGGGCGCACAAGGAAACACGTTTTCCGTGGGTCGGGGAGGGTTAGATTAGGTTGTGTGAGGGCGCCCAGGGAAATGCGTTCGAGCAATTTGGGTTGCGTTGGATCGTTTGAGGGTGCCTACGGAAGTGCGTTCGGGTGGGTCGGGTCGTGTGAGGGTGGTCGTATAAAAAATGATACGTTGTGATCACCTGTGTGCCTTGTACTACACGTTTGTGCGATCCGTTTTTTGTTTTGATCTACGTTGTGCCTTCGTTTGGGCGGGTCGGGTCGTGCCGTGTGAGGGCACGATAGGAAACACATTTGAGTCATATTGTGTGAGGGAGGCTGTATCAAAAATGGCAATTTATTACAACAAAAATCGGAATATTACAGACTCAAGGGTTTCCTTGGGTGCCCTCACACGGCATGACCCGATCCGACCCGACCCGCTCAAACTCGTTTCCCTCGGCGCCCTCACATGGCTCGACCCACCCGAACACGTTTCCTAGGGCACCCTAACATGTTCACAAAACGTTAGAATAATGACATGGATATAAAATGTCAGAAGCGTGACATAGGCTATTGAGATTGTTGGAATAGCCACGAAATGAAAAGACCATTTACAAAATGTCAGAATGGTGACGATATGAGGCATGTTACAGATTTAATATGTTATTTCATATATTAGTGTTAATTAGGATATATAGTGTTGTTTAAAATATTCCAAGCTATTAGATCTAGATCTTGGTTAATAATATTGTATTGTGCACCATTATCAAGGATAACTCAATATTTTGTTATAAATAAGATCAAGGTCTTCCATTCATTATTTACCTTTGATCCTTTTATCATGGTCGAACTTTGATCACTTTTATTTTCTTTTTTCTTATTGAGATCCCACTGAGTTCAACACATCTTGGGTTTTCTACACCATTGAGAGAGATAATTGCTAAATATAATTATTTTTTTCTTTATAGGTAATTTGCATCAATGGAAGAAAACATTAGAGGTAGAAAAAAAATTGAAAAGGGTGAAAGGGGTGATGGTAGAGTTTATTGCCCTTGCAAAAAATGTTGTATGAGAAATAATGTTAGAGTTTTAATAGAAACATCAACAATGCATTATAGGAAATATGGGCACATTGATGGTGGATCGAATGACTATCGTCCCGTGGTAATTAATTATCTATCTTCATTTTTATTATATCGTAAAATTTTATATTATTTTAATATTTTTTATATATGCACTAATGTTTAATGATTGTTTGTACTTTTCATAAAGGCACAATTGCCCCCCAACTTTTTGCAGAACCAGCTTCCACAGCTAAATAGTAGTAGATTAGATGATGTTGCACCAGTACAAGAGAATATTGCAGCAAATATTAGTATTGGAAATGATGTTGTACAAGGTGAAGAACATGAAGTGAATGATGAAGATGATTTTAATGATCCCATGGAGGTAGATCATGATGACAATAATGAGACAGTTCACATTAATGATGGGAAAAATCAAATGCTCCAAGAATTGTATGGTGAGTCAGATGATGATGGTGGAGATAGTGACGGTATTTATGATTTACCTCTGATTGAAACGTCAAATGAACGAATTTTTGAACACTCAAATGCAACTCTTCTCTCTGCTACATTGTTGTTGGTGAACTTAAAGGTTATGAATAATTGGTCTAATAGATGTATGACACAGATCCTAAGGTATGCAATAAATATATTGATAACATCTATGTAAATGACGTTAATTATTTTCCATTTATTTAGTTGTAATAAATGTGTAAAATAATAATTCAATACTTATATATGATTAATAATCTTTACATTAACTAGTTTTTGTTTATGTTGTAGATTGTTGGGTGAATTTTTGTTACCATGGCCAAATACTTTACCTCGAACATATAGAGATCTACGTGCTATTATGAAAGACTTTGGAATGGAATATAACACAATAGATGCATGTCCTAAAGATGATATTATATATTATGGAGAACATGCGTCGAAAACAGAATGTCCAAAATGTGGTACCAGTAGATATCGAATAGATCAACTAACAAAAAAGGTGCCTCAAAAGGTTCTTCGTCATATTCCCATAATTCCACGTTTGCAGCGAATGTTCAGGTGTAAGAGCAGAGCATAGTTTATGGATTACCATTCAAATAATAGAAGTGGAGATGGTGTTCTTTGAATGCCTGCAGATGGTTCTGCATTTAGGGAAATCGAGGAAAAATATGTAGATTTAAAAAATGAACCTCGTAATGTCAGGCTTTCACTGGCAGCCAGAGAGCTTAGATCTACTTACTCAGTGTGGCCTATTTTCGTTATCAATAATAACATTCCTCCTTAGATGTCAATAAAGAGGGAGCACATAATGTTGACTATGATTATTCCAGGTATTTGATCCATTATTTTTTCGAATGTAACATTTTCATTTCTCTCATTGTTTGCATAATATATTTTATTTATTTACTTAGTTATATATACATATATCATGGTAGTAATTATGTACCATAATTTTGAACAATTAGGTAAGTACCAGGTCAAAGATATGAATGTATATATTGAGCCTCTTATCGATGAGCTAATAAATTTATGGCATGGCATCACTATGTATGACATCACTAAACCAATCAAGCAAAAGAGATTTCAATGTCATGGAATGTTTGTTTGGACAATTCATGATGCCCTAGGACTAACACATTTTTGTGGTATGTAATATTTCGTTGCACTTTAATATAATATATAATTATCTAAATTATATATACCATATTGCATGTTTTAAAAACGATCTCATAGTATAATTGCTATTGATCCATCTATTGCAGGTCTTCAAATAAAGGGTAGATTTGCATGTCCAGTTTGTGGCCCTAAGATGAAGTATCATCATTCACCAGACTTAGGAAAGATGGTTTTTGATGAGTTTAGGCACTTCCTCTCTAGGAACCATAAGTATCGTACTACTGAAAAACATATTTTCAATGATAAAGAAGAAACTGAATTAAAACCATGAAGAATGACACCTCGGTTGTGGATGTTGGAATATAACAGAATTAATAATCGTCAAGCAGCTAGTACATAATTTGTATATATATATATATTAATTGTTTATGTATTGTTTGGAATTTTTGTTTTAACTAATGAATTTATTTTATTGTATTTGATAATTATTGTTCTGATTTATTTTATTCTTTGATATCAAGGTCATCGTTGCAGTGAAGGTACTAATATTGTACTTCCACCTGGAATGAAATGTTATCCTTCTCAATTCGCGAGGTTGCCTTATTATGAGGACCTAAAAATAGCTCATTTGTTTGATACAATGCATATCGGGAAGAATGTGACAGAAATTTTATGGTGAATCATAGATGGTGCACATGATAGAGATAAAATTGACAAAATTTATGCTGACATTGAGAAATCGAATCTTGCAATGAAAAGTGTGATCGACAGATCAAATAACAATGGAGGTCGAAATTATAATAATATTACATGGTTATTAACAGAACAACAAAGTAATGATGTAAAAGAGGTCGTTAGAAGAATTAAATTTCCAACAGGTTTTTCTTCAAACATAAATAATATCTTAACGAAGAAAGGTGACTTCAGTGGGGTGAAAACACACGATTGGCATACCTTTGTTAAGGTAATATTTTTGGTATACATTTTTTTATGTTATTGCTTGAATACATCTTTTAAATTTTCCTTTTTTTTATTTAATTTGGAAACCAATAACGATTCATTTTTTTATTGTTATAGTATGTTCTACTTGTATCTCTCCCAAACGACTTCGACAACAATGTCAAACAAGTTATATATGGTCTTAGTAAATACATGAGGTAAGTAGTTTTGATTTATACGCAAAATTTGACTACAATTTCTTTTTGTACTTAATGACATGATGTGTTAATTTACTTGTAATGAAATATATATTATGTTTCATTGAAATAATGTTGCGTAATGATTTGTAAATGGTTGTCACTGAAAGAAATCCATCAAGATGAAATAAGTTATTGGAAGAGAGAAATTCCTTTGCTAATGTGTGAAATGAAAAAGTATCTACCTCCAACATTTTTCAATGCACAAGAACACTACTTGATACACCAAGTTGAGGAGATTGAAATGTGTGGAGTAGTAAACACAAGGTCAGTGTGGATGGCGGAGAGGCACCTGAAATCCTTGAAGGCTTTGGTTAGAAAAAGAGCACGCCCTGAGGGTTCTATGGTGGAGGGATATGTGGTATATGAATCCATGGTGTATATTAGTCATTATATTCCTATATTAGTTGCGCCATCTATGAATGCGGTGTATTGCATTTGGGATGTGAACTCCATCAAAAAATTTGAAGTGGAGTACTTGCTGGGAAACGGTAGAATGAAGAAAGTGAGAGGTAAAAGATTTATTATGTATAATACATATAATGTTTCATTTTTTTACATCATGTATATGATCATATTCATTTAAGTCTTATTTTTTCATCGTTTATTAATTAATATAATTTACCATGGTTATAAGCTATATTTAATATTGGTGAATTATTGTTTTTTTATTCAAGTGCTCAAGATTATGAGGCACTACTTTTATACATTGAAAACAATCTTGAGTGGATTAGTGAATAGATTGAAAGATGTAAAGCACGTAACGACGATAGGGTATCATGGAAACTACTGTCTGAATTGGTTAGAGAAGCATATCGTAGTGGATATGGAAATGTTATGGACAGGGAAATTGATTTAGCATATTGTTTGAAAGATAGAAAGGTAAGCAATTAATTCACCTATTTTATTCATTACTTATTTTATATTATATTTATAATGTGACAACAAGTTTGATTTTTCAGATAATTTTCAAGTTGTGTAAATTATATGATTAATTATTAATTGAGAATGCATCTTTTTCATGTTTGGTATATTGCAGTTGAAACACCACGAGGCTATGTGGTGCAATGGTCGTAAATTTCAAATTAAATAGTTGGATGATAACATGAAAACTTATGATAGTGGGATAAATGAAGTATTCCAGGTCACTAATGTTTTCTCCAGGAGTGACAGACACCCTCGAGAATCTGAAAATAGATATTATGGGTTTTTAGATGATATAGTTGAGTGTGACTTTAATTCCTTCAAATTAGTTTTGTTCGACGTAAAATGGTATAGGCTACGAATGGATGTACATGATGATGATATAAATATTATTCAACATGAAAATGGATTTCCAATGGTTAAAACATCGCAGTTTGAAGCAGGAAAAGATCACTATGTTTTTCCAAGCCAATGTGAACAAGTCTTTTACTCATAGGTTCTAGGTGAGAACAGATGGTCATTTTCCATTAGATATGATCGAAGAGGAAGGCCAGTAGAGTATAATATAGAGGAAGAAGATGATATTGATCAAGAAGAAGATGATGTAGTGGCACATGAGCAGGAAGATGCATTGACACAAGAAGAAGATATAGAAGATGAACTAGGCATAGGAGACGAGGCAACAATTATTGATGATGATGTCGATGAGGATATTATTGAAAATGCCATAATTGATGATGATGATGACATGGTCGATCATTTCAACACCGTTTCTGAATCAGATGTTGGTATAGATGTTGATCAGTTGGATGAAGATCAAGAAGATACAGAAGAAGAATATTGATACATATGTTATGTTCGAGTATGAGTTGGTATGTTATAAGTTTATATTTTAATATGTAGGAATTATTGTCTTTAAATAATTTACTAATTATGTGGGTTTATTGCATGCTGTTTATTATTTCAAACCAATAAATAATGGCCATGCTATTGTACAGGCTGAACTAAAACTATGTATTTATACAAACACATGAAAATTTCGTTTATGACCTTAATTAATTTTTGGTTTGTTCGTATTCTATTTCATAGATTGGGTATTGGGAAAATGAGAGCGATGTGAGGGGGATGGGAGGGGACATATGAGCTTCCACCTTCACGTGGTTGGCCCTGTTCAGTAGAGAATAAATTATTCTTGAAACCAAGAGAAGCTCATTCATATTTATTTTCATTATGATAAATGTCATCATTGTTGTCAGATTATTGCAGCGCCAAAATTGCCGAAATTGTTACAAAACATTAAAAGTACATTTCTTTTAGGAATTGCCCAACGAGGCCATAATTTTTTTTGGATGACCATTTTATTGCTAGAATATGACAATAAATTCTTAAAAAAATCACACTATGGTAGTGTTTAATTTTTTCTTTTGATGACAAAAATGGATTCAACACCATCAAGGACACTTGGGGCACCCAACATCTTGAAGATTGACAACTATAACCTAGATTTTCAATAACTTCCACCATATTTTCACAAAATCATGCTAGAATTTCTATTTTTTTATGGATGAAATTATGGCTTCATTAGACTACACGTTTATTTTATATGAGGTTTAAAAATCTTCCCTATATCTTGTGTTGTTGGAATGACATGATAACGTTTAGCCATAATGTAAACACGTGATTTCATGGTTTTATTCCTAGTTTTCCTCCTACTTCTTTGCATTTTGTGTTTATAATTTAGTGGATATTATATGAGCTTGAGGTTGTGGCCTTTCACACTTATCACAAGGATGCATGGGTTTAATTAAATGACCATCCATTCACATGTATATATCATTCTAGAAATTACACAAGGAGAGATTGACCGAGGAGTTTAAAAAACAATTCCTCCCATGGGTGCCTTGTGCACGTTCTTGTGGCGCGTTTGCCATTTTCTCCCTTGTGCCTTCATTTGGTCGGGCGCACTGTGTGAGGGCGCCCACCCAAACATGTTCAGGTCAGGTCGGGTCGTTTCGTTTGAGGGTGGCCATATCAAATTTGATAAGCTGTGACCGTACGAGTGCCTTTTGCACGTTCGTGCAGCCTGTATTCCATTTTCTCTCTTGTGCCTTTATTCAGTTGTGCGCATCGTGTCACACCGTGTGAGGGCACCTGTCCAAATGCATTCGGGCCGGGTCGTTTCGTTTGAGGGCGACCGTATCAAATTTTCTAAGTTGTGACCACACGGGTGCCTTGTGCATGTTCGTGCGACCCTTTTGGCGTCGTTTGCTCCCTTGTGCCTTCGTTCGGTCGGGCGCGCTGTGTCATTTCGTTTGAGGGCGCCCACCCAAACCCATTCAGGTCAGGTCGTTTTGGTTGAGGGCGCCCACCCATACGCGTTTGGGTTGGGTCGTTTTGGTTGAGGGCGCCCGCCAAATGCGTTTGGGTCAGGTCGTTTCGGTTGAGGGCACCCGTATCAAATTTTCTAAGTTGTGACCGCACGGGTACCCTATGCATGTTTTTGCAGCCCGTTTTCCGGTTGCTCCCTTGTGCCTTCGTTTGGTTTGGCGCGCTGTGTCGTGTCGTGTGAGGGCGCCCGCCCAAACGTGTTCGGGTCAGGTCGGTTCGGTTGAGAGCTCTCGTATCAAATTTGCTAAGTTGTGACCGCATAGGTGCCCTGTGCACGTTTGTGTAGCCCATTTGTCGGTTTCTCCCTTGTGCCTTCATTTAGTCAGGCATGCCATTTCGCGCCATCTGAGGGCGCCCGCCCAAACGCGTTCGGGTCGGGTCGTTTCGGTTGAGGGCGCATGTATCAAATTTTCTAAGTTGTGACTGCACGGGTGCCCTATGCATGACATTCATGTGGCCCATTTTCCAGTTGCTCCCTTGTGCCTTCGTTCGGTCGGGCACATCGTGTCGTGCCGTGTGAGGGCACCCGCCCAAACGCGTTTGGGTTGAGGTGAAGCCACAACAAGGAAACAGAGTCTGGTTCGAGTCGGGTAAAAATGTGTTCAATGTTCACCCACAGGTGGAGTCGGGTTAATTCCGCAAGGCACGTGAAGAAAAATGTTCAGGGCAGGGTCGAGTCAGGTTCCTTCCACAGGATGCGTGCATAACAGTGTTCAGGGCGGGCATGTTCAGGTCGAGTTGGGTTCATACAGTGCGTCCATGTTCAGGACGCCATGCAGAACAATGTTTAAAGGTGTGAAGGTCGTTCATCAGGGTCGAGCCGGGTCGAACGCGACCCGAGTTCTTTTAGGAGATGCGTGCAGGCCATGACCTTGGTGACCTGTGTGCAGACATTGACCCCAGTGACCCACGTGCATAAACGCGTTCAGGGTGCCGAGGGCATCTGTGACTCGAGTGACCCACTTGAACCAAAATTCGTACAGACTTCATAAACATGTTCTAAAAGGGAATTTTGGGGTTCCTTTGGATTGTTTTCACTGTTGGGGAGTTGTTAAGGCTAGAACAAGGTACAATCACATTTGGAAATAATTATAAATGGTTTATGCAGGCTTGGTTGTATGATTATTGTAGATTGTACATATTTATTGAAACATAATATTAGACAAACTTATTAACGGGAGTTGCCCCTCCCTAATCCATTAACCACTAACTCATTATTCAAGTACCTAACCCCTAACTACTCCTAAATCCCCTAACCCCTAAGCCTCCAATCCCTACTCCCTTAACTAATAACTCATTATTCAACCCCTATCCCCTAAATGCACCTAAATACCCTAACCCTTAACCCCCATTAATCCCTAAACCCTGAACCACTAACTCATTATCTCCCTAAACCTAATCCCTAATCCCTTAACCACTAAATAATTACTCCCCTAACCCCTAAATGTGCCTAAATACCCGAACCCCTAAGCCTTCAATCCCTAATCCCTTAACCACTAATTCATTATTCTCTTAACCCCTAACCCCCAAACCCTAAACCTCTAACCCCTAATATCCTATTCATTGAACCCCTAAGCCTCTAATCTCTAATCCCTTAACCACTAACTCATTATTCCCCTAACCCTTATAATAGTCCTTAAAACCAGCTGGGATTGGCCATTCAAAACGAGATCAGGTCTAGCTGGGACCTACGATCGGGTGATTAATTCCCCCTTGTTGGCAAGGTTGAATTTTTTCCCTGTCAACAACCCTATAGTCCTTAATCTATCTAACATATACTTATAAAATGCTATTTTTTTGTAAATGTGGCCCTTGACTATGCCATGAAAACCCTCCAAATTTTTTTTAAATGGTGGTGTTACACAGCAATTTGTCACCGTCCCTGCAATCCCCTGTCTCGCACATTGGAGGGCTTATTCTGTGACCTGTGAGCAGTGACATGACCTGAAAACACTTGTATGGCATCCCCCTAGACATGGACTTTCATTCCCCTGAAGACAACTCCTTGTGAAAAACCCTAAAAATATCCTTTTTATCCTTGGCGCGACTCGTCAGTGTTATACCCACGCCAATGGGGGAAATCCTCCAAAGAGGACACGCCAACTGGCGCTCTGTCCCAGAGTCGCACTCGCGCCAAGCTTAATAAGGAGTGTTTAAAAAAAATAAATGGTGGAAGATTGACTCCAACTAACTCCTGAACTAGTCTCTAAATTGAGTTGGGACGTTTGGCTCCGGATCTCCATGTAGAGGAAGTATTTTTCCACCTCTCATGGAATCTTCCTTAAGGATAGGGCCAATCCCATGATTGTAGGGATCCCAACTCCCCTTCCACCATCTATATAAGCTTGCCATTTCCCTTTGCAAGCTAGTCTCCAAGAGCCTTCATAGCCTAAAGAATGTTGCAATAGTCCTCATAGAGCCAAATCTGTAGCAAGGAGATTGACGATCGAAGAGAGAGGCTTGTCCACATTCCCGACGAGCTTTACCGAGACGTATTCCGCTGACGACCCGCCGAAGGAAGATTCAGCGTCAGAGCTAGGATGTATTTTCCTTTGTATGAATTAATGATAAGCGACTATTGGTTATGGTTCCACTCGTAGTGTTCATTATGATCATGAGTTGTGTCTTCTCTGACTGATACATAATTGCATATATCGGGTTTTACGCTTGTGTTTGTCGTATTTCTTGTGTGTGTAGGTGTTCGATCGTGGCAAGAGAGAGGATTGTGATCTGCTGGAGCAAGGAAACGAGAGCGCCATCTTCTCTACAAACAACAGCATTGGACTTGAGGTAGGCCTTCATTGCAATTTGGTTTATTGCAATTAGGAACTTGCACCTTAGCGTGATACGATTGTTGCTAGACCCGATCTGGGCTAGTAGGGATCGCCTTTGTCTACAGAGGGGATTTACCTCTACAAAGGTGACTTCGCTAGGGATCGTTGATTTGGAGTACTGTCTTGTCTTTTCGGTCGATTCTTGACTTTGCTTGCTTGATCAACTCTTTTGGCTGGCTCTTTCTGTGTGTTTGGCTTTTGTTTAGCTTTACCATCACTAGGCTGTTCCTTGGATTGCTCTTTTTTATTTTTCCATAGTAAACTCGACTGGCGCGCTTATTAGCCTGACAGTCGTGCCCATTAGCGCATGTTTCCAGTGTACTACCCGCGCCAATCCTATTCTGGCGCTAGATTCCACCTGACAGTCGCGCCAATCCTGAAAGGTGCTAGGGTTTGCTCTATTTTAAGCTTTCTGAGCTTGATCTATGTGTTTGGTTTCATTTTTATGACTGCTTGAGTGTTCTGAAGCCTTGTTTGACTGACTGTGACATTCATCCTTTGGTTGTTTACCTATTTCTATCGATTTTACATTCTAGCCCTAGGGCATCTAGGTGCTATAGTGTGTCGAGCCTCCCATGGGAGTTTTTGGTTTCTGTCTGTTCAGTCAACCTTGCGATTTCTTCTCTGCATTCGTTTGGTGGTTGTCTATCGTTTTATTGCGCTATTTGAGTGATTGGTTTCTTCTTCATTCAGATTCTGCTTCGTCTCATTTTGGGCCTAGATTAATGTCTAGTCAATTTAGTGTCCTAAATTGCTAACATAAATTATCGACCAAGGCTGGTAAACTGATGAAGTGTGATGCACTATATGTGCCTAAGAAACCTACTTCTTACTTCGTTTTTTTGATGTTTTATTGTTGTTTTTGGGGTTTTATGTTTCGATTCTTAGTGTTCTACTCTGAACTAGAAAGATGAGATTAAGTCTAATTAAAAGGAAGGAAAAAGAAATGTTGTCAAATGAATTAAAGCAGAGTTTTATTTGCAAGTTATGTTCCTAACTAAGAAATGATGAAAACAGAGAGTCCTAATCCATGGATATTACAGCTTCTAAATGAACATTCATGAAATGAAAAGTAACTCAAAACACTACAACTTAATCTGATTCATTTAGTTAGAGATTTGTTGGAAGAGCTTGTGAAAAATATTAATTTTAATGCAATGAGGATCTCCTAAAACATAAAAGGAAATGCTGAAACAAACAGTAACTTAAAACATTATAGTTGAATCTCATTCATTTGATAGAAGTTTATTGGAAGAGCTTGATAAAAAGATTACTATAATGTAGTAAGGATCTCCTATGAAATGTTGAAACAACTTATAACATTACAACTAAATCTCATTCATGAGTTAGAAGTTTATTGGAAGAGCTTGTGAAAGAGATTAATCATAATGTGATAAGGATCTTCAATGAAGCAAACAATCAATAACTCACAATACTACAACTTAGTCTCATTCGTGAATTAGAGGTTTATTGGAAAAGCTTTTGAAAGAGACTAACTACAGTATAATGAGGAATCTGATCTAAAATTGTGTGAACAAAATATTTCTTATATAGAGATTGACAGTAGGGGCTTTTACTAGTTATTTCACCTTTACTAGAAAGGATGAAACCAGAAGCTTCTGGCCCTCTTACTGACTCTGCCTAAAGAAATATAATGTAAACACTAAATAGATCTGGCAAATGAGGATCTTCTTTTTAACTAAATAACAGAAAATGAAATGCTAATAACTCAAAATATCACAATTGAATCCCATTCATTTAATAGAGATGTATTGGAAGAGCTTGAGAAAGAGACTAACTGCAATATCATGAGGATCCTTTATCTAAGAAAATGACATGAAAAATAATGCTAAAAGCTATGATTTCAGAAAGCAATCTAAGTAAGGAAATATGAAAAAATAGAATTGAAAACAACTTATCTAGAAAACATGTAAAACCTCCTTGAATAGCGGGGGCCCTCTACTACCAATTTGGTGTAATACTTAACTCCTTGAAGACGTGATCAAAACAACATCAAAGAACTGAAATTCTTTATTGAAAAACTCACAAATCTACATCCCATTCCATCTTAAGCTTTGTTACAAAATACTCTTTATTCCTTTCTCTCATTTTCTTATTTTTTCACTACTCATGATAGGAGAAAGCTTCTCCTGTTTATACAAAATATGAGAAGTTATCTCATTAATGGGAGTCCATGAATCTCTCCCTCCATCTCTAGAGTTACAATCAAAATAGGAAATGATAAGACACATGTCTTCTTAGAGTTTCAATACAATTAGAAGATGTGACACATATCCTAATGATCCCATGATTCTTTCCACTCAAATTCGAATTTAGCCTTAGAGTGCCACATAAGGGTCTTCTAGAAGTCTCCTTTTGATCTACACATGTCAACAATCTCAACCCACTTGTTAGGTATAAGCATATGCACATTATTTTCTAATTTTTAACCACAAATTCACTAAAAAAGGCTAAGAATTAATAAAGTTTGGAAAAACATAAATGTTGTCCAATGATAATGAAAGTGGGATGAATGTAGTGACATAGTAGTGAAATGGAGGTGATATAATGGAAATAGTGAAAGTGTAATGGAAATGAATGACATTTTCAAGACCCAACATACCCCCCAACTAAATTTATTGCATGTCCTCATGCAATATATATTACATTAACTCTTTTGATCTTTGAGGTTTGGCTTAACTTTGCATGATATCATCTGATAACTTCATATTTATGCAAAGTGTTTTACTTGAATTGCAACATGGTTGGTTCTTGTGTTACAACCAATTTTTTTTTTTTTTGCATTCTATTTTGATCTTTGAATTTTGCATAATGATATTTTGATTATTTTTGCAAAGTATATCTTTATTGGATTGCATGATGGTTGGTTCTTGTGTGACAACCATGATTTTGTTTGTATCCAATTTATCCTTTAAACATTTTTTTGAAAAGCCATTGTATGCTCATAATAACAATGTAATAGTTAATATATGTTGGAAGTATGTGGGCTCCTGAGTATGATATGGACATGGTAAGATATGAAGATGAATGTATTCCCCCCCAACTGATGGTATTGACAATTTTATGAAATGATGAAGAGAAATGTTTTTCCAACAATTATCATTCTAGCTTTTTATGGAATTCTATGGTCAAAAGTTAGAAAATGACGTACCTTAGCTTACCCTTTGGAATGGATGAGTTGTATGTGTGGTGGCTGAAAAATTCTGATCATATTCTTCTTCAAGTGGCTGAACAAGAGGAGTCATGAATAAAGAGATAAGATGACTTTTTATTGCTCCTAATAAAACTTGCTGAATCTGCTCCAAAATGCTGAAAATAATAGTCTTCATGTCTTCAAAAATCATTGGCAAAATTCCTACTATGTGAAAAGATGTTCTGATGTCGAACATAGTAGGAAATTGTTGACTTAGTGGCCATTAATGGATGCCACTAGTCAACACGAGAACTCTCACCATTGATGAAAATGAGAGTCAAGATGCCCAAACACATCTTGCTAGGTACGAATGATTTTTCCGATTTTATACTGAGGCCATATTGAAAGCTAGGATTGAAGATAGCCATAGATTTTTTTTTTTTTTTTTTTTTTGAAATTGTAAATTTTTATAAGAAGGATTAATGATTTTCAATTTCAGGCAGCAAAGAATTCAAGAAAAAAATGCTAAAAACAGGGCTTTGACTGAGGTTTTAAACTGTTTTTTTATCAGTCTGGGCTGGGTGACTAGGATAGGATCCATGTCGGGACAATTCCGGAGATGCCCATATGGTCAATTTCTTCATTGGATGCCTGTAACCTGCTAAAACTTGAAATCAGCTGCGGAATTCACAATTAGCTGCGGAATCAGGCCACATTCCGCAGATAGGTTGAAAAATCTTATTAAAACAGGATACAGTGTTTTGAGGACCAATACAGACCATAACCAGTCAATCTTGGACAGCTGAACCTATCAAAGCAGTTGGGTTTCATATTTTTATTTTATTTTATTTTTTATTGAATCAATTGAAATGATCAAGTTTATTTTGTCTCCTTTTTTTTTTTTTTACATAACAATTATTTTTCTGATCCTCCAGATCACACAAAGTGCAGGAGGAGAGCATACTGAAGAATTACTAATTTTTTTTTTTTTTTTTACATAAAAATCCTTTTTCTGATCCTCCAGATCACACAAAGTGCAGGAGGAGAGCATACTCAAGCATTATTAATTTTTTTGTTTAGATGTAAGAAATAAGGTCTCCTAATTACACTTCCCTGGAAATGGCGCCAAAATGTCTAGTCAATTTAGCGTCCTAAATTGCTAACATAAATTATCAACCAGGGCTAGTAAACTGATGAAGTGTGACGCACTATATGTGCCTAAGAAACCTACTTCTTACTTTGTTGTTTTGATGTTTTATTGTTGTTTTTGGGGTTTTATGTTTCGATTCTTAGTATTCTACTCTGAACTAGAAAGATGAGATTAAGTCTAATTAAAAGGAAGGAAAAAGAAATGTTGTCAAATGAATTAAAGCAGAGTTTTATTTGCAAGTTCTGTTCCTAACTAAGAAATGATGAAAACAGAGAGTCCTAATCCATGGATATTACAGCTTCTAAATGAACATTCATGAAATGAAAAGTAACTCAAAACACTACAACTTAATCTGATTCATTTAGTTAGAGATTTGTTGGAAGAGCTTGTGAAAAAGATTAATTCTAATATAATGAGGATCTCCTAAAACATAAAAGGAAACACTGAAACAAACAGTAACTTAAAACATTATAGTGAAATCTCATTCATTTGATAGAAGTATATTGGAAGAGCTTGAGAAAAAGATTACTATAATGTAGTAAGGATCTCCTATGAAATGTTGAAACAACTTATAACATTACAACTAAATCTCATTCATGAGTTAGAGGTTTATTGGAAGAGTTTGTGAAAGAGATTAATCATAATGTGATAAGGATATTCAATGAAGCAAAACAATCAATAACTCACAATACTACAACTTAGTCCCATTCATGAATTAGAGGTTTATTGGAAAAGCTTTTGAAAGAGACTAACTACAGTATAATGAGGAATCTGATCTGAAATTGTGTGAACAAAATATTTCTTATATAGAGATTGACAGTAGGGGCTTTTACTGGTTATTTCACCTTTACTAGAAAGGATGAAACCAGAAGCTTCTGGCCCTCTTACTGACTCTGCCTAAAGAAATATAATGTAAACACTAAATAGATCTGACAAATGAGGATCTTCCTTTTAACTAAATAACAGAAAACGAAATGCTAATAACTCAAAATATCACAATTGAATCTCATTCATTTAATAGAGATGTATTGGAAGAGCTTGAGAAAGAGACTAACTGCAATATCATGAGGATCCTTTATCTAAGCAAATGACATGAAAAATAATGCTAAAAGCTATGATTTCAGAAAGCAATCTAAGTAAGGAAATATGAAAAAACAGAATTGAAAACAACTTATCTAGAAAACATGTAAAACCTCCTTGAATAGCAGGGGTCCTCTGCTACCAATTTGGTGTAATCCTTAACTCTTTGAAGACGTGATCAAAACAACATCAAAGAACTGAACTTCTTTATTGAAAAACTCACAAATCTACATCCCATTTCATCTTAAGCTTTGTTACAAAATACTCTCTATTCCTTTATCTCATTTTCCTATTTTTTCACTACTCATGATAGGAGAAAGCTTCTCCAGTTTATACAAAATATGAGAAGTTATCTCATTAATGGGAGTCCATGAATCTCTCCCTCCATCTCTAGAGTTACAATCAAAATAGGAAATGATAAGACACATGTCTTCTTAGAGTTTCAATACAATTAGGATATGTGACACATATCCTAATGATCCCATGATTCTTTCCACTCAAATTCGAATTTGGCCTTAGAGTACCACATAAGGGTCTTCTAGAAGTCTCCTTTTGACCTACACATGTCAAAAATCTCAACCCACTTGTTAGGTATAAGCATATGCACATTATTTTCTAATTTTTAACCACAAATTCACTAAAAAAGGGTAAGGATTAATAAAGTTTGGAAAAACATAAATGTGGTCCAATGATAATGAAAGTGGGATGAATGTAGTGACATAGTAGTGAAATGGAGGTGAAATGGAGGTGATATAATGGAAATAGTGAAAGTGTAATGGAAATGAATGACATTTTCAAGACCAACATACCCCCCAACTGAAGTTATTGCATGTCCTCATGCAATATATATTACATTAACTCTTTTGATCTTTGAGCTTAACTTTGCATGATATCATTTGATAACTTCATATTTCTGCAAAGTGTTTTACTTGAATTGCAACATGGTTGGTTCTTGTGTTACAACAAATTTTTTTTTTGTTGCATTCTATTTTGATCTTTGAACTTTGCATAATGATATTTTGATTATTTTTGCAAAGTATATCTTTATTGGATTTCATGATGGTTGGTTCTTGTGTGACAACCATGATTTTTTTTTTATCCAATTTATCCTTTAAGCACTTTTTTTGAAAAGCCATTGTATGCTCATAATAACAATGTAATAGTTAATATATGTTGGAAGTATGTGAGCTCCTGAGTATGATATGGACATGGTAAGATATGAAGATGAATGTATTCCCCTCCCAACTGATGGTATTAACAATTTTATGAAATGATGAAGAGAAATGTTTTTCCAACAATTATCATTCTAGTTTTTTATGGAATTCTATGGTCAAAAGTTAGAAAATGACGTACCTTAACTTACCCTTTGGAATGGATGAGTTGTATGTGTGGTGGCTGAAAAATTCTGATCATATTCTTCTTCAAGTGGCTGAACAAGAGGAGTCATGAATAAAGAGATAAGATGACTTTTTATTGCTCCTACTAAAAATTGTTGAATCTGCTCCAAAATGCTGAAAATAATAGTCTTCATGTCTTCAAAACTCATTGGCACAATTCCTACTATGTGAAAAGATGTTCTGATGTCGAATATAGTAGGAAATTGTTGATTTAGTGGCCATTAATGGATGCCACTAGTCAACACGAGAACTCTCACCATTGATGAAAATGAGAGTCAAGATGCCCAAACACATCTTGCTAGGTACGAATGATTTTGCTGATGTCGAGTCACCTAGAAGATTTGACGAACAAGGGACATTAATGTATTCCCATTGTTTCTCAGCATGAGAACTTGCCATTAAGGCATGCAAGCCTCAAGGTGTTTTTACAAAGAACTTAGACTCAAAGGACTATGGACTCAATAATTTGCATTGAAGCATGGCTTATTTGCGGAATGAAAATGACAAGAAATGGAAGATGAAAATGGAAGATGGCAATGGAGAGTAGAAATGGAAATGGGCAATAAGCATGTGAATGAGCCTCTTGCTTTTATTTGTGGGTTATGAATGGACAAAAGAAATGGAAAGTGGATGTGAATGTAAATGGAAAATATGAAGTGAAATGAGGTGAATGGTTTATTATGAGGTATGGATGTGATGGAGACAATGATATCTGAAAGTTTTTCAAGTGTTTGGATCTGATTTTACATCAGCATATTTCCTCCTCTTTGTTGCTGATCATCCTCTTATGAAACAAGTTGGCCTCTTAAAGAGACACCATTCTCTTGTAGTCATTTGTCCTTCCTCCTGGAACCTGCAAAAAAACTAATACTTCTTCTGCAATGGAATGTAAGATTATCAAAGGAGAGAGGTGATAAATCTCTCTAGTTATGATATTTACACACAAAACTAAGAATTTGTATTAATGAAACAAGTTCTCAAAGGAAAAATCAAAAGAATTTATACTTGTTTTGGAATTAGTGCCTCAAGTTGAATGTTGCTTCTTTTCAGAAATTTATTTCATTATTTACCGTTTCAAACTCTAATGATGGATTTCTCACTTTGTAGATCTTGTTGAGACCTTTCCAACGATACTTGAATCATCAAAATTTGATTTTGTATGAGAAAGTTAGGCTGATTTGAACAATGAGGTTTTTCAGCTGCAGAATTGGACTTTAGCTGCGGAATGTCGACGATTTCTGTAGCTAAAAATCTTGAATAAAAAGTTAGCCATTCATCTTTCATCATCAGTCCAAAATTAATCAATGCCTTCAGAAAAGTGAGCAAATAACTTATTCATTTCATTGATTCAAAATTATTATTATTATTATTATTATTATTATTGAAATGCGGCGACTTTGTGTGGCGACTTAGTGATAACACACAACTTGACTTCCCTTTGACCAGGGTCTTTTTCATCGACTTGGATCAAATGAATAGGACACCATCCACGTACTGACATTTTCCCAGCTACTCATGTGGCTTGTTTCGTCTCTTGACACCTATAACCTATAGAAGTAATAAAATGGCTGCGGAATTGCCAGAGTTTGCAAGAATCCCCTTCAGTTTCTGAGATGAACTGATCTTCAATTCCGTGTAATTCCATGCCCAAGTACTGCTACATCCCACATGGCGTTCAGATATGGTGTTGATACAGTGGGCGGGTTCAGTAAAAAAAAACACTTTCAGTGCTGCAAGACATAATGTGATAACGAGTAATCCTCTGCAGCTCGCCATGGATACATTCGCAAGCAAAAGGGACATTCAGGGATGAAGGGATTCTCAGAACTTTGGCAACACAGAGACCCTAGCAAGCACGCCACTCCTCTCTGGTAGTTCCAGGCAACCAATGTAATTAGTGGCAATTTTTGGTTTAACTCACACGAAATATACATGAACAGAATGTGAGTGATTTTTCGAATGGCCTCTGCATCGAATGCCAAGAAGCTCCATGCCACATCGATTGGTTGGTTGCGTATCCAATTAAGATTGTTGTTAACAGGTGTTATGTCTATTATCAAAGAGCCGTATCCAATTAGAACTGCTGTTAACAGGTGTTACGTCTATCAGTAAAGAGCAGTATCCAATTAGAATTGCTATTAATCGGGAATTGGCAGAGCAGATGTTAGACGGGTGGAAAAAGGCGGGAGATGTATAGTTAATTATCAGTATGCCATTGATTTCAAATCGGAAGCAGCCGAATTTAATCAACTGTCAGTTCATTAATTGAAATTCCGATTTTTTCACGCGGCAGACAAAAAATGGGCTTCAAAGAACTAAGAAATTCTCCCAGACCGCCATGAATTTCTTAAAACGATTTATGTTTTATCTAATTGACCCTATTGGCGAAAAAACCCATGTTTTATTTTTTCCAAATTCACCTCCGTTTGGTCAAATCGTGCTTTCAAAGTTTGACATTTTTCTCTGTTTTGCATTTTCCTAAATTGCTACATTCGGCTGTGAAATTGATTTTGAAATTTTTTTTAGATGCGATCACAGCACAGACAGATGTAACCATTCTTCAGTATCTTCTTCGATTTCTTCAGCAAAAATATGTCTTCTTACTCTTCCTTCAGTGCAACCTGAAGACCTGCCATCAGCCTGCAGTTCCCTGCGACCTTTAGAGCTTGAATTAGACAACGACAGATTGCAAAGACATCTCACAAATTCTATCATCTTCGCATCTTCATTATTCTTTCCTAAACAACTTTGTTTGCCCTTATTTAAACAGCCCATGTTCTCTAGAATTTAAACTTCGCTATTTGCAATTTGGAATTTGGTTGCTGGCGAGATCTCTTCAACATATGAAGCTTGTGGCTGCCAGCGCTCTGTCTTGATTTCAAAGTCATGGATTTTGTTTGGGATCAGATCTTGCGATTAGACTATGTAAGCTTCCAATGCATATTCCACCATCATTATGATATAAACTCACTTCTAAATGCATTTATTTTTATGATTTTGCAGGTTTGTTTTAGGCCAAAGCTTGAACAGGAATGCAGATTTTCTACTGAGGCCACATTGAAAGCTAGGATTGAAGATAGTCATAGATTTTTTTTCTTTTTTTTTCTGAAATTGTAAATTTTTATAAGAAGGATTAATGATTTTCAATTTCAGACAGCAAAGACTTCAAGAAAAACATGCAAAAAACAGGACTTTGACTGAGGTTTTAAACTGGTTTTTTATCAGTCTGGCCTGGGTGACTAGGATAGGATCCATGTCGGGACAATTCCAGAGATGCCCATGTGGTCAGTTTCTTCATTGGATGCTTGTAACCTGCTAAACCTTGAAATCAGCTGCGGAATTCACAATTAGCTGCGGAATCAGGCACATTCCGCAGCTAGGTTGCAAAATCTTATTAAAACAGGATACAATGTTTTGAGGACCACTACAGACCATAACCAGTCAATCTTGGACAGCTGAACCTATCAAAGCAGTTGGGTTTCATATTTTTATTTATTTATTTATTTATTTTTTAATTTATTTTTTATTGAATCAATTGAAATGATGAAGTTTATTTTGTCTCCCATTTTTTTTTTTTACATAACAATTCTTTTTCTGATCATCCAGATCACACAAAGTGCAAGAGGAGAGCATACTCAAGAATTATTAATTTTTTTTTTTTTTTACATAACAATCCTTTTTCTGATCCTCCAGATCACACAAAGTGCAGGAGGAGAGCATACTCAAGAATTATTAATTTTTTTTTAAGATGTAAGAAATAAGGTCTCCTAATTATACTTCCCCGGCAACGGTGCCAAAATGTCTAGTCAATTTAGCGTCCTAAATTGCCAACATAAATTATCGACCAGGGCTAGTAAACTGATGAAGTGTGACGCACTATATGTGCCTAAGAAACCTACTTCTTACTTCGTTGTTTTGATGTTTTATTGTTGTTTTGGGGGTTTTATGTTTCGATTCTTAGTGTTCTACTCTGAACTAGAAAGATGAGATTAATTCTAATTAAAAGGAAGGAAAAATAAATGTTGACAAATGAATTAAAGCAGAGTTTTATTTGCAAGTTCTGTTCCTAACTAAGAAATGATGAAAACAGAGAGTCATAATCCATGGATATTACAGCTTCTAAATGAACATTCATGAAATTAAAAGTAACTCAAAACACTACAGCTTAATCTGATTCGTTTAGTTAGAGATTTGTTGGAAGAGCTTGTGAAAAAGATTAATTTAAATGCAATGAGGATCTCCTAAAACATAAAAGGAAATGATAAAACAAACAGTAACTTAAAACATTATAGTAAAATCTCATTCATTTGATAGAAGTTTATTGGAAGAGCTTGAGAAAAAGATTACTATAATGTAGTAAGGATCTCCTATGAAATGCTGAAATAACTTATAACATTACAACTAAATCTCATTCATGGGTTAGAGGTTTATTGGAAGAGCTTGTGAAAGAGATTAATCATAATGTGATAAGGATCTTCAATGAAACAAAACAATCAATAACTCACAATACTACAACTTAGTCCCATTCGTGAATTAGAGGTTTATTGGAAAAGCTTTTGAAAGAGACTAACTACAGTATAATGAGGAATCTGATTTGAAATTGTGTGAACAAAATATTTCTTATACAGAGATTGACAGTAGGGGCTTTTACTGGTTATTTCACCTTTACTAAAAAGGATGAAACGAGAAGCTTTTGGCCCTCTTACTGAATCTGCCTAAAGAAATATAATGTAAACACTAAATAGATCTGACAAATGAGGATCTTCTTTTTAACTAAATAACAGAAAATGAAATGCTAATAACTCAAACTATCACAATTGAATCCCATTCATTTAATAGAGATGTATTGGAAGAGCTTGAAAAAGAGACTAACTGCAATATCATGATGATCCTTTATCTAAGCAAATGACATGAAAAATAATGCTAAAAGCTATGATTTCAGAAAGCAATCTAAGTAAGGAAATATGACAAAATAGAATTGAAAACAACTTATCTAGAAAACATGTAAAACCTCCTTGAATAGCAGGGGCCCTCTGCTACCAATTTGGTGTAATCCTTAACTCCTTGAAGACGTGATCAAAACAACATCAAAGAACTGAACTTCTTTATTGAAAAACTCACAAATCTACTTCCCATTCCATCTTAAGCTTTGTTACAAATTACTCTCTATTCGTTTATCTCATTTTCCTATTTTTTCTCTACTCATGATAGGAGAAAGCTTCTCTTGTTTATACAAAATATGAGAAGTTATCTCATTAATGGGAGTCCATGAATCTCTCCCTCTATCTCTAGAGTTACAATCAAAATAGGAAATGATAAGACACATGTCTTCTTAGAGTTTCAATACAATTAGGAGATGTGACACATATCCTAATGATCCTATGATTATTTCCACTCAAATTCGAATTTGGCCTTAGAGTGCCACATAAAGGTCTTCTAGAAGTCTCCTTTTGACCTACACATGTAAAAAATCTCAACCCACTTGTTAGGTATAAGCATATGCACATTATTTTCTAATTTTTAACCACAAATTCACTAAAAAAGGCTAAGAATTAATAAAGTTTGGAAAAACATAAATGTGGTCCAATGATAATGAAAGTGGGATGAATGTAGTGACATAGTAGTGAAATGGAGGTGAAATGGAGGTGATATAATGGAAATAGTGAAAGTGTAATGGAAATGAATGACATTTTCAAGACCCAACAATTACATGGTTCATTTGAGTCTTTGAGTGTCTTTTGATTTGAGAGATTTTTTGTCAATTTGAGGTTTGATTGTGTTTGCATTGAGTGAAATTTGCTTGTTTTTACTCCTTTGTCATCGTTTCTCAAATTGCTCTTTTCATTAGTTTTCATTTTGTTTAGTGCACTTTGCTCTTAAACATTGAAAATACAAAAAAAAAATCTCTTTTGCTTTGATTAGTTAATGAAAATCGAATCTTTTCTGTGTTATTAGTAATTTGTAACTTTGAAAGAAAAGCTTTTAGTTTCCATTAGCTGCATTAGAGACATTACTGGTTTTTGTCTGATCATTTTGTTATTATGTGAAAAGCTCTTAACTCTCTCGTAATTAGCTTTCATTGAATGAAATGATATAATGTGACATGTAGTGTGCATTTAGGAGATTTTGAGACATAACACTCGCTAGGGCCTGAAAATTGAAACATAATTGAAGATTAACATTAAAATTTATTCAATTTACACTAAGGCAGCATTGGAACATTAACGAAATATTTAGAGGTCTATGCTAGAGGCGTGTTCCGGTGTCTTTAAACCTAGTAGCTGCCATTCACCTCTTGGCTTTAGACAGCACTAGTACGGACTTGTGCTCCCCGTACCGTCGCGTATATAAAGGGAGACCATACTAGGTTTCTATCCTTTAGCCATAGGAAGCCGAGTTTGCTGCCCTATACCTGTGATACACCGGACACAACATTCGGGGAGATTGCTTCCACGTACGTTAAGTCCTTGGTTGATTTATTTTTCATTTTTGAAACCAAGGTTTATATTGCAGTTCACAGTTATTTGGTACACCCTTTGCCTAGAATTCCTGAGCAGTAATTTTGATCTTATCTGACTCCTTAAATTTGAAAAAATCACCAAGCGCTTGTCCTTTCACACCTGCTTCAAAATTGAAAGAGATAGAATCATCTTTCATCCGTTTCTCGACTCTTAAAACATGAAACGGTGAAGTTTCTAAGTTTCAATGTCATAAAATAAATCACCCGCGATCACACGCCCTGTTAAATATTGCTTGTTGGCCATTTGATTGTGTGCCTTGATTCTTTTTCAGCCCGTGTGTTGTGTTTGATCTTTTCCTTTTGTCATTATTGTCACAGTGGCGGAACTCTCAGTTTTGTCTACTGGTAGTCCATATACGGACGATTCATCAGAGGTCTCACAATCCTCTGCTAAACATCAGCAGTCCATTGTTTATGAGTTTCCCGACGGGGGACTGGTTCTGTCTGAGCTTCCCTTTGGAGGACCAGTTGAGTTCAATTGGCCCTTATCCGACCCTTGGTCTGGATTTGGAGTAGGGGAACATTTCCCTCCTCTTACATTGGGTTCGTCTTTTTTAGCTGTTGTTATTCCTCCTAGTCCTCGCCGTCTGTTACGAGATCTAGCAGCAGGTTTAGATATGGGTGCATCCAGCCATTCTCCTAGTGAGGAAATCCCCACGTCTGGTGAAGATTACCAGTTGTTCCCAGAAGACAACCCCCAGTTATCCGTCATGTCTTCGCCCGATCCTTCACTTCCAGCAGGGTATAGATCTTTAGGTCAGATTATCACCGCCGTTGCCTCTATGGGGATATCAAATCCTTCTATGAGGCCGGTTATTCCTTCATTGGGGATGTCTCCTAGGACACCCATCACGTCATCCCCTCAGGTCACTTCTGTACCCGTCAGGCCCACTGTTTGTGTGGCTACATCTACACCTGCTATTACCACTCAGTCCGTAAGGGCTGCGTCGCTTCCTGAAGACGTCTATATAGTATCTACTATGCCGAAGAACATCTCTCCTGAGGAGTATCGATTGTCCTTACAACAATCGAACCCCGATGTCGGACAATCCTCTCAAGATCCCAACCGCCCGTATTTTTCGCATTATGCACACGACGGTACCCCCGTGTACGTTTTTCCATATTAGTACGATGAGTACGGGAATCCTTTACGTTTACCCGCTCCAGAGGCTCACCTTCATGCTCAGGGTTTTCCATCTAACCAGGTTGGGCAGTCTTACAACCCGCAAGGACAACCTCTTCAAGGCCAACCTTCGGGCCAGCCTGGCTATCCTTATGACCCACAAGGATGGCCCTTACAGGGCTACCCTTCGGGCCAGCAAGGGCCATTATACGGTCCCCAAGGACAGTATTATAACCCTTCAGGTCAACCTATGCAGCCTCTCCCTGGAGTCCAACCTGGGCAACCTCAAGGACTCACAGGTCAACCAGGACACCAACCAGGGCTGTTATATGGTCCTAGGGGGAAAGTCCAACCTTCCCAACCCATGCAACCTCAGTATCCTATTGGTCCGAATGTTGCACATCAGCCAGGATCATCTTATGGTCTTGCTGCAGGTCAAACCGGTTACTAGCCACCACCTGGCTCCATTCCACCACTAGGCCAACTGGTCCATTCGGCACAACCCGGTGTTCCACATCAGCCAGGTCAACCTGCACAACTGACACAACCTGTTCACCTGGGACAACCTGTTCAACCAGGTCAGCCCGTTCAACCAGGTCAGCCTGTCCAACCAGGCCAGCCTGCACATCCTGTCAACCCTGCTCAACAGCCGATTTATTCAATGCCGTAACCGAATCAACCGGTGCGCCCTAATTATTAGGCTCAGCAGGGTCCCACCTATTAGCAACCCACTCAACCTCAAGGCGGTTATTATTCACACGGTCCATCTCGAACGACTTATAACCCGCCCCAAGGTTCCCATTATTACACTCAACAACCCGGCTACACCTATACTCAGCAGCCAAATCCACAGACTGCTCAAACGGGACCGACATATAATCAGGGTCCATATTCTGGTTATCAAACCCCGTACACTGGTTACCAACAACTGAATCAGACTGGTTATACGCCCTATACCCCCTACGGTCAGAATCCTTCAGGAAAAAACACATGGGGGCAAGGATATTCTCAACCAGCGTGGAGTACAGGTACCGGTCCTTATCGAGGGCCTGGTATGCCGTTCAATCCGCAATTGCTATTCTTGGCTACCTTGGAATTACTGGACGTTTCTAAATTAACCAATGATCCGATTCTTCACAATCCTTGTTGGCCTCCGGTTCTGACCAAGGTACCCAGCGACTGCCCTAAGTTTGAAGGTAAAGCTGGAGAAGACCCCCAAGCTCATGTAATGACCTACCATTTGTGGTGTTCATCTAATTCTTGGGTCGATGATTCAATTCATCTATGTCTCTTCCAGTGCACTGTTACTGGTGCTGCCGCTAAGTGGTATATTGAATTACCCCGTGGCATCTTTCAGGATTTCAATACTTTAGCAATGGATTTTCTGACTCAATTTCAGTTACCGGTTCGCTATGAAGCTGGGACGCATCTCCTAACTTCATTGAAGCAGGATAAATCCACCCACATATCTGATCATATTCATGAGTGGTGACGTCGTCGTAGGATGATCAAGTTTGATATACCTGATCAACTACTAACTCATTGGTTCACCACATCCTTCGTTAACAAAATCGCTCAAGATATTGCTATGGGGGCATGTGTGACTGAAAAACAGGCCATCGCGCATGCCCAGTATCTTGATCTGGTATACTCTCAGTCAGGCACACTTTATGATATTTTGACTGATGCTCCATGCTCGAGAACCTCTAAAGCTCCACCTACCCCAGCGGTGGATGGTGTTATTGGTTTCGTATCTCAAAATTCTCGAAAGTATTCAAATGGGAAGTAGAAGTCCAATTCTTCCAATAATTCTGCTCTTCCCGTCCCTCCAGATTCTGGCAAGACTGCGGAGGTCAACGTCGTTCAGGCTAATCCTACGGAAAAAGCTTCCAAAGGAAAGAAGAAGGGCAAAGGAAAATCCAAACCTGACGCCCCTAAACCAGAGTCTTCTAAGCCTCGTATTGAGGACGGTTCTCAATGTAAACCGAAGTACCCCTGCCTTATTTGTGAAGGAGATCATTATACCAAGGATTGTCCCCGAAGATCTGAAATTAGTCAACTTATCAAAGGCTCCAAAGGGACTCTGGCAGTTTTCAAAGAACCGTTCCCGTCTCAGCAGACCCAGATGGTTGAACAACCTGCACCATCTACACCATTTGGGTCCCAGGTCTTTATGATGAATGGTGCTGCACCTGTCTCAATTGCTACGTGTTCGAAGGATTATGCTGGACCGCGTCAGGCAGCTGGAAAGGAATTTGTGGATGGTCCACCTCCTCCACCTGTCTCCGGTCCTTTGGAAATCGAGAAACCCATCGCCGAACCTGTTGTGAGGCCACCTTCTAAAGGTGTTCTGCGAAGGTCTTCCTACAACCCAAATGCCCGTGCCACTCAGCACTACAGTATTGTTGAGGATTTGTCACAGGCACTTTCTGCCATGTGTACATTTTAAGTCCTTCAAAGTTTCCCTTCGCAACGGAAAGCTTTGTTGTCTGCTTTCAGTGGAATCGATCCCATTGATTCTAGTCTTCTCACCTTCAACCTAGAAAATTTTACCCCCCGAATTCTGCATCAAATTTCTATTGTGATACAAGTCGGGATCAACGGTGTTAACATCCATAGGACCGTTGTGGATGAAGGTGCTTCTACCTGTGTCATGTCGTCTTCCTGCTGAAAGGCCATTGGCTCTCCGGCGCTTTCATCATCTCCAAATGCCTTAGAGGCATTCGATGGTCAGGAATCAAAACCCCTGGGTGTTCTCGAGAGTTTGTTGATTACGTTACAGGGGAAGACAGTCAACGTAGAAGTAGAAGTGGTTGACGCCAAGCTTAACTACAACCTGCTTCTCAGCCGCAGTTGGACTCACGCAATGCTATGCATGCCATCCACCCTCTTCCGACTTCTTAAGTTCCCTCATGAGGGCAAGATCATTACTGTGGATCAGTTGTATTTCTTCACCTCCACCTCTGAGAAAAATGTTCCTTACGTGGATCAGATCCCCAATCCCCCTGATAGTGTAGGACCCGGTCTCTTCAAGGACCCCATTCTCATGGGTATTTTTCCCGCACCACCACCGCACACCGTTCAAGTTAATATGATCTCTAGGTCTGACGACCCATGGATCGTCCCTTCGCCTGAACAGGTGACTGATTTTGGAGAATCAATGCCCTTAACTCTAGTAGAGATTAATTACTGTGAAATCATTACCGCATCTGATCCTCCTCCTTCTCAACATGCTCCCTCGAGCATGGATTTAGATATCTATTCTCAATCCCCCTGGCTTGGCGAGGCTGACTCGTCTGATCCTCTAAAAGAGATGTTCCCTTCTGATGAAGCCATTGTTGAAAAAATGTCTCTTGAGGACATGCCTTGGAGCGATGGACATCATCGTTCCTCCTTCATGCCCAGCCTGGGGGCAATGTCAGATTTTCTAGTGCGTTTTGCATCTCAGGTTCCTACTCCACCTCTCCAGATGCCCATATTGACTCATGAGGTCCTTTCGGAAGGAAACCTGAGCAACATTACCCAAACCATGCTGATCGACATCTCCGTCAAACCGAGGATAGTTGAGAATATACATGTGGGAGTGACTTGTTCTCCTGACGAGATACAAGTTTATACTGATCTTTTCCGTGAATTCAGAGACTTGTTCGCTTAGTCCTATGAGGAAATTCCTGGGATTGATCCCAGTATAGTAGTGCACGAGATTCCTACCTATCCCGATGCGAAACCCGTGCGCCAACGCCTACGCCCAGTGCATCCTCGCAAAGTTGCTGCCATTAAAGCAGAAGTTGAAAAACTTCTGAACGCGGGCTTCATTTACCCGATTCCCCTCACAGAATGGGTCTCAAATATTGTCCTTGTAGATAAGAAACACGGTACTATAAGAGTCTGTGTTGATTACTGTGATATTAATCGGGCCTGTCCTAAGGACAACTACCCCACTCCCTTCATAGATCAAGTCATTGAAGAATGTGCTGGGAGTGAGATTTATTCCCTAATGGACGGCTTTTCCGGGTATAATCAGATAAATATTTTACCTAACGATCAACACAAGACTGCATTCATCTATCCGTGGGGTACCTTTTCTTATAAAAAGCTCCCGTTCGGCTTAAAGAACGCTGGAGCTAATTTCCAGCGTGCTATGTCTTACGCATTCCATGACATATGCCATATTGTTCAGCCTTATCTGGACGATTTTCCAGCTCACTCAGCTCGGCGAGAGGACCATCCCGAACACCTCCGCTAGATTTTCCTTTGCTGTCGACGCTATAATATCCGGCTTAACCCTCACAAATGCATCTTTTATGTGGATTTTGGCCGTCTTTTGGGGTTCATAGTCTCCAAGGACGGGATTCGCCTCGACCCTCTAAAGGTCGAGGCTATTGTCAATCTCCCATCACCCTCCTCATTACACCAATTGCAAAGTCTGCAGGGAAAAGCTAACTTCCTACGATGCTTCATCCCGAAATACGCGGAAGTGGCCAAAGGTTTCACACGTCTTTTAAAATAGAATGTTCCCTTTCATTGGGACAAGATTGCTCAACGATCCTTTGAGAAGCTTAAGATGTTACTTGTTAATGCTCCGTTGCTTCGTCCTCCAAACTATCACCATGATTTCACTCTATACTTGGCCGCCGTGTTTAGCACCATAGCTATGGTTCTAGTGCAGGATGACGATGATGGAAATGAACACGTCATTTATTATCTATCACGGAATATTCTCGACACAGAAACATGTTACGCTCATGTCGAGAAACTGGCATTAGCCGCAGTGAAAGCTATGCAGTGGTTCCGCCACTACATCTTGTTGCGTACAATAACCGTGGTTTCGGATTGCAACACCATGACATATATTCTATCTCGACAATTACTAGGGGGAAAATACTCCAAATGGATCGTTATCCTTCAGGAGTTCGACTTAGAGTTTACCACTGCTAAGTCGACCAAATCATTGGTTTTTGCAGATCTCATTTGCTCCCTCCCGACAGACTCCACCCCATCTCACTCTGAGGATCATATCCGGGACGAAACCCTCTTCCTTATCAGTACTCGTGATCCATGGTAAAACGACATCATAGTGTATCTCCAAATGTCAACGTTTTGGTCTGAGTTGACCAAAGATGCCCGACGTCAGATTCGACATCAGTCTCAACCCTACCGCATTGTAGGAGACAATTTATACCGTGTTGGAGTAGATTCAGTGCTTTTCCGGTGCTTGAACCTGGAAGAGGTTGAAAGAGTCTTGAATGATTGTCACAGTGGCGCTTGTGGCGGCCACATGTCCGGATATGCCACCGCCCATAATATTTTGCGTGCGGGCTACTTTTGGCCGTCAATATTCAAAGACTGTATTGTTGCAGTCCGAAAATGTCATGTGTGCCAGGTTTTTCAGCGCAAGATGCACGCGCCACCTCTCTCTCTGCATCCTGTCATTACTGTCGGCCCTTTTGCAAAATGGGGCGTAGATTTCATGACATGTAACCCTCATTCGGCCGGGGGGCATGCATATATAATCATCGTTGTTGACTACTTTACTAAGTGGGCCGAAGCGATGCCTACACTAGCCGCCGATGGTAAGATAGCTGCCCAGTTTATTTTCAACCACATTATTGCACATTTCGGGGTCCCTCAGGCCATTGTTACCGATCATGGCACTCATTTTCGAGATTACATGATGGCCGAGCTGACATCAAGATTGGGATTACGACATGATAGCTCAACGCCATATTACCCCCAGGCAAATGGCCAGGTTGAGGTTGTGAACAAAGTTTTGGTCACAATGCTTCAACGGACAATTGGTATTCATAAGTCCAATTGGCATCTCCAATTGTTCTCGGCTCTATGGGCCTATCGGATGTCAGCAAAGAGTGTGACCGAATTCACACCATTCCAATTGGTGTATGGTCTAGAAGCAACCCTTCCGGTTGAGTGCGAAATTCCTTCCTTAAAGTTGGCTGTGAAACTTTTTCCCGACACTTCTCCTGAAGAAAATCATCTCTTGTATTTGGAACGGCTGGATGAAACCCGCCGCTTGGCTGCATTAGTCATTGAAGCACAGAAGAAGCGGGTCAAAGCTCATTTTGATCAATCAGTTTCTCCACGTTCCTTTGTCGAAGGGGACCTCATCCTCCTATACGACCAAGCACACAACAAACTTGGAGCAGGAAAGTTCCAACCTATGTGGCATGGGCCCTACATAGTAAAACGATTATTGAAAAATGGGGCTTATGAGATCATTGATTACGAAATGGGCTGTACCTTAAAAAATACTACGCTTGAAGTTATTTTTGGTGTGGTGTGTGTACATAGGTGTGTATATTCATTTGTGTGCATGTGTGGTGTGGTGTGCGATGTAAGCATCTTTCTGATGATCGGGTCTTCCTGATTGAGCAGATGTCCATTACTCCTTTTGTGGGTTTTGCGGATGGTGCCTCCCGCAGTACCAGGAATCTGTCCTCGGAAGCCTGGGTAATCTATGATCTTGATGGTGAGTTGGTCAACCTGCAAGGTGTGTGTCTGGGTCCTGCTACAAATAATATCGTGGAATATAGTGACGTGTTGGAATTATTAACCGAGGCTGTGGATCTCGGTATTCGTGAATTACTTGTGTATCTAGACTTACAACTTGTAGTATTGCAACTTAACGGTCATTATTCAGTAAGAAACCCATCCATTTTACATCTGTATCTATGTAGTCGTTTACTGGAAAGAAATTTTGATTATATCACGTATCAACACATACCCAGACATATGAATACATTAACAGATGCAGTAGCTAATTTGGTTTTAGATCGACATTTGCGCAACTTATAAAAACATCATCACATGTAAAAAGATCCATCCAGAAATAGATATATCGATATATGTGTCGAATATTTTGTAGTACATCACATAAAGTCAAAAAATATACATGTTTGTCTAATAATAGCCGGAGACAACATGTCTCTCAAAAAATATGCATATCAAAGCCCTAAATAGCTAATCAGCATGGTGCTCATGGTAACACGCCACCGCGCGCACCAATCGCCTCAACAGTCTATGGAGGCGACTAGGCACCCCCACAGTGTGTCGCTCGTAAGCTAATGGGACGTCTTCCAGCTGTGCATAGTCTGGGATTCCCCGGGCAATGCCCTCTAGGTTCTGGATCAGCTCGCTCCATTCTCCACCCTCAGCCTGAGGGTCATGTGCAAGATGGGTCCTCCGCGCAATGGGCGACATGCCCACGGACCTCTCTGGGCCAACGTCTGCATACACATAAAACTGTTGTTAGAACAGACATGTATTACCAAAAAAATCATAAGTACATAAAATAAAAAAGAGAATCATACCCAGCTTCTCGTCCCAGTCCTCCCCTTCCGGGAGCAGAAGATCGGGATCTCCAGTGAAATCGGTCCCAGCATAGGGCCAATCCTCAACCACGATCAGTTGACGCCGTAACCACCCAAAGAACTCGGGTCTCCAAGACATCTGTTGACCCCCTCCTGACCTAGGCATAAGTTCTTCCCAGCGAGCCATCGTTGGCTCCCTTTGTATCGGCTCGGCAACTATTGCCCCTTGGCCCTAGAAAATAGGTAGTCGTTCCAGTATGAACGACACCAAAGTGGAACCATAACCAAACTGTTTCAGTTTGGCTTGCTTGCATATTGTTAGCTACCTCTTGATGTTGGTTGTCACTGCAGTGGCCCAATCGAACAATGTAGGATTCATACACTCGGAGGCTAGTAAGACTAGGGCCTTAGTTGCCTCATGCGGCGCCTGCGATCCCGCAACCCGCGTAATGGTGTGAAGCACTACCCTGAGTGCTAGGTCATGGACAATGTGGATATCCACCTTCCCGCTTCCCGATCCTGTTCATGTCCCTGGGCACACTCTTGCCATTACCATGTCCATTTTCTCTCCAGAAGTTCTGCTGCCCATTATGATTGGCACTAAACCTCTGCGCGACAGTCCGGTTATGAAATAGACATCATAAACCTCAAGAGCTAATACTTGGTCTCGAAGTTTGAACACTTCTTCGTTTTTATCCCATATGCTGACCAAGTACTGTAGCAGCTCAGGTTGAGCTTGTAAGCATGGCGTGAGGAAGAATTTTTTGAGTCCATAGTTCCTGAGTGCATTCATGCAAGCTTCATTTTCCATAGCCATTTCATCTTCCTCCCCACGTTCCCTGTCCTTCCATTCAATAACCATTGTTCCTGAATATCTGCATCAACATGATTAAAAATGCATTGTTAGATCTCTGTTGCATTCGAAAATCCATTTGGATGGCTCACATTTTGAAAACTTAAAGTAGAAAATTGCGTTTTGCCATTGGTGCGACCCCTTTGTGAGAAAATGTCCATTGGGGCGGGTCCGTGCCCGATACCCGTGCCAATGGAGAGAGCCCTAAATTTTTAAAAGGTTCCCCCCAAAGGTCTAATGCATAATGAAAACTCATAAAAAATGGATCAAAATAGAGCTTAAGGAAGCGCCTTTTACCTGGAACAGACGAGGATCTGAATGATGTCCCAGATTAGTCGCAATCACCGTCGCAAGTTCGCACACAAATAGACCACTGTTTCTCTCCAAGTGAGGTAAAAAGTAAAAGTAAAATTGTTTTTACCATTTGAAGCATATTTATAACTTTTGAAGTCAAAATTAGGTTTTAAAAGTCATTTTTCCCAATATTTTAATATATTTTGTGGAAAAATGGATTTTACACTTGCTTTTATGTGCAGCGACAGGTTTTTACGTGACTTGGACAGTGATACGAGTTGTATTTTATACTTTTTCGGACTCGGTAAAAACATGAAAAAGTCATTTTGGAGTCATCTTTTAGCGCTTTTCTGACTCTCTAAACATGAAAAGATTGCCGAGTCCCTTGTCATTTCGATCTCGTTAAAGTGGCTGTGAAACGACATCTACCCAGTATACGTTTACCCCTTTTTCGGGCTGCGATAGATTATTTACAAAAAAGGAATACCCTAGCCTATCGCGACTAGGAGGTTTTCTCAGACATAGTTTTCTACCTTTTCGGATCTGAGGAACTGTTTACAAAAAGGGAGTGTTGGAGTTTACTTTTCCTTTGTCTTTTCAAACTCTCTAAATATCAAAAGATGCCGAGTTCTCCCTTTGTCAGACTCGTTAAACCCTGATGACATCGGATTCAGTCGTAATGATGATATTCGAGTTCCTCCTTCCTAGGGCTCGTTAAATGTACTAGGACGGATTTGTCCAAAGGACAGACTTATATTACAAGCACATGCTATGCCCTTCAAGCTTTTTTTCAAAAATAATTGGGGTACTCGCCAGAAATGGTGGGGAAAAATGGAACCAGCATCATTGTCGTGTCGGCAGTATGTCGCTCTTGAACATGGCACTTGTCTGCATTCATGTCAAGTTGGGGACATCTCATCTCGTTTTCCACTTGCCTCCGTGGGTTTGGGTGATCCATTTTGACCTCTAATCTGCTCTTTGCCTCGTCATCATGACCTCTAATCTTTTGATGTCAAATACTGCCAAATCCACTGTCGTGCCGCCGATATGTTCAAGAGAATTTGACCTATGCAAGTTTCAACCCTCCTCTGATTCTCATCTGATCCTGATTCGCAAAGAAATTATGTTCCTCTGTCTCATGTCGATGATGTGGGAAACATTATGGCCCACCTTCGATCAAGGTCACTTCCTGTCGACTTCATCTCATTATCCAGGAAGCTGATCTAGAGACTCCCTTCTGGTAACTTGGAGCCTGCATGCCTCAATGGCAGGTTCTTCGCGTTCGACGTGAGGTTTTCATCATTGGCCTCCGATCGAGTGATTCTACGGGTGTTCAACGCCAGCTCACTAATTCAAATGCCGTAGACTATACCTATAGTACCTTGAGGGCCATTGTCTTTATTGGTGGTACCTCTCGCGTCTGTTAATAGCTTTCATCATTGGCTGGTAATCAGGCGATGTTCTCACAAGTTTGACTCCAGCTCACTTACTCGCATGCTTGAACTTGTACTTTGTTCGGGTCGAGATGGAGCGCAAGACCCTGGATTTTGTCTGTTGGAATCCAGGCTGCGATTTTGTGGATTATTATGATTAGTTACATGACTCATTCATTGGATGGTTGAGACCATACCTGAGTCTATTTATCGATCCTCACTGGATGGCTGCGTCCATACCTTGGATCTGGATTATTGTATACTCTATTATGGATAGCTGCACCCATGCCATATATATCATTTATTTCAGATATCAGTTGTACTTCTCTATGCAGGTTTTCTGACGACAGTGTTTTCAGTTGGACACGTTCTTGTAAAGCATTTCACCCCTCTCTCTCTTTCGGGCCTCATGCTTTAGGGGGCATCTGTTACACAACAATTTTTCACCGTCCCTGCAATCCCCCGCCTCGCACATTGGAGGGCTTATTCTGTGACCTGTGAGCAGTGACATGACCTGAAAACACTTGTATGGCATCCTCCTAAACATGGACTTTCATTCCCCTGAAGACAACTCCTTGTGAAAAACCATAAAAATAGCCTTTTTATCCTTGGCGCGACTCGTCAGTGTTATACCCGCGCCAATGGGGGAAATACTCCAAAGAGGGCGTGCCAACTGGCGCTCTGTCCCCCTAGACATGGACTTTCATTCCCCTGAAGACAACTCCTTGTGAAAAACCCTAAAAATAGCCTTTTTATCCTTGGTGTGACTCGTCAGTGTTATACCCGCGCCAATGGGGGAAATACTCCAAAGAGGGCGCGCCATTGGTGCGACCCCTTTGTGAGCAAATGTCTATTGGCGCGGGTCCGTGCTCGATACCCATGCCAATGGAGAGAGCCCTAAAATTTTAAAAGGTTCCCCCCAGAGGTCTAATGCATAATGAAAACTCATAAAAAATGGATCAAAATAGAGCTTAAGGAAGCGCCTTTTACCTGGAACAGACGAGGATCTGAATGATGTCCCGGATCAGTCGCAATCACCGTCGCAAGTTCGCACACAAACAGACCACTGTTTCTCTCCAAGTGAGGTAAAAAGTAAAAGTAAATTTGTTTTTACCATTTGAAGCATATTTATAACTTTTGAAGTCAAAATTAGGTTTTAAAAGTCATTTTTCCCAATATTTTAATTTATTTTGCGGAAAAATGGATTTTACACTTGCTTTTATGTGCAGCGACAGGTTTTTACGTGACTTGGACAGTGATATGAGTTGTATTTTATACTTTTTCGGACTTGGTAAAAACACGAAAAATTCATTTTGGAGTCATCTTTCAGCGCTTTTCTAACTCTCTAAACATGAAAAGATTGCCCCGTCCCTTGTTGTTTCGATCTCGTTAAAGTGGCTGCGAAACGACATCTACCCAATATACGTTTACCCCTTTTTCAGGCTGTGATAGATTATTTACAAAAAAGGAATACCCTAGCCTATCGCCACTAGGAGGTTTTCTCAGACATAGTTTTCTACCTTTTCGGATCTGAGGAACTATTAACAAAAAGGGAGTGTTGGAGTTTACTTTTCCGTTGTCTTTTCAAACTCTCTAAATATGAAAAGACGCCGAGTTCTCCCTTTGTCAGACTCGTTAAACCTTGATGACATCGGATTCAGTCGTAATGATGATATTCGAGTTCCTCCTTCCTAGGGCTCGTTAAATGTACTAGGATGGATTCGTCCAAAGGAAAAACTTATATTACAAGCACATGTTATCCCCTTCAAGCTTGTTTTCAAAAATAATTGGGGTACTCGCCAAAAATGTTGGGGAAAAATGGAACCAACATCATTGTCGTGTCGGCAGTATGTCGCTCTTGAACATGGCACTTGTCTGCATTCGTGTCAGGTTGGGGACATCTCATCTTGTTTTCCACTTGCCTTCGTGGGTTTGGGTGATCCCTTTTGACCTCTAATATGCTCTTTGCCTCGTCATCATGACCTCTAATCTTTTGATGTCAAATACTGCCAAATCCACTGTCGTGCCGCCGATATGTTCAAGAGAATTTGACCTATGCAAGTTTCAACCCTCCTCTGATTCTCATCTTATCCTGATTCGCAAAGACATTATGTTCCTTTGTCTCATGTCGATGATGTGGGAAACATTATGGCCCACCTTCGATCAAGGTCACTTCCTGTCAACTTCAGCTCATTATCCAGGAAGCTGATCTAGAGACTCCCTTCTGGTACCTTGGAGCTTGCATGCCTCAATGGCAGGTTCTTCGCGTTCGACGTGAGGTTTTCATCATTGGCCTCCGATCGAGTGATTCTACGGGTGTTCGATGCCAGCTCACTGATTCAAATTACGTAGACTGTACCTATAGTACCTTGAGGTCCATTGTCTTTATTGGTGGTACCTCTCACGTCTGTTAACAACTTTCATCATTGGCTGGTAATCAGGCGATGTTCTTGCATGTTTGACTCCAGCTCACTTACTCGCATGCTTGAACTTGTACTTTGTTCGGGTCGAGATGGAGCGCAAGACCCTGGATTTTGTCTGTTGGAATCCAAGCTGTGATTTTGTGGATTATTATGATTAGTTACATGACTCATTCATTGGATGGCTGCGACCATACATGAGTCTATTTATCGATCCTCACTGGATGGCTACGTCCATACCTTGGATCTGGATTATTGTATACTCTGTTATGGATGGCTGCGCCCATGCCATATATATCATTTATTTCAGATATCAATTGTACTTCTCTACGCAGGTTTTCCGACGATAGTATTTTCAGTTGGACACGTTCTTGTAAAGCATTTCACCCCTCTCTCTCTTTCGGGCCTCATGCTTTAGGGGGCATCTGTTACACAGCAATTTTTCACCGTCCCTGCAATCCCCCGTCCCGCACATTGGAGGGCTTATTCTGTGACCCGTGAGCAGTGACATGACCTGAAAAAACTTGTATGGCATCCCCCTAGACATGGAATTTCATTCCCCTGAAGACAACTCCTTGTGAAAAACCCTAAAAATAGCCTTTTTATCCTTGGCGCGACTCGTCAGTGTTATACCTGTGCCAATGGGGGAAATACTCCAAAGAGGATGCGCCAACTGGTGCTCTGTCCCAGAGTCGCACTCGCGCCAGGCTTAATAAGGAGTGTTTTTAAAAAATAAATGGTGGAAGATTGACTCCAACTAACTCCTAAACTGGTCTCTAAATTGAGTTGGGACGTTTGGCTCCGGATCTCCATGTAGAGGAAGTAGTTCTCCACCTCTCATGCAAGCTTCCTTTAGGATAGGGCCAATCCCATGATTGTAGGGATCCCAACTCCCCTTCCACCATCTATATAAGCTTTCCATTTCCCTTTGCAAGCTAGTCTCCAAGAGCCTTCATAACCTAAAAAATGCTGCAATAGTCCTCATAGAGCCAAATCAGTAGCAAGGAGATTGACGATCGAAGAGAGAGGCTTGTCCCCATTCCCGACGAGCTTTACCGAGACGTATTCCGCTGATGACCCGCCGAAGGAAGATTCAGCATCAGAGCCAGGTTGTATTTTCCTTTGTATGAATTAATGATAAGCAACTATTGGTTATGGTTCCACTCGTATTTTTCATTATGATCATGAGTTGTGTCTTCTCTGACTGATACATAATTGCATATATTGGGTTTTACGCTTGTGTTTGTCGTATTTCTTGTGTGTGTAGGTGTTTGATCGCGGCAAGCGAGAGGATAGTGATCTGCTGGAGCAAGGAAACTAGAGTGCCATCTTCTCTACAAACAATAGCGTTGGACTTGAGGTAGGCCTTCATCGCAATTTGGTCTATTGCAATTAGGAACTTGCACCTTAGCGTGATACGATTGTTGCTAGACCCGATCTAGGCTAGTAGGGATCGCCTCTGTTCGCAGAGGGGATTTACCTCTACAACAGATGGGAATTCCTATTCACGTGTGAAGCTAGTGGAATGTGACAAGTCATCCAAGATACATCCAAATATTTGATTTGTGCCTTGGGGAATGTGAAATAACAGGTCAAGGGGACACAACGGTTGCATGGATGGGTATAATTTATATGTGCAAGCATGGTTTACTATGATCTATAATCCTAGCATTAGAGAATGAGAAGGGGGCTTAGGACCTAATTTCATATAAGGGGCTAGGGGACCTAGAGGGAAGGTAGCGAGAGAAATAGATAGGACAACCCCCAATAAGGGTGCTAAGTCAAGGATTAGGAGTCCAATGATCACAAACCATAAGCCCTTAATCCATAGCCATTGAATTCCATATCCCCTTAACCCCCAATCCATAATCCCTTAACCCCTACACTCATAACTCATAACCCATAAACCCCTTGACTCATTAAATATTAAGAAAAAAGCCCCTAACTAGCTATAATCCACGAACCTTGTAAGCCATAACTCCTTATCCTCTTAACCTATGACCCTTAACCCCTAATCCTTCACCCTTAAACACCTTAATTAACTTCTAATCCCTTAGACACCTAAATCCCCTAAATCTTACGTCCTTAACCACTAAATCGCTTGGAACTTAACCCTATACCCTTGAATCCCTTAATCACGAAGTATCTAAGGCTGAAAATAACACCCCAAACCAACATATTGACCTCCTAGGAGGATCCTTCACCTCTAATTGAGCATATTGGAAACATTTTATTTTTAGATAACTAGGTATTGGTTATGAGGGTATCATGTGTTTGTGGGTAATGCCATTATTACCATGTATACCAAACATAGAAAAATTAGATAATTTTCCAAGCCTCGATTTGAATCACTCACAATATCCATACTTCATGTTCAGATGGATTTTGTAGTGCTCTCCCACACAAGGAGTTGGAAATGAATAGATCGCTCAAAAAGACAAGGCCTCTCTAGCGATTAAAGTTGTAACACAATTCATCAAGTGATTTACACCACCAATATAAATGACATCATTGTATGTTATTGTCAAGTTGTTAGAAAGGTTACTTATAGACAATACATTCAATGTACTTGGACTTCATCTAATTTTTAGGGCCTCGACTATAATATGGATTTTTTATCAGGAACACTTAATGAAAATGAAAGGGGGCCTTTTTGTTTAACCACATATGCACAAGAGCATCAGATAATGCCCTTCAGATTCCTCTTGGTTGATGTCAAAATTATAATTTTCTCAATTTAATCAAGGGAAAATAAAATTAAGAATTTTTTGTTGCGTTTTTCAACAGAAAAGCACAATGGTTTATCAGTAGAAACAAACACCATGGTTTATCAATCTAAGCAAGCACTTGTATGTTCAATCACTTGTTGTCCATGCTCAAGATATTTTATTTATGGGAAAATAAAACTAATGAAGGTGAAGCTACACTTTGGTGTAATTCCCCCTATGTAATGTTCTTGCATAGGTTTACTTCTTGAGAATTCTCTTCAACACCAAAAATTTTGGACCCCCTGCTCACCTCATCTCTTGTATTTAATGTTGTTTGGGGTTGCCTCCAAATGTGAATAAGAGGGCACTCTTACCCCTCCCTTGCATTTCATTACCCAACAAGTTACCCTTTTAGGGAACGAAACATAGATGACATCACCATGCATTAATGGCTAACTTGCTCAGACTCTAACCTGTGTGCCTCTTCCTCGGGTTTTTAAGAGTCACTTAAATGTTTTATTACATGTATGTTGATAAATTTAACATAAAAAAACTAAGTAATTAATCAATTAACATTGTAGTCTAATTAGTAATTTTTAATTAAATTTACTCATTCATAATTAATCAATTGACATTAATTATTTTAAAGCATTATTCTTTAACTTAGCATTAATACATGATTAAACCATTGATGCACAATGAATATTAACACATGTCCATGTCTGAATATCATTATCGGAACATGAATGAACTTTTACTACTAATAATTTTATTAGATTAACCACACCAAGTTTCCATGCAAGCAATCTAAAACTATGATGAGATGCTCAATTACACAAAAGTGTTTATAGAGATCATATTTAATGTAAGGGTGTTACATCGATCAGGTAGATCACTCGAGGAGGGGGATTGTCTAGACCCAAAATGGAAAACAACTGCTAAGAGAAGGAGAATTGTCACACACTCATCGAATCAAGAGTGTGGATAGGTGTGTTCGATGTAAGCATTAAACTAAACATTTTACTTGTGGAAGCTTTATGAAGCGAAGGATACATATGCAAATAAGTATTGATTCAAAATTTCATTTGGTGAAATGTAAGTTACCTTGTGGAATTTGAGAGCCCTAGCTTAGCCTAAATACCGCCCTTTTTTTAAATTCCAAAAATGCTTAGCCTAATTACCTTACTGCCTTTTTTCCAAAAATTCTTACCTAATTACCTTACTGCATTTTTTCCAACAATGCCTAGCCTAATATCCTTACCGCTTCTTTTCTAGCAATTCCCAACGACTACAATCACATTGCAGAATCACTGAGACAGTAGTTGAGAAGACGTTGGTTCAGGGGTTTAGCAGGGGACCCGTTGGTTTGACCACCAACCACTAAGCAAAGACAACTACTGGCCCAACCAGGAAATCAGGTGCAATCGACCTTTGTCAACCCACAAAATGGTAAGGATACACCAATTTATCATCTTTTTGTTTAAAAATGCTTGTCATGTTGGTTCAATTTTTGATCCATCTTCATTCAAGTATTCCAAGAGTACATCATCCTCTTTTCTGAACAAGAAGCATGTTATTGGTGATAGGCATGTGAAAACAAAGGGACAAAATGACAATTTAGAATTAGATTTTTCTTGAGGATTTACCCAGGGTAGTGATGGACTACAAGAAGTTCAATACGTTTTTCTTTCCATTACACACATTTCAGGTCATGGGGTTAGAGATAAATGCCTTGATGGAGTTATTTTAGAAGAGTGTAAAGGTTCCTTGAAACATTGGTTTGTTGAACCCCCTCGTGAATGGGAGTTGGCATACTCCATATAGGAGATGGTGACCTAAATGGAGATGGTAAACTCATAATGGCTTATGGATTGTCAATATACCCAACCATGTGCATATTAGGAGAGATTTATAATCTACTAACTAAAAAATGACCTTTTGCAACTGCCATGTGAACTTACCTCATGCCCAGCTTAGAGCAGCTTCATGTGCAACCTTTGTTGTTGTTGTTGCTACTTTTGTTATTGCAACAGGTACAAATGTTGCAGTGACAAAGGATTCAGGCCTTGCTTCATAGTCAAGACTCACTCTAGAGTCCCTTTGAGAAATTATATGGCTCAAAATGAACTTACTGTGCTTGACTGCAGTTTCTAGGAAAGAAGCAGCCTCTTCAGAATATAATCTAGCATGCTCTATACAACTTATTGTTTCTTTAGTAGAACTAAATATGTGCTCTCCCCCTCTTCTTCATATGATTTTATAATAAGAAGGAGAATGTACAAATGGCATACTTGAACCTATGGTCAAGGAATAATTTGAAAATTCAACATCATGACTATCCCGAACAACAACCATTGACCCCTAAAAAACCACCACATGAGACATAGGCAAAGGTATATAACCACTATAGGTAGCCATTGTCAACCTTCTAAAAGTCAACCTGATAGTTTCAACAATCCTTTCTATTATACAAAAATTCCTCTTCTTTTTGTGTCTATGCTCAATGCTCAACTTTCCTTAAATTCCCATGCCACCATTTTGGGAATCTATCTTATCATTAGTGCCAACCCAAGAAATAGTAGTTCTAGTCATAGACGAAGAAACAAAAGAAGTCCAAATTTTGATCATTTTATAAGGCACAAAAATTGCTAGCAAGCTCCGACCATTAATGGTTCCATGAATAGGTTTGGACACAAAAAAGGGACAAAATGACAATTTAGAATTATTTTTTTCTTGAGGATTTACCCAGGGTAATGATGGACTGCAAGAAGTTCAATACGTTTTCCTTTCCATTACACACATTTCAGGTCATGGGGTTAGAGATAAATGCCTTGATGGAGTTATTTTAGGAGAGTGTAAAGGTTCCTTGAAACATTGGTTTGTTGAACCCCCTCATGAATGGGAGTTGACATAATCCATATAGGAGATGGTAAACTCATAATGGCTTATGGATTGTCCATATACCCAACCATGTCCATATTAGGAGATATTTCTAATCTACTAACTAAAAAATGACCTTTTGCAACTGTCATGTGAACTTACCTCATGCCCATAACTCCTGAATTAGAGAAAATCATAGCATGGCTGATAGTCCTCATACCATCTCCAAACATAGTGCTAGCTAAAAATGATGACATAATCAATAGTGAAGTTTTGGGAGTGTGAACCTCACAAGCATTACTAAATATTTTTCCTATGATTTTTGTTGCTGCCAAATTCCAAGATTGTTCCCACAACATCTCCCTCTGATTGGATGAAACATTACCACTACAAGTTGTTGAAAAAACACATTGGGGACATTATCATATTTTTTGGACCATATGTAGTTAGGAATTTCAAGTTCTATGAAGATATTCTTCACAAAAAATACATTTCAATAATAAAAGTAACCAGAATTAGGAATGATAACAAACATTTGAGTAGAAAAAATGAGGCCAATAATATCATCGGAAGTTGTTGTCATCAAAGGTTATTCTAGTAGAGATCCCTAGTTAAGAAAATAAATTCTTTATAGAAGTAGGATTAATCTCTCTGAAGAGCATGACACATTCTTATTTCCTTCATTATCATCAATAATAGTTATTCCTTCAACAATATTATTTCAGAAATATAACTCTCTATTTCAATGTTGGTTCTAGTTTTTCTAAAACTATGTTCAGATTCCAAGTTCATAAGATCATATTTAGTAATACTATTGTTTATTTATATGCTATTTCTATTTACTTCAACATTCTCTCGAGATTCTAAATTCATATGAGCACTCTGTTGTTTGAGATCATCCACTATTTTTGTGGCAGTCCCCATTGATTTACCGCTCTCTTCAAATTCCACATTCATGAGATCAGTATGCCTAACCCATGCTAACGACAATAGCTTAACCACACTTTTAAAATTATAATTTTGAATGTTCAATTTTCTTGGCACACTTATCGACTATATTCATGCTAAAATGAGCAATTTGCGTTGCTCGCTAATAACCAACAACCACAATTTTTTCCATAGGAACTGTTAGGTCATTAAGTTTAGGATGATAGGTCAGTTCTAGTGTAAGACAATATTATTTATCAATCATTTCAATTTCCTATACCAATGTATATTTCTTTTCAATATCTCCATTCTCTGCTACCATGCTCATTTTGGCTAAGTACATAGTTTCCACAAGCATCAATTGCATTGTCCTGCACATTCAATATTAGTTCATTAGACCGTTATTTAAGATGAGGCTTCTAATCTGTGTTGATTGGTGGAGTGCCCAATAAAATAAGAATGAGATATTATTTCCCTCATTATATTTTTAGACTTGATTATGAAGCTAAATACATTGCAACACTATAATTTATTTTCCAACAGAGTTGTACTATGCTAGGGTATTAACTATTTAGTGATCAAATTATTAATTGTCACAAGGCTCCTTTATCTTTACAAGTCTTAACTAGTCAATTATCACATGTATATATCTATTTTTTAGAGCCCTCCATCTTCATCTTCAGCTTCCCTTGGACTGGAAAGAGGTAGAAGAAATAATTCCTAAAACAAGCTTGAGGTTGAAGGTTAAAAAATATTCATTTCTTTATTTAGGCTCTTAGCGAAATTATTTTGAAGGCTTGTCTATATTGAAGGGTTGTGGGGTAAGGCTATGAAGTCAAATACCTAAGAAGGTTGCATTTTCAAGAGTTGTTTAGGTAATAAAGGAAGTCTTTGCAAGGAGATTTTTTTGTATGGAAAAATTTGGTAAGGGTCTTCCCTCTCATAGGAAAATGGGCAACTTGGAAACTTGGTAGGGAAAATGAGAAGAGAATAAGAGAAGACCCCTGAATTGGGTGTAAAGGTATTTCAGGATGTCTGAAGCCTTGTTAAATATTTTCATCCATAACATATTTTATCCTTTGAGGATGCAATAGTAAATGATGGAAGGAATATATGGGTTGAAGGCTAGAAGTAGCAGAAGACTTGGCATATGCAAGGGGAAAAATCAGAGGAATGGAAACTTTTTGTTAATGTATTAGCAGTGGGTGCCATAAAACATTTAGATCAAGAATACATTTATCAAGTGGTATAAAAATTAGGGGTTTAGAGAGTACACAATAAAATTTGGGATATTCAACTAAGATGGAAGAAATGAAGCTCGAGAAATATTTTGTGGTGACAGGTGGTGTGGAAGTTAGACTGCCCTTTAAAAGCAAAAAATATCCTATGGTTAGCTTGAAAAAAAAATTATGACATGGGAAAAATGCCAGAAAAGGAACATTCAGTGTCCATAAATATCCACTCTGTGTAAGGGTAATGTGGATACTGTGGATCGCTTGTTTTTTTCTTTTAATTTCTCTAGAGTAGTATGGGTTGAAGTGCTTCATATAAGTGAAAAAACAAGTGGGAGCAGAGGAATTTTCTAGATTTTTTTCGTTCTTGGATTGGATACATGTATAAAAAAGTTTTTAGGGCTTTATCATGTTATCTGTTTGGGGGTATTTAGACCTCAAGGAACAAAACCATATTCCAAGGAGCATAATTAAGTCCAACATAAATAGCTCATAAAATCCGGAGTGCATGTGATAATAGTTGGAATCCATTGATAGAATTTTTTCCAGAACTCAAAAATAATCTCTTATAAATTATGATCAGGTCTGGGATTTTGTGATGGAGCCTACAAAGGTTACCTAGGTTTGTGGGGCTGATGTTGACTTGCTTCTCAATCAATCTCATTTTTCAATATGAAAGTAGCTGCTGGAAATGGTACATATACTAGGGATGAGCTATTTGCCATGTGGCTCCTCTTTAAAACAATTGTAGCTAAAGGCTTAAAGAATTTGAAAGACTTTAGAGATTTGAAAATAATGGAGAACTGGGAAAAAAATTAATACAAAATTGAAAATCTGACCTTAGAACCTATAATGACCCAAGTGCAAGAGGTTAAGAGGTTCTTTGATGAAGTTTCATTTTTTATGTTTGTTAAGAATTCAACTCCCTAGTTGATCATTTACCTAAAAAAAATATTTATTACGCATGAGGTTCAAAATCCAAAGTAGGAGATCAGGGAATTTTCATAGGTCTCAGTTTCTGAGAGAGTTCTGCATTGATGCAGGGCCACTTTTCCAATTGAAGTTCATTAAATAACTCTAGTTTTGTTTATTTTTAATGTATTGGACCCTTTTTGAAAACAACAGGATGACTGAGTCCTTTTACTGAAGTCTACCTTCTAGGAGCCTATGATGAATGCAATAAGTAGTAATAGGACAAATGCATATCTTGTTACTTTTCTAATACCCAATTGCTCATTTGAACAGTGTTCTGAGATGCAAGAATTAGAAAACTGAACTGCGAAATTCACTGATCAAATTTACCGAGTATTTTAATGAATTTGTAGCAGAAAATAAATTCATAAGGACACAATCATACAATTAACAAAACACCACAAAACACTAGATAAAACTGCCTCCTTCCGCAAGCTATCTCAACCTCCTTAAGTGATGTGCTCTCCCTGAGCTCACACGCTGATATGGAAATATTTTCCTGACCTCAAAAAACAAATTATTTCTAGTGCATAATGATGTATTCACCAATTCTACACTCTTCTCTTTATAGGATCGAAATTCCATTCAACTTAAGAAAACTAGCTCCTTGAACTGAAGTCGAACTGCCTCGCCAAAATCAAGCCTAACTGACATCTAGAACTCAAGTGAATTGGCCTTTTAAACTCGAGTCAATCTGTCTCACTAAAGTGAAGTCATAGTGAGATTAAATATCCATGCATGCTCAATTATATTTGCTAGATTTTATATTTTGACTATAAGAAAATTAGATAATTTTCTTAAGTCAACACTAAGTGAAAGTGAGATTGCCCCTTTGCTTCACATGTGGGTTTTTTTTCCAAACTACTAAATTTAGCAGAACCCTTGCATCTCTAACTTCAATTAACTGATATTTATATGGTTAAGCCTTAGGACTATTTATTTTTTGATCATCTATGGGTTGTTTGATGTATATGTTGATTTCACACTTGAAATATTGAGTATAAAGCCTTTTTCTTGGAAAAGAAATGCCTTGTTTGGCTCTTCCAGAAGAATAGTCACTTTGATTCTTCCAATAATAACTAAGTGAAAAAAGAGTATACCTATAAAAGTATGTCTTTATAGTCATCCAAAGAACCATGGTGAAAGGAGCCAGGTTTTTAAATGAAGAAAGAGATGTTTGAAAATGGAAAGCAATAGAAAATTTCATATCTTCTTCCACATAATATTTTCCTCATTTCTGTGTCTTTTTTCTTCCAAGAAAACAAATGTGTTTTTGGCATATGTTATTTCAAGTAGAAATTAAAGTATACATTGATTTTTCTTACGCATAAGAGCGCCTTTCAGACAATTTCCAAATTATCATCAGATTCCGCAAAACATATTTATAATAAACGTTGAACATCAAAATAAGATTTCCACCTATAGTTTTAACATTGCATACAACCCAAAATAATATCTTAAAACTTCCTGTAAAATTATTTTAAAACAATATTTCTGGGAAATTTGAAACCAAAACCCTCCCTCTGATTCTCCATGCGTAATCCATTTAATGATTGTAATGGGATCCTTTGAAATATGATCTGCCTGAGAATTAAATTCTCTGTGAACATGCTGGATAGAAACTGAATGAAAAGCTTCTTGGAGTTCCTTAACTTAGTGATGCCAGTGAGAGAGAAACAGACTATCCAATGTCACATATACTTTAAAACTCTAATTACCACTTTTGAGTCTCCAACAACCTGAAGATTCTGAACACCTTTAACCATAGAAAATTTTAATAGGGCCCAAAGGGCTACTTACCTTACACGAATATTAGTACCACTACAAGTTCCAATCTTGAGTTAGAATTAATGATCATAACTGTAATGAAGGATAATACCAGCAACATAATCACCCAACATTTTACATGCACCATAGAAATTACTCCAAGTAATATTAGGATTGAAAGAGGGAACATGCCTAAGTTTGAACCTCGAAGCCCCTGCTTTACACACTTAGTTAAACTTTTTATCATCATCTTATTTTCACAAGTCTTCTCATATTTGTTTGTAAGAACATATAAGATATTGGGAAAAAATCTTGCCATCCTCTAGCAACATTCTAATCTATTGTCAAGTGATTAGCACAAGATAATGTGCATTTATGACCAATCCAAGCTAATTGGAGTTGGGATGAGTTGAAGTTGGTAACTTTTGTTCCTTTTCCAATTGAAGCAAGGGAAGATTATTTTGGTTTCCATTATCAATGACTATATATGCTAATTTGTGCTTGATTTGAAAATTCTATGTACAAAGAGCTTCCTTGTTGCTGGAAAGGCTATTGTTGGGCATTAACATCAAGTGTGGATAAATGTAGCTAGGATTTTCAACATAAACCTTTAAGTCTCCAACCTCTCAATAATTCTTAGAAAGGAAGTGAACATTGCATTTAGGGTTGAGTTCATCCTTATTCATTGTTGGTCAAGTTCTTCACAAGGAAGAACAAGTTTAGTATTGTGAAAGAGGCTAAAATCCTTTGTTTTTTGGGTCATGTTCAGTTTTTCCAAGGGGTCGAGTTATCCACTCAAGAGGTCCATATTCACTCTTACACTCAGCTGGTTGAATTATGTAACAAAGGAATTACAATAACTAGTCACAAGGGAGCTTGAATTTTGTCTTTGACTTGTGGGCATGTTTTTGGAAGGCAAGATTGATATTTTTCTCATTTTCTAAAGTTTGTACCTCCTAAGAGCGACATTGTGTTTAAGGACGAGTTGCTAGAAAAATTTCCTTGTTGGCTGTAGCATTATTGTGGGTTCATTTAACCTCTTCTGGATGCTATCACAATATCTGTGTGCGGGTTATGGAGATGCCTTAATTACATGTGTGTAGAGGGTGTGATTTAGGAGAAAAAGGAATCCATAAATGTTGTTGGGTTTGTACAATGAGTAAGAGTTGGTAGTACTTTAGAAATTAAGCTCATAATTCAAGGGGTCAACGCTGGTCCATTTCAGCCTTAAGAACTGATATTTTTCACTTATTCATAAGCCTCCAAACCAAGTTAAATTACCCTTATTCGCTCACTATATATGTTGATTTCAATCTAAGAAATTGACTATTTATGACTTGGAACTATCTTCATATTGCCTTAAATAAACAATGCATAAAACTTATGGGTTTAATATTAGTTTTTGTATTGAGAAATAAATGCATATGGATGATTACTTTCCATGGCTCTCTTATCATTCCATAAATTTTGTAACATGGTGCTGTATAATTCTAAATTAATTTCATGAGTGGAAAGGAGTTAGTTTTGTATTGTATAGTGCATATCATTGGTGTATTCCTTGCTGAGTTTAATTTGAATGGTATAATGTTGTCTGGAAGTGTTTTTCAGTGTATTCCTTGCTGAGTTTAATTTGAATGGTATAATGTTGTCTGAAAGTGTTTTTAGGAATTTTTATAGCACAGTGTTGTTCATCTAAAACTAAAAAAATGGAAAATTTTAGTTGATAGGCCGCATAATTGAAAAATCTCTGACTATAAAAAGGTAAAGCAACATTCCATGTAAAGTAAAAGGGAGAACTTAGGGATTTAATGACCTGACATTAAACGAATTTGACAATATTTTCCTTTTATAAAAAGCCTACGACAAGCATCACATGAAGTATATCCCAAAAGCTACCTGCAAAGTTGAATAGAAACAAATTTAGAGCCACTGGATCATTGTCTATAGTTTGAAGTAATAAAATCCAAACTATAACAAGTAGACCAAATTTTCATTGCATGTGACAATGCATATTAATTTATAAAAAAATAGGTGATATGTAATATGAGGTAGCCTTGCATATAGATACCATATATTATAAAAGGAACTAAAAAATTGATAAAAAATGCTTGGCATCATGCTATAACATATCATGGCCGGCTCACTGTCCCCTTTCTCATACCATAAAATATCCGAATGTAAGAAAGACCATCTTAGGAAAATTCAGAAAACATCAAATAATACTTCACTAGTCAAGACTGTTGCCTTTAAAAAATGGCTTTGGCCTTCCTCATTGAATCTTGATCCACCTCTTATGATACTATGAAGATCCAAACCATCATGGATATTATAATTGGTTGTTATCCAAAATGTACAAGCATTGTAAACATACATGGATTTCTAGAATTATTTTTGGTTATAGGCTCATACACATAATTGGAATCTTCACTGTGCCAAATTCACCAACCAATATTACTAAAACAACATGATGTCCCAAATTTTAACATGATATTTACCATAAGCACCATCCAAAAATACAAAAGACATCAAAAAGGAAGTGAGCACTACTAACATCAATCAGTTATCAAGATTATTATGATTGTTTTCTAATGAAAACATCAGGTTGTTATAATTTTTGGTTGAACTAAACCCATGATGGCAGAAACTGGCAAGGATATACCTGTCACTAGCACCAGTGAGTTGATCTTAAATATCCTCATCTTCACGCTCAAAATCATAAACCAACCTAATCAAGTTGAAATGTTTATTTGCAACACATAATCACTTGCATGCTAGCAAGCGATTATCGTTGCATTTGAAGCATAACAACTTGCTTTGGTACTTCGCTAATTCAACAGGTTTAAATTTAATTTGATTTCTAATGTTCTCTCTCCTTGTTGGTTTAGTGGAAATGGAAGCTGCAAAAATAGGATATAAGGATTACTCAGTAGTGAACAAGGACCTCCAACTGAACTCACCGAATTGTGTCAGCTTTGCCCTAGTAACTCATAGAAAATACACTAACACTCGCTATATTTTAAAGATGTCGTGGGAGATGAAATTAAGTCAATATCATCACAGAATCAGTCCAGGAACAAAGTGACAAGAAGAGGAATTAACATACTGCATAACAATGGTTGCTTCTCAGATGTCCAAATGCATGTTGTGCCACAATTCCTACATGACACCTTTCAAATGTAGCACAATAAAATCATATCTTGAGGAAATCCTTCTTTATACTGTTTGAAGGAAATTCTCAAGGTTTTGAATACATATCTACCATCAAATATTCAAACTACCTTTGTTTAATACAAGACTTCCAGCCACGAGAATTTAACCAGGTTGGTAAGAGCAAGGTATTGTCTTAACTCCCACAGGGACTCAAATCTAACAAAATTGGCAATCTTTCCCCTACTATTTCTCTTTTTTTCTTCATGTCAGTTTTACACCCAAGGTGGATCAATGTAGTAACCAAGTCATATTCTCCTATCACTTCTGTTATATTCTTGTTATAATGTTTTAGACCAGGTTTGGTATGTGGATTGGTCCTTGTGATCGAGTTGAATTAGTCTATGTATACTTGTTCTTAGAAACATTGTATGAATTGACCTTACAGAGTTTAAACACTGTAGTAGTTAAGAGAATGATGATTGGTCTTTATGATAGTTATGGAAGTTGGCTGGTATTGGCATGTGCAACTGTTGCATCTGTCCTTAGTGAGATTCAAGGGTGGTAAATAGAGTTGTAACAACACCCCCTAATGTGTGAGGTAAGAAGAGGAACCAATGGTAAAAACACATTCTAATAAACATAAGTTATGAGGAATTCCAAGGAAAGAGCTAAAGATCAAGGAACTAGTGAGTACTTGCAATCGATTGTCAACAAATAGATAGGCATACTGATGCTTATAAGAGAAACAAAGCATGGCTACCAACATAATACACTGTGGATCCATGTAATAATATGCAAGACCATGGCCATGAAAAAATTACACAACAGGTCCATGTCATGAAAATGATCATAGCCATGAGAAAATGCAATGTGGATATGTCATAATATACATCAAGAAGACAACTAATACAAATGGGAAGATGTATTAATCGTAAGATAGTCATATACTCCATCACAACTTAGGAGGGGTAGCATGAGTGATGTGCCTCCAAAGCCCAAGGTCTTTGTTCCAACCCCGATGATATGATTCAACATCATGTGAATGGATAAAAGATTGGCATACAACAATTTATCAAGTATCAACACTTAGTGCTATTCTTGCCTCTCCAAAATTGGAACTAAAATTTTTTTGATCCACACTTAGAAGCTAAGAAATCTCAGCTTGAGGTCCTAAATATTGGGGATAAAAAACATGAATGGAATCCCCATCAAAATCTGCACCAAGTGGCCACCATATTAGAGGGTTAATAATCATTGTAGAGCCTAGATGTACGTATGATTATAATCCATGTAATGAATGTTTGTGGACACTTGGAGGTCCATTAATCAAAACAAAATCCTTATCATGAAAATCTATTTAAGCTAATCTCTAGGAAAAGTTTTCCTCCCTTGAAACATTTCAAGCCCTAAGAAGGCAAGCTTTTGAACCACTTTCTTATCAGATATTACATTTCCACTATCATTTCCTAGCTCATTCATAAATATATTTATTTGAGAATCACAATGCATAAGAACCAAATCATCCAAACATGCACTAAAAGCATCTAAGGATAAAAATTCAATCAAAAAGAGTTCAACTGAATTCAAGCACTTCACTGCCGCTCCTGAACCTTTGCACTTAACAATTGAATTACAAATTTGAGTAAGAAAACTCAACAATTGTGTTTTATCACCATTGAATAATATAATTTCACTATTTCTTATTAGAAGCCCATTCTCTTCACAGTTTAAATCAAGAGGTAAGTCCTTCTGAAGAAGTTTCCTAGCTGTCCAAAATTGCCCTCCATCATGCACTTTAGTGACTGTTGGTTCATGCAAGTTTCCATAAGTCCACATTGATAGCTGATTCAGTGTAGTTTTATCCAACATAGATTTGATATATTATGATGTAATCAAATTTTGGAGGCCCAAGTGTAACCATAGTTTTAAAAACACACAACCCAAGATCACCTTGAGCCAACTACTAACTGGGAAAGTTAATCGTCCCACAAGTAATGCAACCACTCAATATAAGGATCTGGAAAGGGCACCGCAGATAAGAAAGCATTGTCTTCATATATAGTTCATATCCCTTGTCTGTCATTTGATCATGCAACTTCAAAGCCTCTAAGATCTTGTTCTCTTTTATTAGCCCATAAATTATGGTACTGTATGTAATTATGTTAGGCATGTAGCCATTCTCATTCATTTCTTTGAGGAGAAGGAAATCTTCATCCAATTTTCCTCCCTTGCAATATGCATTGACCAATGCATTATAGGTCGCTACAATTAACTTTATTCTGCTTATTAAAGCTTCACTGAAAATCTCGTTAGCCTCATCTAATCTACCTACTTCGCAGAAATTGTCTACTAGCAAGGTGTAAGTATAAAAATTTGGTTTATAGCCCTTACTTTTAATTATAATCAACCACTCTAGGGCCTATTTAATGCACAAAGTTTATGTATTAGAAAGATAAATTTAGAAATTATTTTAGTTTTCATTTTGTGTTTTCAAGTTAGATATTGTTTTCAAGTTTTCACATCTCAAATTTTATTGCAATGTGGCAGACTGATCGTGGCAGTACATGAAAAACCCCAGGATAGGATGATGGCATAAAGGGGTCAGCCGAAGAACATGTAAAGTGCCAGCCTTGCTCTATCTTCAGGTATTTTAGTTATTTACACAATTGAAATAATGTTAATTTTGTTCAAATATGTAGACGCCTGGTCATGGTGCGCCTGATGATTCCCTCAACGAGGAAGAGTTTTCTTCATCCCCATGTCCATCGTTGTTGCTGCTAAAAAAAGGCCCAAAAAGAAAAGTTGGAACTTGATTGTTTGGTAGACGTTACGTCTCAAACACCTGAATTAGGAATGAGGATAAGACAACTTATGACCCAGCTAGAAACATATACGGTAATAATAAAAAATCAAAAGGATATTTTTTTTGTTCTGCATGAACTCAATTGTGATAGTTTGATTTTTAATTTTTACATTAACTAATATAACACAAAAATTCTTTTGTATGTAACATTATCTGACACCTGCTGCCCTCGGTGTTGGTGGTAGTGGGACACAAAGGCAAGAGATTGCTGAGGAACCCTCTTGTACACCTTCTATGCCTTTAGGTGGTAGCTAAGAAACGCACCCTGCCAAAGAAGACACCCAGCCAACCGTTGAACGTGTTGGTAGTGATGAGGCTGGTATGGCCAACTATATTATTGCATTTCCTGGAGCTACACGTGTCACCTCCATGGGGACCATTGATGGCACGTTTTTGGTGAACGATGAAGGTGTTCCTATAAAGCACATACAACTCCCAAGTAAGTTTTAATATTTTAACTATTTCATGTACTCTATCTAAAACATATTTTATCATGATTTTTATTTTTAAATTAATGATAATGTCATTTTTCTGTGTAGGAAACAATGAGTTCTACAGGTTTTTGGAGAGCAAGGCATTGGTAATTTTTGGCCCAACCATACGCACGAGGTGGAATTCCCAGAATTTCAACCTGAAAAAAAAACTTCTAGATTATCTAGAAGCCCTTTTTAGGGTGGGCACATTTGATAGAACAACGGTCTCTCGAGTAGTTTGAAAATATATGAAATATACCAGGGACACCTATAGGACGCAATCGCAAATTAACTCAAGATACGAGCATCCTCTCACAGTTCCAGAGAGGGAGTGGAGAGCACTCATCGATGATGGAAAAGAGAAAAAGGCCAAGAAAGAAGGAAAAGTGTTAACTAGACCCGTAAGGTAAATTACAACTTTAATTTAATAGCTTTAATTTTATCTATGTCTAAAATAAAAGTGTGCTATGTTATATCTGACTTAAAGCTTTTGATGATAGGTTGCTTAACACCTCGAAGGCAACCAAAGCTAGGATTGAAAAAAAAGGCCATCGCAAGCTAGGCCAGGGTGGCTACTTGAAATTAGCTGCAAGAATTGTAAGTAGCTAAACATCTTATAATTAATTGTATCGCCTTCCAACATTTTTGTAATCCCACAAATAACATTAAAAATACACAATCATATATAATGTAGGGTGATGACTTTGGAACAAAAACCACAGAGGAAGACAGAGAGATCGCTTTTTGTTCTAGCTATCAAGTCGTATTTGAACATCGTAGAAGCTTGGGACAGGCCCCAAGATCCATAATCCCTGATAAGGTAAAACGTTAACCTTTCAATATGTTTGTTTTCGTCCATAAATTTAATTTCTAACAACTTTGTTTAAATCAGGGGAGAAACATTTTAAACGAGCCAAATAACCCAGTTGTAGAGCAGTGTGTTGAGAGTGAAATATTTCCAGAAGTACATGGTCCTCACGTGCAACCTAATCATTGTAGTGGGGACTAGGCCGACAATGCTACTATCAATGAGGGCCATGACAATAATTAATTTCCACTTATAATGTTTTCTAATTATACCTTGATGGTTGTGTCTTTATAACGCTTTTTGTTTAAATGACAGAGAATGTTGTACTGGAGCATCCTACCACCAGAGAGGAACACAGGGCAATAGTTCCAACGGTGACAACTGGTGCATTAGGTAAATAATCTCATTGCAATTTTTTTTATTAATATTACCGAACTAGTTCAATGATATTTAAAAACTGACAATTAAAATTTAATATTATCTATTTTTGTAGGCGATGCCCCATCACTGCATGAGACCAGACATCGTGAGTACGCAACTAGGTCTGCTACACAGGAAAGACACAAAACAAAAGTAGAGCACAATGATGTTGATGATGTAGTTAGGAGATTTAGAAGTAGGAATAAGAAAAAGAAAATTTGATAATGTAAAATATTGTATTATTATAAGATAAATGTTACCATACTTGGAACCTTTTTTGCGTTATATAAGAACTCATTTATCATACTATTTTTATGTCAAGCACTTTCAATGTTTTCTTGCATACTTTTTGTTGCATTTATTTTTTATTAATTATTGAATATTTTTTTTCTTCTCATGAAAGTAAAAAATGAAATATAGATTGGGTATTGGGGAATTGAGAGTGATGTGAGGGGGGGGGCATAAGAGCTTCCACATTCACGTGGTTGGGCGTGTTTAGTAGAGAATAATTTATTGGAGCGATTTAATTTTGGAGAAAACCTCCCTTGATTCAAGGTAGCAACAAAAAAGTCACTGTTGACTTAGTTGCTACTCTTTCAAATCGTGGGAGGCTTGTTCCAAGTTCAGGCGACTCCAATAAATTGGTCTTGAAATGAATAGGAGATTATTCAGGTTTGTTTTGACATTGTCAACATATGTTCTAACATTATCATAAGAATGCATCTTAGAGTAAAAAATACTACATCAATTACTTTTTTTTTTTTTTTTTTTTCCAGGTGGTTCACTTTCCTATGTGCCCGCACACACGTACTGGCTACATCCACGGTCTTAATAAATCATAGTACATCCTCCCAGGGGGATCTATTGTCGGGCCTAACACTGAGGCCTAACCCCGCGGGTGTCAACGAGATTTGATCCTCGGACCTCCCAATCGGGGAGTACTTCAAGCGGGGACTCCACCGATTGAGCTAACCCTTGGGGCTATACTACATCAATTACTTGTATTTATTGTATAGATAATTATGGATTTTGAATGACTTGGCAGTGCAAGTACAAATCCTCTTGCATCATGAGCAATACAACTTTTCAACCAAGGTCATGTCCAAGATATTTTTGCTTGTGCGCTTGACTAGGTTCGTAGTGTCACATATTATAAGTTCCTTTACAGTTCATAACTCAATATGAAGCTTGTTCATGATTATTATCTAGTTTTTTGTATGTGTTTTTTCCTCTATTTTATTGTAAGTTTGAACATGCTTTTATACATTGAAACTTTTTTTTTTATACTATTTTTATACTTACTTGATCTAGTTATGGTGATATAACCAGCATTGTATAGTATCCATCTTATCACATTCCCTTGTGTTGTAGTTAGGTACAAAGGAACTCCAGGTGCAGGTTAGAAAGTTGGACCTAGATCTAACAAATTACATTGATTACTTGAGTTTTTTCTAGGGGTTACTCCATGTACGTAAAATGATTTCCACCTAGGATTCAAATCTCCCCACTCAGCCCAGTCTTGCAAGGTTGAAGGTTTCACCCAACACAAGGTTTATCGTACTAAGTGAACACAATGAAAGCTCTGGTTTATGTCTGTGTGTGTAATCTCTGTGTGTGTATGTGTGTTGGCTCACACACAGGCAAAACGTTGAGCCATCAAAGATGAATCTCAAAGGCGTTTTTCAAAATATAAGCACACATGGGCATTATTGAGCCAACAATGCTTGCATATTTCCTTCTCATGAACAAGTATCAATGTGGAAAATCCATGAAATATAATTATGTCAAACTTTTTCACGTAATTCTTCCACATTTTTCCAAAACAACACATTGCCACGTGCTCTTTTTTTCTCATTTTTCTAAGCAAGGAAATGGGAGCATGTTATGCTATTGATGGCGAAGGTTTTGTCTACTTGTAGGGGCCCTCCAATGGGTCAAGGCCTACTACTTATGTCTTGTCACCGAAAAACCTCAAAGATAGGTCACTAAAAATCTTAGAGAAGATGCCTGAAAATCTCTGTTTGTAGACTGTTTGAAGATCATAATCTCAATTTGCAGTGAAGAACAGTAATATATTCATTGGTATGTGGAAAACCCACATGGAAGATAACATGTCATTTTTATTTGGTTCATGATGTTGTGGCACTGAAGTAGAATGATGTGGCACACCTATCTGGTAGATGGTGTATCATCATGACACGGCTCATTGGTGATGTGGTGATGACATGGTGAAAACATTGCACTAACGTGGCCCTGACATGGAGAGGAAGTGGAAGGTGATTTGGAGCGCATGTCGAGGAATTCATTCCGAGAAATTTAGAATCCAGTATTTGGCCTATCTCCCAATAATAATAGAACCAACACTTTTTCATTTATATTAATTATAGATACAAATCCAAAAGAAACCTAAGACAATATGAAATACTTGTAGCTTCCTAATTATGTAGCCATCGTGTGATATTGTTATGCATTGAGTTGTTAGAAGAATTTATATAAACTGATAATAAATGAAAATAGGCTATCCAAGTTGGGCATGATGTCAAGTATTAGTATACATTTAACATTAAACACGATGTATTTTTTAATGGAAATAAATCTTTTGGTGGACACCCTAGATTCTTCTTGAATGAGAGGAATTACAACCCAAAAAATTAATCTTGATCTCTTCTTCTTTATATGATGAAGGAGTGAGGTTCTCAAGAATGCTTCAAGTGTAGAATGATTCAAGAGAGATTCTCAAGGTGACTAACTGTAGTTTGTTTTGAATATGAATTTAGATGTTGCTAAAAATTTTCAAGCTATTAGCTTCAAAATTTCTGTGGAGTACTAAAAAGGTATGTTTTTGATGAATATTTCAATGGCTTTTTAATAGAATTTGTGAACCTTTTGTATCATGAATTTGGAAAGTAATAAGGAACTATAACAAAACATGTGAGAATTGATGTGCACAACGTAGCCACTGATAATGGTTATTTTCTATACAGGAAAAGGAGAAAACGAAGAGTTGCCGCTCCAAAGGAAAGGACAAAGTGGAGATAACTGCTGTCTCTCTGGATGAGAACCGAACGCAAACATAGGGAAACAGATCAAAGTAAATCAGCTCGGGAAAGAAGGAGAGGACACCAGCTCAGCGCAACAGAAAAGACAGGATGAAGAGTTAACAGTTTGGCGAATCCCTCAGGATCGAAGATCCTGAGGGATCGCTGCTTTATTTATCTAGTTGCTTGGACATCTCCGCCGTCGTCTTTATAAAAAGAGATAGCACTGTTAGTTTAGAGATAGACAAGAGAGAGATAGGATACGTTTTATGTAATCTTCTGTAAGACATCAGCTTTGGTTATTAAGTTTTGTTGAAGACTAGTTCGATGTATTTTGATCGATGCATTAATGAAAGCTTGGTGATTATTCCATCTTCGCGTCTGCATTAACTTAAAGCGGTGTATCCTTGGAGGCTAAGGGCCCGGCCCCGAAGGACACTTGCTTCTGTACCATTACGGCTTCACTTCTGTGTGGTTTGTTTATTATTGTTATTTGATAAATTGCTATGCTTTACAAGTTCGTATTATATGCTCTGTTTAAGTTTGAATCATTGAAGTTTCTACAGATAAGATTATATGTTGACTCTGCATCAAGTTATTTATCCTTTCAAGAGTTAATCGCATATCCTTACTGTTATATTACAGAGCTGTTATACTAAACATTCGTGTGGTGTGCGTTCCTAATTTATCAGTACTGTTCTATAATTCATTTGTTGTTATTGTTGTTCCATTAGTGTGATCTGTGTGAATCGCCTTTAGAATAACAGAATGTTCTTTGATTGCAAAGAGTGTATAGATTAAGTTTGGTTATAACCCGCGGGACTTAGTTATTCAATTGTTGTTCCATTTTAGAGTTGCTGTTCCATTTCAGAATTGTGGTTCAATCCTTTATTTACTTTGTTGTTCTATTTATCTGCATTTGTTGGTTTGTTGTGAGAGATGATCTAAGGCTGTAGTGAGCAGTAGCAGTCACTGTCTAGCTCCCAGGCTCGTGATCTATGCTCTAGTTCCTTTTCCATCAGTTTCCGAAGGGATGGGTTATCATTGCCGAACCCTTGACTGATAAGTTATTGAGTTTTCTGAGTGTGTGATTTATTTCTTTAAAGTAATTTGATTTCAGTTAAGCATTCGTTTACTCTTGTATTTCTTAAGCACTGTACTACTAGCATTACTCTGAAAAATGAGCCTTGGATTGAGTCACTCTTTGTAATGACAAAACGCTCTCGGGTTGACATATTAATGTGAGGTAATTAGAGGTGAAAGAGACCCTTTTTATAGCTCTACATTTTGGCGTCGTTGCCGGGGAAAGAGTGAAGCCATTTGTCTTTTTCGGAGTGGTGTACAAGCCTGCTAGGGAGGAGTTGGATCCTAAAAACGGAAGGTAAGAACCTACGTGCAGAGCATGTAAAAGACCTGCTCACTATCCGCTTTCCTAACAGATTTGTTTTTGCTTGTTTGAATAGAAGTTGATAGTTTATTTTTGAGTGCATGACTAAGCAGAAAAGACCAGAAAAGAATATCAAACCCCCATCCAAACCTGAAAAAGCTAAGGGACCGGTGACCCTTGGCCGAACGACCTTCATAGACGAAATCTATAAGAAAACAGAGTCTCAGCCATCATTAGGTTTCAAGAAAAACACTTCTAAACCGCCTACTAGTTCCCTTCAGGCCACAGGATCACCATCTGTAGCCTGTGCTGAGGTGCATAGTCAAACTGAGGAGCAGGACTTTCAAGAAGTTGAAAATTCCACTCCAGAATTATTGCAGGAAGGGAACTCTAGCAACTTTTGTGAAGGAGAAGGAGAAACAGGGGAAATCAAGGAACCAAAATCTCCTCTTGAAACAAATCAGCCATTAGATAGCCCGGATAAGGGAAGTGCTGCGAAAGTCATTGTTGAAGAGATTCAATCTCCGCAAACACCTGGTATTCCCATTATTCCAGATAAAGGAAGCGCTATTAAAAAGATCCCTGTCAAAACCGTTCCCACCCAACCTAGGAATACCCTCCTAGATATCCCATAAGGTTACTGGCATATATTCGATCCCATGGCTCAAAACCAACCAAACGCTCAAAACCAGCCAAACACTCAAACCTCTACATTACAATATCCTATAGTGGATTCTGCAGCAAATGCACCCATGAAAGCTATCCCTCTTCAGCATATCCCTACATTTCACGGACTCACATCGGAAGATTCAGATGCATTCCTATTCGAATTCGATGTGTTATGTCGGGGGTACGATTACACCACCGATCCCCAAAAATTGAAATTATTCCCCTCTACATTGAAAGGGGCTGCTTTAAGATGGTTTATGGGGCTAGGTGGCGGGGTTATCAGCAATTGGGATCAAATGAAAGAATCCTTCTTAAAGAAATACCAGGATTATTGTAGGTCTAGAGAATTAAAAGACGAAATATTTCAAATGTCAGCCAGACCAAATGAAACATTAGAGGAGTATGTGGAACGTTTTCAGTATAATTTACAAAGATCTCCTTATGCATCGCTACCTTTACCTGATAATGTGTTAAAAACCGCATTAATGAGGGGCATGAAGGAACAATGGATTGAAACATTAAACATTATGGGCAAAGGGGATATTTATCAAGAGAGTTTTTCTGACATTATTGATTTGTGTATCAGGAGTTCGAGAGGCAGCACAAGAATAAAACCGACAGAATATGATCGGTTTGCAAGAGATAACAAAGTATCAGCAGAAGGAGTAACACGCGTAGAAATTGGAAATTTATTAGAAAATTTTAAAACTGATATTATGGGGACACTAACTACACAACTTGATATGGTGCAGGCTAAACAGAAGCAGCTGGAGGCAGAACAGAATATGGCAATCTTCTGCCCCCGATGCAGAAAAAAACACAACCACAAGGAGTGTCCATTAGATAAAGTCCAAACATGCGCCATCTGTACAAAAGATCACCTTACGGAGAGCTGCCCCTCACTTCCTGGATTGAAAGCGGTATATAAGGAAGCAGAGGAAGAACCAGAATCGGTGAATTCGATCAACCAGCGCCGCCCGTGGCAGCCAAGACAACCTGGTATGTTTCCGGACCCAACCTCTTTCTTTCAAAACCCACAGTATAATGCTAAACAATATGGTATGTGGCAAAATCAATCTCAAACTCCATTTACAAACTGGTCACCACAATCATTTCCTTCTCCAAATCCATGGCTGAATCAAACAAGCCAAACTGGTTGGCCGAATTTCCCTTACACTCCACCATATTGGCAAAATGGCCCGTATCCTTCACAATGGGCTCCCTCTACTTCACAAAGTTCACCCTGGCAGACAAGCTGGCAAAGACCAATGTACCACCCAGCTGGAACTATTCCACTCCCTCAACCTACTTTGCCAGCTTTACAACAAAATCCCCAGTCTAACTTGAGGCCGCAACTCCCAGCCCAACCCGATCCCAATCCAAACAACAGGCAGGTCCAATCTATTCAAATCATAGAATCACCAGAACCATGACCCGACTTAAGGGAGTGCAATGACCTTCAGTTAAGATCTGGGCGTATAATTGAAACTGAGGGAGATAAAACAGTTCATATTGAAGATCAGTTACCCAGAGAACATCAGTCACAACAAGAGGATGTAAATAAACAACAAACTCATAATCAAGCAACCACATCCTCTCCTCCGTTCCCAGAACGATTAGCCATACCTCGATCCATACAATATCCTGAATTTGACATTCTGGGAGAATTACAAAATCTGTACATAAAAATTCCATTCCTCCAAGCCATTCAAGACATTCCCATATACGCCAAAACTATAAAAGAATTGTGCATAAAGAAACCAAGGAGGAATATAAAAAATAATCCAAGAGTCCAAGTAGTCGGAACTTTATCTGATCTATTGTCCGGAAAAGAAACACCCCTTAAATATGAATACCCCGGGAATCCAATTATAACTGTTCAAATTTATGGTCAGACCCTGTCTAATGCCTTAGTTGATCTAGGGGCTGCAATTAATATTTTAACAACCACAACTTGCCAAAAGCTCGGCATTACATCTGTAGAACCCACCTCTACTCTGTTAGAATTGGCTGACTGATCTGTGGTTAGACCAGAGGGCACTCTACATGATGTCATGGTCTCTGTAGAATCCTGGGAGTATCCAACCGATTTCCTGATAATTAATCCAAAAACCAGACTTGATGGACACCCGCTAATTTTAGGTAGACCTTGGCTCGCTACTGCCGATGCCTACATTGGCTGTCGGCAGGGAAATATGACCATAACCAGAGGACCAAATAGCAAAAATTTAGTTCTATATCCTCCAGCGCAGCCAAGTGTCACAATGATTAAAACTAATAAACACCTTGTATCATACCTTACCGATAACATCAGATCTCCATTAACTATACAAGAGGCACTCGATTTCAAAGATCAAACAGAAGACGATGCCATTAATAATTTCATTACTCAAACTGAACTTCGCACACAGTGTCACATGATAGAAGCAGCATTTGATAATGAATTGGAAGAAGATCCCCTGAAAGATATTCATGACCAAGCGATACCTGTTACTCCTGTTGCAAATAGTAAAACTGTGGAAATTGCACCAGGGAAAACTTTAAACATCAATGCTAATCTTACACCTGAACAAGAAACAAAACTCATCCATTTGTTAACAAAATATCAAGAAGCATTTGCATGGGACTACCCTGATATGAAAGGAATCGATCCCCAGTTATGTACACACCACATTTATATAGAAAAGGATGCCAGACCTGTGCGTCAGCCGCAAAGGAGACTTAATCCCCATCTAACAGATGTCGTAAAAACTGAACTTCAGAAGCTTTTAGATGTGAATTTTATCTACCCTATTTCTGATAGTAAATGGGTCTCTCCACTTGTGGTGGTACCAAAAAAGAATGGGAAATGGAGAATTTGTGTGGATTATAGGGAACTTAACAAAGCAACACAAAAAGATCATTTCCCTCTTCCTTTCATAGATAAAGTATTGGACACTTTAGCAGGGAAGAAGTTCTTTTCTTTCCTGGATGGCTTTAGTGGATACAATCAGATTCAGATTGCCCCTGAAGACCAGGATAAAACTACCTTTACTTGCCCCTGGGGACCATTTGCCTATCGAGTTTTACCTTTTGGCTTATGTAATGCTCCTGCCACATTTCAGAGGGCTATCCTTAGTATTTTTGCAGATTTAATCAATGATGGACTTTAAGTTTACATGGATGACTTTACACCATATGGAGATGATTTTGATCCAGCTCTAGACACCCTAGAGAAAGTCTTACAACGCTGCATTGTCACCAGGCTTTGCTTAAGCAACGAAAAATGTTTCTTGATGATGACTGAAGGACTTATCCTAGGACACTATGTCTCAGCAGCCGGCATTCAGGTAGACCCAGCCAAAATCCAAATACTTTTGCTTATTCCCACTCCTACTACTCAAACATAGGTACGCAGTTTTCTTGGATTTTCAGGTTATTATAGACGATTTATAGAGCATTATTCACACATTGCTGCTCCTTTATATGCACTGACTGGTAACGTTGATTTTCTTTGGACGGACAAATGTGATCGTGCTTTCGAGGATCTAAAGAAGCTGGTATCCACAGCCCCAGTCCTTCGAGGACCAAACTGGGACCTACCATTCCAGATATCATCTGATGCCTCAGATACAGCCATTGGTGCAGTCCTTGGGCAGGAAGAGGATAAAAAACCATATGCTATCTATTACATCAGCAAAAATTTATCCCTGCTGAATTGAATTACACTGTTACTGAAAAAGAATTCCTAGCTGTAATACATGCTGTCAATAAATTTAGACATTATATTACAGGCTATCCTGTTATCTTGTATACAGACCATTCTGCTATAAAATATATAGCAAATAAGCCTGTCACAAATGCCAGAGTAACTCGATGGTTAATCTTATTGCAGGAATTCGACATCACAATCAAGGACCGGCCTGGCAAAGAAAACCCTGTAGCCGATTTTCTTTCAAGAATACCAAAATCAAGCGATGCAGCAGCAGTGGAAGATCAATTTCCGGATGAGCACCTGTTTGCTGTTGCTGTTCAAACACCCTGGTATGCTGATGTTGCCAACTACCTTGCAGTAGGTAAATTACCAAAACATTTAACTCTAATGAGCGTAAGCATATTATTCAGAAAAGTTCTCGATTTTCGTGGATTGGAGGTTATTTGTTTCACACAGGAGCAGACATGCATATCAGGCGATGTGTTAGAGAGGATGAAATCTTTGACATCCTAAAAGCTTGTCACGATGGACCGTGTGGGGGGCACTTCGCTGAGCGTAGAACTGGACATAAAGTATTGCAGACAGGATATTACTGGCCTACGATCTTCAAAGATGCAAAGAAGTTTGTCCAAGCTTGTGACAGCTGCCAGCGAGCAGGACGACCTGGTCAAGCTGATGAGATGCCTCTGAAACCACAGTTAGTCATCGAACCATTCGAGCGGTGGGCTCTTGATTTTGTCGGACCCATCAACCCTTCATCAAATCAGAAAACATATATTTTGGTGGCAACAGAATATGTCACCAAATGGGTTGAGGCAGAAGCATTGCCAAGAGCCACAGAGGACTCTGTCATACAGTTCATGTTCCTTCTATTTGTTCGTTATGGCCTTCCCAGAGAAATAATTACAGATGGAGGACCACAATTTGTTGGGCATAAATTAGCTACAACACTTAACAATTATCATGTCCAGCATAAGATCACTACTCCATATCACCCACAGGCGAATGGGCAGGTAGAAAGTAGCAATAAGATAATAGAATCAATCCTAACGAAAACCATTGCATCACATAGGCGTGATTGGGCTACCCGACTGCCTGAAGCACTCTGGGCATATAGAACCACATGGAGGAGCACCACCGGTTACTCACCTTATCAACTAGTGTTTGGAAAATAACCCATTTTTCCCATAGAATTCGAAATCCAAACACTGCGAACAGCACAGGAAGTTGGCCTAGATCTAAGTGAGGCACAACTCAATCGACTACAGCAAATCAATGAATTAGACGAAATTCGGCTCTCTGCACTACAAAATACAGCATTGATTCAACAGCAGCGAGCCAAATGGCATGATGCGCTCATCAAGAACAAAGTCTTCCACGAGGGAGACTGGGCTTTGTTATACGATTCCCGGTTTCAGGACTTCCCTGGAAAACTTCAGACTCGATGGTTGGGACCATACGAAATCCAGAAAGTACATGACAACGAAACCCTTACTCTAATCACCATTGACGGTTCTGGATATGCATTCAAGGTAAATGGCCACCGAGTCCGTCTCTATCAGAAACCACTTACTCGGGAATCCTTCTGCCAGCAGCTACGCCGAGATACTGATCTGGAGATCTTAGGAGAGGAAGAGAAATATTCCTCACCTGTAATTCATTAAGGGTCTATTCTCTTTTACAATTTGTACATAAGTTCTTGTTTTTGAGTGATTCTTGTACATAAGTTTGATTTGAATATTTTCTTGTCATTTGTTGATGTTCCTTTTTCTTCTATATAGTTTGATTTTTGCTCTTTTAATAGCATATGCGTGTTTTTTATGATGTTGGTTTTGCTTGTTTTGCTGTTCCTTTTCTAAAGTAATAGCATTCGGATCTCTGTTGTTCCTTTTTCAAAGAAACGATATTGTTACATTTCTCGCTGTTCCTTTTGGTTACCACTGTTCCTTTTCCTTCAAAGAAACAGCGTTCTTTTATTGCTGTTGTGTCTTTTTCAATGGAATGGCATGTTGAGTGTTTTATAGTATGATTGCCGTTCCTTTTCCCAAAGGAACGGCATTTGCATTTTTTTCCTTTTTCTATTATCCATCGTTGTTGCTTTTCCAACGAAACACCATTAGCATACTTTTGATCTCTTTTGCTGATTTAAATTGAGGATGCTTTTTGCCCGTCTTCTTTCTAGTCTTCAAGCTTGAGCTATGTATTTGTGCGATGAAATATAAAAACACAACATACCGAAATCTGCAAACCATAAATCGCTATATCTATAAGGCTCTGCATTAATAAGAGGACAAATGGAAGGACATACTTATTTCTTACCTTTTGTTGACATGGTTTTACTAATTTTGCCCTGATTGGTTATCTTTATCATGCTGATTTCCTTAAATTTTTTTATTAGTACTTGGGAATAAGAGCAAAGAGTTTATATCTTCCTATTGAGATAATAAGACTTCTTCCACCATTCCTACTCTTAAGGAGTGCTGAACCACCCTTTGTGTATAAATAAAGAAAATAATTCTATGAAAAAGAAAAAGTATGTCAAGTGTCAAATGCAGGATAGGGGGTCTCATAGAGAGCCAGCCTACCATGATCATGAGGATGGAAGTGAAGTGGCATTCCCATTATGGCCACCACACTAGGGATATGGTCCAAAAGGTATATCAAATAAACAAACCTTGGAACAGGAGGTCTCATCACGAGCCGGCCTTCCCACGTTTCGCTCTTTCCTCGTGAATGGCATTATGGTTAACTGGTCACCAAGCCAGCATAATGGTCTACATTTTGATATAACAACATTCCTAAGTATACACAAAGGATCATGGTTTCGAGGGTGAAAAACAACTCTGCCAAGGTTATGGACACCTGTTGGCAGCAGAGTAATGTTAATGGTATTGAAGTCACCTTGCTTACACCAATGGGTAAGATACTAACACTCTTTTGTTTCTTATATCCTAGGCACTAATCATATGTCATTTCCCGATTGATACATCGCATGAATATTTATCATTACCAATCATGGCAACGGAAGTGACCATGACCACTGGATATTGGCAAGTACGATACATGCCCTATCCATCAGCCTCAACTCATAACACAGCAGCCTCTTATATCATACGCGATCAATTCTCCGCCTCGATTTCGGTAAACTGTTGTCCTTTTTCAACATGGCATAATTCCACATGCTGTTCCTTTATGACTTGATTGCAGACTGGGTGCCGCTCCTTTATTTTCCGGCTGGGACAACCTATCACACTGCGGGGGGGGGAGGTTAACCTCATCATTCCCTGTATTACGTGTCAATTCACCATTCGGAAAAATTAGTTTACGACGGTTTGGCATGGTTTCACGGCATGGCATATTTTTATTTTCACACAAGTTGTTTTTGTTGCACTGTTGCATACTCTGTGTTTTCTTTCTCGAAACCTTGCGATTACTCTCTATGTTTCAAACCAAAAACGTTTTTGCTGTTCCATTTAGAATTTACAGTGAAATCATGGGAGGAAAGGCAATTCGAAGTGAGCCTCAACAGCTGACGATCTCCGCTGCTGCCCGGGAGATCCTGGAAAGGGCGGGATGGTTGAATTATTTCAATCGCCTACAGGAAGCTAATGAAACAGTAGCAATGGAGTTCTTGCAGAATTTACAAGATGACCACTCCACAGTAAGAAGGAAACGGATACCGGTCACTGATAACATAATTGCAGAAGTCTCGGGACTACCAGCCACCGGACCGGTATGGACCTTAAAAAAGGAACGATTACAGAAGGTCATGGAACTGTTCCAGGACGAAGGCCAGAATTTGACAATTAAAGGAAAGGGAGTTCTGCCAGCAACCCTAGGTGAACCCTGGACGGAGCTAGCAAGAACGGTGCAGAGTTATATTACTTGCGAAGGAAGAAAAGACGTGGTAAGACCACGACACCTTAAACTTTTAGCTGTTTTAAAGCAGAGATGCTCTTTGAATTTACCGGCACTCCTAAACTCGTTACTGCATGATGCTGCACAAAGTATGAAAAGGGCACAGCACGTAGAGGCAATTGTTAGTCACCATGGGTTGATTCGACTTGTTGTTAGTTATGGTCTTACCCAGCAGCAGAGCAGCTGGGAAGAGCTCATTGCAATGATTGAGGGGGGATTGACAGAGCCATCCCCGAAACGTAGACATTCTATAAACCCACCAGAACAACCGGCAAAATGCAGAGAAGATGTTGCTAGTACATCACAACAACCAGAGACACACCAAGAATCGGCAAAGCGCAAGCATGCCGTTGATCCACCCGAGCAACCGGAGGAACCCAGAAAATCAGCTCGGTTAGCTCGGATGAGAGGAAGCATAGATAAGCCCAGAAAATCAGCCCGATTGGCTCGGATAAGAGGAAGACTGGAAAAACTCCAGGAAAGCGCCAGCCAACCGGTGGTAATTGAGGACGAACAGTCCAAAGAGGGGGCAGAGGCTGAACAGGAGGAGGAAATAGAACAGCAGGAAGATAGCCCATTACAAGACCTACTAGGAGAAGATGACTTGGCCACCATCCTAGCCAATATGAGTAAGTATGGTCAACCTTCTAGTTCAGAGAACCCCCACGACCAACCCCAGGAAGAGAACATGCCTGTTCATGATGAAGAGGAGGAAAATACTGAACGGGAACAATATGTTCCCATGTCACAAAAGGAAAATCTAGAGGAAGTAGGAGCAGAAACAGCATTTGCTCAGGAAGAATCAGAACCAGTCGAGGTGCATACCCCAGAACAGCCGGAGCAGAGCAGTGAGGAAGAACCCCAAGAGGAAGATTTAGCAACTGGTCATGATCTAGTCCACCATCGATAGACTGCTGTTCCTTCAAATGAAACGATGGAAATCAAGAAGTTGCGGAAGGAACGGACTAAATTGTTAAATACGATAACCCAGCTCAGACAACAAATTAGGATTCTGAAAAAGAACCAGAAGGTAAAGAGGAAAAAGAGGGCCAACAAACGGCCTGCTGACCAAAACCCTGAGGATCCAGCTGCCGTTCCACATGATGCTGAGGATCGGGAACAAACGGATGTTCGTGTTAAAACGGAAAAGGATGATAAGCAAATTCAGACAGAGGCACCACCCTCAGGGGTAATAAGGGTTCTGAACTCCAAACAGCATAACAAGAAAGTTCAGGTAAAACTCCCGGCCTCCACTGAGCTATGGAAGAAAGATCCGAAAACAAAATCCTTGCACAAGATGATGAAGCAAGCACAGCAAGAAGCTGAGCAACTTAAAGAGAAAACGGTTCCCCGAGAAAAATATGAAGAGTTGCAGCAGCAACTAAGGGACGTCAGTCAAGCTAAAAGCCAGGCTTTTGAAGGGTGGATGAAGGAACAAGAGGAAGTCGCACAGGTAACTTGTAGACTAGATACTGCTATCAAACAGATGAATGACTTGTGTTCTTTATACAATAATGTTTTAGCATGTAGGGTCCCTGCTAAAAACTATGCTCTGTTTTTATTAGAACGGTATTTACATTTACAAATAAAAGTTGTTAAGGCAGGCACCCCTATACAAATCAACAATGTCAATGAGTTTATAGACTGTTGTAAACGTTATGGAGTGAAAGTCCAGAGATTATTGTGTGAACTTTATTTGCACGGCCTTGTGCTAAGTCAGGAGACTGAATTGAACCCTGGCCCCTCCATTGGAGATATCCAATTCCAAGCATTCATTTCATTCGGGGTTAATCAGATTAAGTGGCTCAAAGCCTATGATACTTTCCAGAGTCAGGAAAATGGTCTAGATTTACGGGTTAGGGCTGAGCCTAGGAACCCAGTACAGTTATGGAGAGTTCATAGAAATCTTATAACGGCTCCTGGTGCCATTGAAACATTAGGACCTATGCATGAGGCACTCATTCAAGAGAGTTTAGAGTATTTCCTTTCCATCAAAGACTTGGCCATTAATGCAGCCAAATTTCGATATCGAATCTCTGATCCACACATCCAGCTCAGAGAACCATTTAAGTATGAGAACTTTGAGTTAGGCGCTGACCGTTTGAATCTCTATGGCCAGAGCATTCTGAAAGCAGGGTCATCTTGGTTAGGGTATAGATTTCGTGCTCCAATTATTTGGCATCCTGCACCTGGATACCAGGCCCTGTATGATATGCCTGAGGGGCAAGCAGGTCAGTTCTTTGACTATTTAATCACTCAACATGGTTGTAGGCCTCCGCATGAGACTCCTTCTCCAGCATACTCTCTCACTGCATTACATGTCAACTACAATGTTTTCATGAGGACATGAAACAAGGTAAGCAGGGGGGTGTGTGGAGTACTAAAAAGGTATGTTTTTGATGAATATTTCAATGGCTTTTTAATAGAATTTGTGAACCTTTTGTATCATGAATTTGGAAAGTAATAAGGAACTATAACAAAACATGTGAGAATTGATGTGCATAACTTAGCCACTGATAATGGTTATTTTCTATACAGGAAAAGGAGAAAACGAAGAGTTTCCGCTCCAAAGGAAAGGACAAAGTGGAGATAATTGCTGTCTCTCTGGACGAGAACCGAACGCAAACATAGGGAAACAGATCAAAGTAAATCGGCTTGGGAAAGAAGGAGAGGACACCAGCTCAGCGCAACAGAAAAGACAGGATGAAGAGTTAACAGTTTGGCGAATCCCTCAGGATCGAAGATCCTGAGGGATCGCTGCTTTATTTTATCTAGTTGCTTGGACATCTCCGCCGTCGTCTTTATAAAAAGAGACAACACTGTTAGTTTAGGAGATAGATAAGAGAGAGATAGGATACGTTTTATGTAATCTTCTGTAAGACATCAGCTTTGGTTATTAAGTTTTGTTGAAGACTGGTTCGATGTATTTTTGATCGATGCATTAATAAAGGCTTGGTGATTATTCCATCTTCGCGTCTGCATTAACTTAAAGCGGTGTATCCTTGGAGGCTAAGGGCCCGGCCCCGAAGGACACTTGCTTATGTACCATTACAGCTTCACTTCTGTGTGGTTTGTGTATTCTTGTTATTTGATCATTTGATATGCTTTACAAGTTCATATGATATGCTCTGTTCAAGTTTGAATCATTGAAGTTTCTACAGATAGAATTGTATGTTGACTCTGTATCAAGTTATTTATCCTTTCAAAGAGTTAATCGCACATTCTTACTGTTATATTACAGAGCTGTTATACTAAAACGTTCGTATGGTGTGCGTTCCTAATTTATCAGTACTGTTCTATAATTCATTCATTGTTATTGCTGTTCCATTAGTGTGATCTGTGTAAATCGCCTTTAGAGTGACAGAATGTTCTTTGATTGCAAAGAGTGTATAGATTGAGTTTGGTTATAAACCGCGGGACTTAGTTATTCAATTGCTGTTCCATTTTAGAGTTGTTGTTCCATTTCAGAATTGTGGTTCAATCCTTTATTCGCTTTGCTGTTTCATTTACTTGCAGTTGTTGGTTTATTGTGAGAGATGATCTAAGGCTGTAGTGAGCAGTAGCAGTCACTGTCTAGCTCCCAGGCTTGTGATCTATGCTCTAATTCCTTTTCCATCAGTTTCTGAAGGGATGGGTTATCATTGCCGAACCCTTGACTGATAAGTTATTGAGTTTTCTGAGTGTGTAATTTATTTCTTTAAAGTAATTTGATTTCAGTTAAGCATCCGTTTACTCTTGTATTTCTTAAGCACTGTACTACTAGCATTACTCTGACAAATGAGCCTCGGATTGAGTCACTCTTTGTAATGACAAAACGCTCTCGGGTTGACATATTAATGTGAGGTAATTAGAGGTGAAAGAGACCCTTTTTATAGCTCTACAATTTCCTTCTTCTCAAATCAACAGGTCTGGAGCCTATTTATTTAGATATTTGAAGCCCTCTTAGAGATTTCATACTCTGTAGGACTTCTTCTTCCATTTGTTAACTTCTAAAGTAGATCCAGGTCAACCTTGAACCTTTGAATAGGGCTTAACGTAGTTACTAGAGACAAGGATTTGAAGGCTTCCAATATGAACTTCTGGAATAGGCATATTTGAGATATCTTCCCTCAAACTAGTCCTTCACATTATTCACTATATAAGCCTTCACATTATTCAAACTAGGATAGTATTTTTTCTCCCTCCTTCTGTTCACCTGCTCCATTCATCATAAATGACAGACATTTGGACGAAGAGAGTAGCATGCCAATTTATGGTTCGCTAGGTTTTTCCCTTCTTGTCACTTGTTCTTTATGTACATAATTCTCCCAATGGTTCCTTGTTCTCACAATCCCATAGGTGTACAACCAACAAAGGAGAAATGGAAGGAAATTTCTTATCAATTTAAGGTATAGATGGGTGCCACTCTATTTTTTCTTTCTTAGAACTGACCATATTCCACTTCCTTGGATTTCTTATCAATATATCTATGTTAAATGTGGACAGGTGAAAAATCAATATCCCTTATTTGACATGGCTTATCAAGGTTTTTCATGTGGTGACACTGTATTTTCTGCTAATTCTTTCAAGTATATGATTTCCACCGACCTTGGATTGATGTCCTTATAGCTTCACAGGTCCTTATTCAAAACTGATAGCTATAAGAATGTCACTGTTTCTTTCTAGCTTCAACATTCTATTGATGACTATATTGCTTCAGGTCTGTTTTCCTTGGATATTTCAAACTTCATGACAATGATCAAATATATATGATATTGGTGACTACCACATGTACTTGGTCACCATAGGATTTTAACTTTGTAATAAGAGTATAGTAACAGTTTCACAAGGACACATATTTGAAGAAGAGATGTATTATATCACAAAGATAGAAATATCTATGCTTCAAGATTTTAACAAGTTTAGAATTCTTGACAGGGATCAACTGTATGCCCAGAAGAGGACCTTAATTAATTTGGATTGGTGCTTCTTTTTGGAGTTTTTGTTTCTTTGGATTGGTGCTTATTTTAGTCATGTTTTATTGTTGGGAAGTTTTTCTTGCTACAACAGAAAGAAAATGGAGTCGTGTTTTAATGACTGGGCAGTTTGCCTTGCTACAACATCAAAGAAATGGGGTTGTGTTTTAATTATTGGGCAGTGTGTCTTGCTATAGTAGCAAGGAAATGGAGCCATGTTTTAATTACTGGGAAGTATATCTTGCTACAGTAACAAGGAAATGACCATCGCTAAAATTCGCATCTAGTGGCTCAACACTATTACCATCACTAACTTGTTGCCCATTAACCACCAAACTAGTGGACTTATCCAACTTTGGTGTTTGTGTTAACTAACTGAAATTAGTTGTGCATTTTTCCCTTTAAAATTTTGAAAAATATAGTTGATTCATGGATTCTTTTACACTGCAATGGTAGCATAAGACTAATTGGTATAACTTGTGTGATTATCATATGTATTTGGTCTTTGTATGAGATATTTTCCAACACTTGAGTGTTTAACCATGCTAGGCACTAGTACAACAACATTCCATTATTGATATGGTAAGATTCTTGGACATGTTAATTCCTTTGTGACTTGGAATTTCCATGGTGCTTTTGATGTTTATTTCACAAGGAAAGCTTCAAGGATGGTAGATCATAATAGGAATGTCAATTATGTGTACACTCGGATATGAGATTAAGATTGTCATTTTATTGGTTTTGTTTTATCATATTACCTCTCTTGTATGTACTACAAGAGTAATCACCCTATTTAATGGTTTATAATTGGGTATACACTTGATGACCCTTCCCACATGGACCATGTATTAAATGAATGCAGGTATAGCATTGTATAGAGGCCTCCCTTTGAGGCAAAAAATAGGACTTCTTTAGAGGTAGAAGTATGAAATGATAGTTGTAGGTTTCTTTTCCCTCTTTACAATCCTCTTGTGTTGACTCCCTTGGATGAATTTAAAGCATAGCCTTCCAGTCTTGTAAATGCAACCAACGGGTTTCAAACCTATATAACACATCTAATAGAACAATGTTGTGGTCCTTTTCATTGGGTTGAAAAATAAGTATAAGGACTGGTCTTATTCATGCATGCATAAATACTGGATCCTTATGTTATCGCCGAGTAGGGTGCCATTGTGGGTAGATCGAAATTGAGGTGATAAAATAATTTCTTTGACATATGAAAAAGTATCTAGCACCCATCAAGCACAACTAAATATCACAACCATCAAGTACTAATAAGTGACATATCATTGGTGTCTGATACTCTATTGAGTATCAGTTATTACCCTGGAGCAATGCCACATTGGACTATAGAAGGATTGCATTTATCCAACATTCTCTAGTCCAATATCCTTTCCATAACCATCTATCAGATTTGTAAAGTCTTCTTTAGCACTATGATCTATATCAATAGAGAAAGGTACATCACATCATTATGATTTAAATTATAGGCTCAACCTAACTGGTAAATAATTTCTTTGTCATAAATGATTCTCTGAAATTACTCCTCTCAGCCTTGTGGTGGAATATTAAATCAAATGAGAGATATTTTAGAATGATTTACATCTGTTTTGGCTCGTTAATCTTTCTTTCGTTAATATTTCTTCTATCCAAAACACTCTTCAACCTCTTTGGTGAATGATATTCCTTTATTCGCAAACTATGTGGCAAGGTATGCCACCTTCTTTGGCATGCTTGTAGGCTCCCATCTCCCAAAAATCTAAAGGTATCTTCAAAATGAAGTTTTTCCTACTCCTATTTTTTTTTTGTAGATAGTTGTCATCAGTCGATCTTCTACTATAATCATTTGGTTAATAGTGATAATGCGAGGGACTTGTAGTTATTCCATGATCCACAAAGGTTATTAATCTCTTTTTCCATGATTCTTTTGATTTATCCTGCCATGGTCTCTTCACAGGTCATCCAAGAGGCTAAAGAAATAAATTTCACATCACCTAGCTGAGAGTTGGGGTCCCACATATTCATAGCAAGTAGTATTAAATTATCCATATAAAATTATGCCATCTTATCCCTATCCTGAATGTTACACCTAAGGAAAAAATCAATGAATGTTTTGATGTTTTGGAAAGGAGGGGATCCTTGTTGGGCTAATACTCTAGTCTAAAATTGGCACCATTAGTATTTGACGAATAGAGAGTATGTTTTTAATGGATGTCTAGAGTGTGTCTACTAATTTTTCCAACCTTGCTTTTCATCCAAATATATTTCTTAAAATTTTGTTAGCCGCCTTATTGATGCCTGTGAAGCTGCCCCCAACAAGCCAATTTTTGAAGAAGGTAATGATCCCATCTCTGTCGACATAGACCTTAGAAACTTGATGGAAAGTGTCCATCCTCACAGGATGAGCATTGATATGTAAATTCACTGTGTTGCGTCATAGTCCGATTGCAGTAGATATATGGATCTCATATTGTTGGGCTCCAAATATGTAGGGACAACTCTTTGTTTTTGCACTTTGAAGAGGTGTATTTTGCTTTCTTGTTCATATCTGAAGAAGATTAGGATTTAGTCTTTTGCTAAGGTCCTTATTTTATAGGATTCCAGGCACTGTTGCACTGTATCTAAATCCTTGGTCTCTAAACTTCAATCTAATGGACGAATTCTCCTCGTTTTGTTATGGGTTTGCATCCCCCTTTTTTGTTGATATTTTGGGACAAGGCTATTCTAAAGGATATTGATGGTGACTTTGGGAAGTTACTTGAAGTGGTAGAACACAAGGGATGCCAATTTTTGTGTCTTTTATTTGTGTTGAAGTCGAGTTGGATAAAGGTATCGTGGAGGCCACTCCTCTGTAGCTAGATGAGAGGATCTTCCTCCAAGAATTGTATTACTATCAACTATCTTTTAAGTGTAATATTTGCCATAGATTTGGGCATTTTTTTAGGAATTGCTAGCAGGATGCTCATTCTACTCCTAATCAATCTTAGGGGAACAAGGAACAAAGAAATGAAGAGGATAAATCTCAATTTAGGCTAGTGATGATTAAGAAGAAAATAGGGCCGAAATAGGTTGGATGTCTGAGGCCAATTTAAGAATATGGCTGATTACGCTTCCATCTCGTCTTTAATTATTTATTCTTACTCAAAATTGAGCCTTGGCTTGATACCTCTAATAACAGATTCAGGGTGTTGATCCCTTCAGTTTCTATCCAAGATCCCCTTAATTTTATCTACCTCTCTGTTATCAACGATCTGGAAACTACTTGCAATGGAAAACGATTGATTTACCCTAGGGTTAAAACCAAAAAATTTATTTCGGCAATAAAATATACTTTATAATGGTTGAAAAATGTCTATTTTACCCCTGAAAACTAATGATAAAGATTCCTGAAGATGCTTATAAAATATCACAAGTAATTGTTGGCATGAGTTTGCCTATTATAAATGCCAAAAATGTTTTTGTTTCTACATATTCATATTATTGCAGCTTTAGCTGCAATATGATTGTTTATTCTTTGCTACTCTTGTGCATATTATTGTGTGTGTAATATAGACAGAATTTTCTTAAAAATAAATGTGGCATAAATTTGTCTTGACCTTGGCAAGCAGGAACATCAATATGCAGGCAATCCAATCCTAGAAGTTGAATGCAATGGCGTGATCTTCAAAATACCCAAGGATAGCAGAGTCTCAAAAAATTTGAAAGCTGCTGAGGTGTGATATTTTCCATTATTGCAGTTAGTATGAGGTCTAAAAATTCACTAAATTTGTAGATAAGTGAATGTAGCATTGTTCTCAATTTTCGACCTTGAAAGTTGCAGTATTCTTGCAATTTTGTGAGTCTGGAGTTCTCTTTTGGTGGTAATAACAAATATTTCTATAAACATAAGCATATTAAAGTTACAAATAATCCAAAAATAAAGGTTAGTTACATGTTCCAGTAATGGAGACATCGTTTATGTATCTTTGTTTGTTGAGCAAGTATTGAAGCATATATTAACACATAATTACGATGGACAAATTTGATCGAATCCTTCTCAACAATGGAAGGGACCTTCACATGTAGCTAGTCCCTTCCCATCATTAGTAGATAAGTATAAGACTTTTGACAAAAAAATCAGGGGTGAAACTTCAAAATTATCGAACACTGCCAAGATAACATACACTTCCGAGTAAATATGTTCAACAATGAATATGCATAAAAATATTTCGGTTGTAATAATCAGTGAAGGTTGCCCCTGATAGAGGATACTACAAGTAGAGGAAGGTTCTCAACTTGGCATTACAAAGTGATTGCATCCATCTATAATTCAATGAATTAAAATTTTTTCTTGTCACTGCATTACAAAGTGTTTACATCCATCTAGAATTTGAAAAATCATAAATATTTCCTTGTCACTTCTTTCCCCAGTTTCCATGGTGCTTTTGATGTTTATTTCACAAGGTAAACTTCTTGGATGGTAGATCATAATAGGAATGTCAATTAAGTGTACACTCGGATATGAGATTAAGATTTTCATATTATTGGTTTTGTTTTATCATAATACCTCTCTTGTATGTACTACAAGAGTAATCACCCTATTTAATGGTTTATAATTGGGTATACACTTGATGAACCTTCCCACATGCACCATTTATTAAATGAATGAAGGTATAGCAATGTATCGAGGCCTCCCTTTGATCCAATTGGATATTGGTGGCCACCCACCTATTCCATTTGGACTGGCACCATCAATTCTTGCAGCTTTTCACATTCAGCACAACTTACTATTTTTAGTAGGTTTTCGGGTCTTGCACCCCGGAGCCGTTTTGGGGCCTTAATGATCTAGGTGGATATTGGTGGAAACCCACCCATTCCATTTGAACCCCCACCATCAGTTCGTTCAATTTTTAAATTGCAACACAACTTACTATTTTTAGCATTTTTTCGAGTCCTAAACTTCCAGAGCCATTTTGAGGCCCTAAACGATGCTTTTTGGGAAAACCATGAGCAACATGGGTCCATGGACTGATGTTTCTCACATTTAAAGTTGTACTCCTCGGATAGATATTTCTAACAAGCTATTGAGCGCATCAAACGGAGATTAGATGCCAAAGTTACGTCCCTGGGAAGTTGAAACACCAATTTACCCAAACGGGACCCACAGTTTTGGCGCTTCATCTCCTAGGGTTAGGTTTTTGTACTTTTAAGTTTTTCCATTGTTTATCAACAATAAATAGGCTCTCGAGCCTCATTGTAACACAATTCAAAGGTCTATAGCTGCCACATCTCTTCTCTGCAATTCGCTACCAGCACCCTATCTATTTTATTTCCATTATATCTGTAAGAATATTTCTGTTGTTTGATATTAATGAAATGAAGCATTTTTTCCACTGCATCTCTATGTTTATGGTTGTTTCTGTATTCTGTTGCGTTCCTACATAAAATTTGAATCAGTGGTATGAAAGCAGTTCTGCTCTTTCTTTGTTTTTCTTTGCATGTCCCCAACGCTGTCAGGGTATAAGGAGTTAGGGCTCGATCTGGTTGAACCCTTGCAAGATCAGCCTCGCAAACCCCGACGAAATCCCATGGCAGAAGAATAGAAAGATGAGGGAGTAGGAGATCCTATCAAAATATTGCTCGAGGAGGCCCTCGAGAAACAAAGGAACGCGATGATGGATAAATTTTCTCAGATCCTTCAATGACTACCCACCTACGACGCATTTGCATCCAATAGCCACTCTAGAGGTGCCATTTGCTTCAAGGTACATGTAAAATTTGATATTCTTGTATTTGAAGGCCAAATAGATGCAGGTGTCATAGATAGATGGTTGAATTTGATGGAAGGGTATTTCTCGGTCCATGATTTCTTTGACCGAGAAAAGATTATTTTTGCACTCCTCAAAGTTCCCCCCCATGTCAAATACTGGTGGGAAACCTACCGTGAGCAAGAGGACGAAGGGGAACCATCTCTATTCTTGGCAACACCCACTTGGAATTCGTTCCGAGATGGCATCAAGGAACAATATTACCCCGTGGGGAGCTATGAGGAAAAATGCATCCAATGAACCACGTTGCGGCAACAAAGGGATCAAGATGTGCATGAACTAACGAATCTGTTTCATACTTTGTGCACAGAGTTGGGTATTAAATATTCAAAGAGACCTTTGGTGCTCAAGTACTGCGGTTGTCTACACAAACAAATTTAGGAGAAAATGGAGTTCCTCGACATTACATTTCTTGGCACGACATATCACTATGCCGCCAAGATCGAGCAGAAATTTAAGCAGAAGAAGCGAGACTTTGGATCTGCGAATTCGAAAGGTGCCCCCGAACTGAAGAATAAGGGGCAAGGAAAAAGTAGTGCCACTTAGAACAACACCACAAATCCAAAGAAGGACATAGGGAAGTGGTGTCAATTGTTGAACCCTTAGTTAAACTGAGAGGGGGGGTGAATCAGTTTAACACATACATGGACTTTTGAAACTTTTCTCTTAAAACTTATTTACACCTTTACTTCATGATCAACTTAATATGTGAGCAATATTTATTAGTGAGCAGCAAGTATCAAACATATTTGTTAATGTAACAACAGTCTTAATATGTGAGCAATCGGTATTAAGCAGATTAGATAAATCACATCAACACATGCACAAAGACACCAGATATAAGTGGAAACCCATAAAGGGAGAAAACCACATCTTATTATTGTTGTGATGCAAAGACAAGCTCCAACTCCCTCTCACCACTGTTTTTCTGTAGGCACCAACCTACAGGAGGCTCCTACCTCAATTCTGCAAGCTACAACTTGCAAGGAAGCTCCAAATCCCATCTATTTTCTGCAGGCACCAACCTACAGGAGGCTCCTACCTCAGTCAGCTACAACTGACATTTTATCAAGCTACAACTTGATGTGGAAGCACCAACTCCCATCTATTTTCTGCAGGCACCAGCCTACAGGAGGCTCCTACCTCAGTCAGCTACAACTGGCATCTATCAAGCTACAACTTGATAGGGAAGCTCCAACTTCCTTACTCTTTCAAAAGAAAAACACTTGCTGATTTACCTTGGATATCAGCTCTGTTTTGTACCTTCTTCTCTGCTGTTCATCAACTCTTATATCAGACTTGCATCATCTCTGCTCAGCCCCTTCTTCTTCTTTGCTCAGCTCCTCCTTATTCACATTCTTCTTGCAGCTTGCTTATTTTCTTCAACTCTCTTTAATTCTGCTGCATACTCTCTTCTTCTCTCACTCCTTTTCCATCAACTCTCTCCCCTTGGATATTACCCTGTTTTATACAAAAATAGTTTCATGACTGTTTGTATTCCACTGGGAATTCGAAATGGACAGCCATGTCTCTTTGCCTTCTGCCTTCTCATCTCTTTTTAGCTCACTCAGAAAAATGTAACTGTAGGTGCTTATTTTAATATTACAGTGGGATATTTGCTCTCTTCCGGAGACTTGCCAATGCATCACAACAATATAAATTTAAATAAAACATTTACATTCAAATTTAAATGAGAACTCCAGCTCACTCGTTTTGTCTCTTGGCTTGTTGCGCATTTGTCTTTTCTCTGACTGTGTCTTTGTCTTTTCTGTGACTGTGTTTTATCTCTTTTCTGTTCTCTGTATGTCATTCTGTATATGGCTGCTGCGTAACTTCTGTATTTGTGTAACTGCATTTTTCATTTTTATATCAGCGCTTTATATATATAAATGAATATGCTGACTGTAATTCTAGGCCATATTCCAACGCTTTTCATGCCACGAGTGTCTTGTTGATGTGGAACATTCCGCAAGCGGAACGGACATATATCACAGTCGTATATTAATAATCGCCCTCCCGTTAAGCTGAGGCCCGTGGGTCTACAGACCACGTGGCATAGTTTAATACCACCGCAACAATGTTATATATATACATATAACAGCGCCCTTTCATATATACAAATAAGTAATTTCAACTCTCGGCATACATACACACTTCCTTTTTAAATCAATTCTCAGCGTAATATAGTGAAGACATATTAAACATATAAGAACTCCTTTTGGGCTCACTTAACACACTTCCCGATGCAATGAGTCTTCTCTGAATGCTATTTATCGCTCCTGCTCCGATTCCGATTCGATATGATTCCAATCATCGCAATCGGCGATCAACACAATGCCATAATATATATATATATATATATATATATATATATATATATATACCTTTTAATACTTGCTCCGATGCGATGCAAATCGGCGATCACAAATCGCAATGTTTGAATGCCAAATCGGTTAATTGTTCCACAGCCCGATCCGATTCAACCGGATATCGCCAATCGCCTGAATTGATATCACTCAACTATTGCAGCTCCAATGTGCTTCGATTGCGATTCAACCGGATATCGCCAATCGCCTGAATTGATATCACTCAACTATTGCAGCT